>CM065684.1:68312967-68368865 GCA_017654935.2 Phymorhynchus buccinoides | reverse complement strand
TAACGGACACACATTCATAAGATAAAGATTTAAACTTGCTTACTAAAACATAATAGGCATTATAACAAGCACTTCGTAAATACAAGTGGAACATCCCTTATAGACCTTCAGGAAATCATCCCAAAAATTAGGTCTTATAAGGGAGGTGGTCTATTACGGGAGGTAATTTTAATACTACCAAAGAAGGCAATGTTTCAGAGAAGTAGGGCTTATGGGAGGGAGTCTTATTAATGGGAGGTTCTTATCAAGGGATGGGTCTTATACGGGAGGTAATTTTAATACTTACAAAGAAGGCAATGTTTCAGAGAAGTAGGTCTTAAGGGAGGGGATGTCTTAATAAGGGAGGTTCCACTGTAGCACACATGAAAACGCAAGATAACATGATGATAAACTTACAATAGACGACCCATTAAGGAGATAACATGATTTGATTAAACTTACAATAGACGGACACATTCAGGAGATAAACATGATTGGATAAAAACTTTACAAATAGACGACACATTCAGGAGATAGTTAAATCTTGCGTGTTAAAACATAATACTATATAAAGCATTTTTCATAGGATCACAAACAAACAAATATAAACATGATTCACATACCCACCAAAGACAAGACATTCGTTAAGATTAAACAAACAGATTAAGGCGTAAGCGATAAAAACAGAAGAATCAAAAGTATACACGCCACACTAACAGATGCGGGCGTACACATATAACCCAACACAAGCACACATGCGTCACATGCATGCAGACACTTACACCAGGAGACATTCGTTTTTCACCTCACTGTGTGGATCAGTCGAGGTATTTATGGAAAGAGGTAGGTTTTCAGACTGAGGTTTGGAGAGGTGTTTTTATGATGTAGAAAGAGGTAGAGAGTTCCAAGTTGTAGGTCCAGGACACAGAGAAAGATTTTTTACCACAGGAATTCAAAGAGATCTAGGGACAGAAGCAGAGAAGAGTTGCGAGCTCGTGCTCTGGAAGAAATGTAAGGCTAAAGGTCAGAAGATACGAGGCACAGATTCAGAGTTGAGATTGAAGCAGAGAGTGGACGAGTTTGTACTCAATTCTGGCCTTAACAGTCAGCCAATGAGGGCACGCAGAAGAGGGGTTGGGCATGATCATGTCTCGACTTTAGCAAGACAATCTTTGCAGCATGATCTTGTATTTTTTGAAGTGTTAACAGTTTGTCATAGAAAGACCTACGAGCAGAGAATTGCAGTAATCGAGGCGAGAGGATGCGAAGCAACAGCGACGTTTGTTAGCAGCGTCAACAGACAGGAAAGGGCGGATGTTACTTAATTGCGAAGCTTAAAGTGGAGAGCTTACATAATGGTTTACGTGAGTGTCCATGGTAAGGAGATGAATCGAGATATGCACCCAGATTGCGAAACGAGATAAAAATTGAATTTCATAAAGGAACAACAGAAGTAACAGGAGTTTGCTCTCGGAGGAAGAGGCGTCCACAATCCGATCACACACATCCCCCCCTGTCATCGACTGGCCAAGGGAAACAACTCTAAGGGTTCATACAATTTTTTCTTCCAAATTTACAAACTTTTAAACTTCCAAAAATGTAAGGACTGTACAGTGATTTCACACAAACACACACACATACACAAAACACACAGAGAATCTGTGTGTAGAGTTTGGTTTGTCTTGGTGTGTATGTGTGTTGTCTGTGTGTGCTGAGTGTGTAGTGTTTGGGGGGGGGAACGTTTGACCCAACCAGTCGCAAAACTAGACTGACTGAGAATTTGATTAGAGAGGGAGAGAGATGCCACATGCATAAGTGGATGACTCAGGTACTATCGATGGGGTGTGTGTGTTGGGGGGGGGGGGGGGGGGGGGGGACAAGTGACCCAACCAGTCGCCAAAACTAAGGATAACTGCGATTTGTTAGAGATTGGAGAGAGAGTGCCACCTGCATAAGAGTGGATGACTCAGTTACTCTGTGGGGTGGGTGTGTGTGTGGGGGGGGGGGGGGACGTGTGACCAACCAGTCGCAACTAGACTGACGAGATTTGTTTAGAAGAGAGAGAGGGCACCTGCCATAAGGGGATGACTCAGTTACTCTGTGGCGTGTGTGTGTGTTTGTGAGGGGGGGGGGGGGACAATTTGACCTCCCAACCAGCGCAAAACTAAGACGACTGATATTTGTTAGAGAGGGGAGAGAGTGCACCTGCATAAGTGGATGGACTCCAAATTACTCTGTGGGTGTGTGGGTGTTTGGCGGGGGGGGGGGGGGACATTTGACCCCAACAGGTCGCAACTAAGACTGACTGAGATTTGTTAGAGAGGAGAGAGGTTGCACCTGCATAAGTGGATGACCAGTTAACTCTGTGGGTGTGTGTAGGTGTGTGTGTGATGCTTGGTACATTGTTCGTGGTTGGTGTGGGTGGTGTTTACATGTATGTACCTATATGTCACATTATGTACATACTGTCAGTTTACCTACAGATGTTGAGAAAGATCTTGGGGTGTTTGTGGACCCAGGCTTGACTTTCGAAACTCACATAAATAATATTGTATTAAAAGCCAACAGGATGTTTGGTCTGCTTGTTAGCATTATTACTAACAAATCAAAAGTTATAATTATTCCTTTATTTAAGGCTTTGGTGAGACCTATGTTAGATTATGGAAATCATGTATGGTGTCCACATTTGAGAAAACACAAAGATATGCCAGAGGGAGTTCAGAGTAGGTTTACAAAAAAGATTGTTGGTACAAATGTTATGACCTATGAGGAAAGGCTTATATCTCTACGGATACTTAGCTTAGAGTATTAGAAGGCTCAGGGGTGATACGATTGAGGTTTATAAAATATGTCACCATTTATACGATTATCCCACTACAAACAGCCTACTAACTCTTTGTGAGGGTGAGGGAGATAGAACCCGTGGCCATAACTTTAAGCTGTACAAAAAAAAATACTAACACCAGACTAGCACAAAACATTTTTTACTAACCAGAGTAATAAATGCATGGAATAACCATCCCGATGAAGCATTTAATGCAAAGTCATTAAAATTCATTCAAAAATATCATAGACAAGCTTTTTCAAAACAAAATGTATTCAGTTAATATAAAGATTTAAATGAATAAAACACAGATGACTTAGTATTCATCAGTGAATGAAGCCAAAACTAAACAAAAATCAAAAACATATTTAGATGGAAAAAGGCTAAACAAAATAGCCTATCCCAGGCTATTGTGCCATTTATGCTATGCTATGTGTAGATGTGTGTGTATTTGTGTGCAGTGTGTCTTTCTGCATGCAGTATCTATCATTGTGTGTGTGCGTGCGTGCGCACCACACATGCTTGTACAATGTGTGGTTGGTGTATGTACATGTATGTACCTATATGTCACATTATGTGTAGATGTGTGTGTATATAATTTGTGTGCGGTCTTTGAGTATGCATGCAAACGTGTGTGTGTGTGGTGTGTGTGAGTGGGTGTGCAGTTTGAGCATGACATAAATTAATTTTAAGTTGAAAATCTTAGTGGGGAAAAAAAATTGGTCAATTATCAACCAGTCACGGACTAAGATTGGGCTCTGTTTGAGAGAGAGAGAGAAATCAGAGAGAGAGAGGGGGGGGGGGGGGGGGGTGTGATGATGTCATGTCGAGTTCCAGCTATTCGAGTTTGTGCGCCGAAGTGCTGTAAAGAAACACACTTATTCTTCGTCTGTGAACGAGTACAGCTTTTTCGCCCATGGAGGACACATCGATGGTCTTCTTGCATACGCGGCAGAAAGCTTTGCGCGTGTTTCCAGGTTCTCTTTCAGCCATTTCGAGTATTCCGGCTGCCAAGATGAGCGAAAATGGCATATTGCTCCAAGTGCGCTGTACGCTTGAGTGCCCGGATGAACAAACCGGAAGCGGTTACGCAAGTAGGTTCTTTCCCTTACTTCGTCTGCTTTGAAATCCCATCGATCGGATTTTCATAAAAAAAATTTCTTTCGGATTGAATTTTTAAACTTTCCGGATTTTACGGGGGGTATTTTATTCTGACTAGATTATGTACTGGGTAGTATGAGGGTCCTGATGATCAGTTGGCAAAAAATAGACTTTTTAAAAACTTTGGGCACGATGGCTGTTTTTACAGACTTTTTAAGGGCTTAAAAATGTGTAGCATTTTTTACACACTTTTAAAGACCGTACGAACCCTGTCTCGGGAGGAAGAGGCGTCCACAATCCGATCACACACATACTTTCTCACACATCCCCCCCTGTCATCTGACTGGCTAAGGGAAACAACTCTCGGGAGGAAGTGGCATCCACAATCCGATCACACACATACTTTCTCTTGGCCTCGCGGATCAAGTAATTGACGGCATTACGAAGGCAAGCGTATATCTGTCTGAAAACTTCCAGTCCAGACTTCCGCCATCTGCGCTCGGCAGATGGACGGTCCTGCTTTGCCTCTTTTGTTTCCAGAGACATCCAGGGCGCGCTAACACAGTCTGACACACAGCGCTCTGCAGATGGACTGTCCTGCTTTGCCTCTTTTGTTTCTAGAAACATCCAGGGTGCGCTAACACAGTCCGACACACAGCGCTCTGCAGATGGACGGTCCTGCTTTGCCTCTTTTATTTCTAGAGACATCCAGGGCGCGCTAACAGTCTGACACACAGCACTCTGCAGATGGACGGTCCTGCTTTGCCTCTTTTGTTTCTAGAGACATCCAGGGCGCGCTAACAGTCTGACACACAGCGCTCTGCAGATGGACGGTCCTGCTTTGCCTCTTTTGTTTCTAGAGACATCCAGGGCGCGCTAACAGTCTGACACACAGCGCTCTGCAGATGGACGGTCCTGCTTTGCCTCTTTTGTTTCCAGAGACATCCAGGGCGCGCTAACAGTCTGACACACAGCGCTCTGCAGATGGACGGTCCTGCTTTGCCTCTTTTGTTTCTAGAGACATCCAGGGCGCGCTAACAGTCTGACACAGCGCTCTGCAGATGGACGGTCCTGCTTTGCCTCTTTTGTTTCTAGAGACATCCAGGGCGCGCTAACAGTCTGACACAGCGCTCTGCAGATGGACGGTCCTGTCTTTGCCTCTCTTTGGGGTTTCTAGAAGAACATCCAGTGGGGCGCGTAACAGTCCACAGCGCTCTGACCCACCAAGCGGCACTGCTTTGGGGCAGTCTTATATGATTGGGTTCCTGCCCTTTTGCCGCTTTGGTTTTTCCAGAAGGTGGACCCAGTGCAATAACACGGTGTGACACACAGCGCTCTGCAGATGGACTAGAGACATCCAGGGCGCACTAACACAGTCTGACACACAGCGCTCTGCAGATGGACTGTCCTGCTTTGCCTCTTTTGTTTCCAGAGACATCCAGGGCGCACTAACACAGTCTGACACACAGCGCTCTGCAGATGGACGGTCCTGCTTTGCCTCTTTTGTTTCCAGAGACATCCAGGGCGCGCTAACACAGTCTGACACACAGCGCTCTGCTGAAAGGACAGGGTTTGATTGAGGGTGACACCAAGGTTGCGGGCAGAAGGATAGAGAGTGATAGACGAGTCCATAAGTTTGATGGAGGATGGGAGGGAAGGGTGATTTTGAAGCTTTGGTGGAGTGATCAAGATCAGTTCAGATTTCTCTTCGTTAAGTTTCAGTTTGTTTCTTTATTAGTATTCTAATAATCAAGTCTTCACACAGCAAATAGAGAAAATTACATTATTTTTAATCAAGTGGGTGTAGGCGTTTTTCACTGCCTCAAAAAGAATGCAGTAGCAGAGTAGGGGACGTCAGAAATAATGCAGTGTGCTAAAGGTTAATATTTAGTCTGCTGTTTGTCTTGACTCCAGTGTAGTTTACGGTAAGAAAAGAGAAATCAACACACCGTCGCTGTTCCAATGTTTTGATTAGATCAAATATATAAATTGATCACATTCTATTTATAAACATTTAGCATGCACTGAACAGTTTTTGTTGTCTGTCAATTCATAGTGATATATATTTTTTTGCATGTGCCAACACCTGTTAGAAATAGCATCTGATAAAATAAAATAAATGTAATTTTGTATTATTATTGGCAATATTGAAAATTTAATTAGCAGTAGCAATGTTTGTAGCTGTACAAAATATCACTTAACACAATATACTTTATTATTATATTAATTTTACTTCAGAAATAGATTTAGCTGGCCATGCAAATTATTTGCAGTTAAACAAAGTGGGCAATCGGTCAGAAATTGATTTTTTTTTTAAAGCGATCACTTAGATACTTAAAGATATTTTGTACTTGTAACTGTGCATTTTGAAAGTTCAATAATATTCTCAACATATATCTAATCTTATTACTATGATACACACATATCAACATATTGTTGTGCATATCATGCTTGTCTTATTAGTGTTTATCAATATCAGTATGTTGTACTTTTAAAAAAACCTTTTTTTGTTGTGTAACGAAAACATATCATTTTCATATTCAATGCAGCATATCAAGCCTAACTTGCTGGATTATTTGTATATTTTGCTCTACTGAAAGGTAAACATATCATCTTCATATTCAATGCAGCATATCAAGCCTAACTTGCTGGATTATTTGTATATTTTGCTCTACTGAAAGGTAAACATATCATCTTCATATTCAATGCAGCATATCAAGCCTAACTTGCTGGATCATTTGTATATTTTGCTCTACTGAAAGGTAAACATATCATCTTCATATTCAATGCAGCATATCAAGCCTAACTTGCTGGATCATTTGTATATTTTGCTTTACTGAAAGGTAAACATATCATTTTCATATTCAATGCAGCATATCAAGCCTAACTTACTGGATCATTTGTATATTTTGCTCTACTGAAAGGTAAACGTATCATTTTCATATTCAATGCGGTATATGCCTAACTTGCTGGATCATTTGTATATTTTGCTCTACTGAAAGGTAAACATATCATCTGTTTAATGTACAAAGAAAGGTAAACATATCTGTTTAATGTACAAAGAAAGGTAAACATATCATCTGTTTAATGTACAAAGAAAGGTAAACATATCATCTGTTTAATGTACAAAGAAAGGTAAACATATCTGTTTAATGTACAAAGAAAGGTAAACATATCATCTGTTTAATGTACAAAGAAAGGTAAACATATCAATCTGTTTAATGTACAAAGAAAACTTGCAGCATGTCACTCGTCTTTTGTGAGGTCACATATGTTCTCTTACTTCCTTACACACACACACACCAAGCGCATACATACACCAAGCGCACACATACAAGACAGTCCGCTTTGTGTGTTATTGGTAACTGTATTTTCTATTATAATTCGTGAATATTTCCTATATTTAGACATTCCGCTTTGTGTGTTATTGGTAACTGTATTTTCTATTATAATTCGTGAATATTTCCTATATTTAGACATTCCGCTTTGTGTGTTATTGGTAACTGTATTTTCTATTATAATTCGTGAATATTTCCTATATTTAGACATTCTGCTTTGTGTGTTTATTGCCTTCAACATGAAATCAACCAGATGTTTTACATTTTTAAGTGACGTTGTACATGTCTTTATACATATCATTACTGTTGGCATGATTTTGTACAGAGTTGTTTTTACAGTAAATTGTCTATTGCCTTGGTACTTCAAAAATAATGCAAAATGCATGGATTTGAATTTGTTTCTTTGAATAAAAATTGTCAATCAGTATAAAACTTTTTAAACCAGATTGTGCACGTAAGAGAGAGAGAGAGAGAGAGGTCTAAACATCTGTTCTTGCAGCTGTATTGGATTTTCACAAAAGGTTCTTCCCATCGTTTTCATTTGCAAAGTGAGTACTTTCATTCAACGTTTTTATCTATATTTTTACAAAAAATGTCCCAAAATGTAAAAATTTACAAAGAATACAAAGAACATTATTGTCCTGAATCCATGCAGCATGTTTCTACCATACCACCCATACATGAGCAACACACTAAAACCTTGTAATCAGCATGTTGCTACCATACCACCCATACATGAGCAGCACACTAAAACCTTGCATTATAAAGTAATCAGCATGTTGCTACCATACCACCCATACATGAGCAGCACACTAAAACCTTGCATTATAAACAAACAACTACACGACAAGTGCAAAGTGACGTTATTTTATTCACAAGAGACAAAACAAAACTACTGGATATTTCGGCGAATGCGCCTTTATCAACACAGACAAACAATTAAACAGCAAACATCAAATATAGCAAAAGGAGCAAAAAGCAGGCAACAGAAGGAGCAAAAAAAAAAAAACATCAAGATCAAAATAAAAACAATACTTCCCCTCTACAGTCCAACGCGTAAATGATACAACCAAGTTGAAACCAAAGAGCAAGGCATGCATTTGTGAACAATACTTCCCCTCTACAGTCCAACGCGTAAAATGATACAACAAAGTTGAAACCAAAGAGCAAGGGCATGTGAAACACAAATCAGGGGGAGGGTAAAAAAAAAGAAGAAACAGTTTTTTGAAGTGAGAGAGGTTGGGGACAGTGACAGTACGCAATCATAGATGGCAGAAGTTGGAAACAAGGGTCAGTTGTGTGTAAGGCGTGGGGAGAGGGGAGATTTGGTGAAGAGAACAAATCTCGTGCTAAAGGGAACAAATGTAAGCAGAATGCTGACAATTTCAGAGAATCAACAGGATTTTTGTGTTTGTAATGAGTAAATAAATAAAAACATTATTAATCGTTCGTCCATTCCTTCTGTTGCCTGCTTTTTGCTCCTTTTGCTATATTTGCTGTTTAATTGTTTGTCTGTGTTGATAAAGGCGCATTCGCCGAAATATCCAGTAGTTTTTGTTTTGTCTCTTGTGAATAAAAATAACGTCACTTTGCACTTGTCGTGTAGGTGTTTGTTTGTTGTATGTTCCAGTGACATTGCAGTCTGTTTCAGTTTCTTGCATTATAAAGTAATCAGCATGTTGCTACCATACCACCCATACATGAGCAGCACACTAAAACCTTGCATTATTAAAGCAATCAGCATGTTGCTACCATACCACCCATACATGAGCAGCACACTAAAACCTTGCATTATAAAGCAATCAGCATGTTGCTACCATACCACCCATACATGGCGCCGACTTATGGCGACACGGTTTTGCGAGCTCTGTGTTTATGTTTTGTTTTGGTGTATCTACTGTCTGGAGTGACTTGGTGTGTTGAGATACAGCCGTGTAATAATAATAATAATAATAAAATAACATTTATAGAGCGCCCTTTCTCTCTTGAGCTCACGGCGCTTCACAATTGTTTAAATAAATACATAAATCATAAATAAGCTACTACAATATCAATTATCACAAACATGCACACAGCCACAACACGCACGCACGCACACGCCCACACCCACATACGCGCGCACACCCACCCACCCACAATGTGCGGAACATAGTTTTAAGGCAGGAAACAGGACAAGGAAGAAATCAGAGGTATTGCTGGAAGAGGTGAGTTTTAAGAGCGGTTTTGAAAGACTGGAAAGATTTAGCAGAACGAAGTTCATATGGTAGGGTGTTCCAGACAGAAGGGGCGCTGAAAGAAAATGAACGTTCACCATTTGTCTTAGTGTTTGTACGAGGAATAGAAAGGATAAGTTTGTCAGAAGAGGAACGGAGAGACCTGGAGGGTGAGTACAGGTGAACGAGATCAGAGAGGTAGGCAGGACCAGATGAATGGACAGCATTGAAACAGAGGCAAGCAATTTTATACTTTATTCTTGCCTCGACTGGAAGCCAGTGTAAGGTATTGAGGTGGGGTTTGATGTGGTCTGTACGAGGGACTTTAAGGATTAATCGAGCTGCATTGTTCTGAACTTTATGAAGTTTGTTGAGGAGGGTTTGAGGACAGCCTACAAGTAGGGAATTGCAATAATCGATGCGAGACAGTACAAAAGCTGATACTAGAGTCTTGGTGGCTTCAACTGTGAGATAGTGACGAATGGCACTAATACGACGGAGTTCAAAGTTCACATTACGAATCAGTCATGACATGAATGACCATAGTTAGCTGACAGTCGAGGGTTACACCAAGGTTTTTAGCTGATTGACAGAAAGGGACGGTAGCATCGCCAATGACAAGAGAGTCAAGAAACTGAACAGAGGTGGAAGTTCTCTGAGTGGAAACAATCATTGCCTCAGTCTTATCTTCATTGAGTTTTAATTTATTGGAGGTCATCCAGGACTTGACATCTGAAACAGTATCCTGCATGGACAAAACTAGATCATCAATTTCATTAGGCTTAGAAGACTTCTGCAGTTGGGTATCATCAGCGAATGAGTGATGGAGAGCTGAATGCTGGGACATGACGTCTGAAAGAGAAGTGTAGAGAACAAATAGAACAGGCCCCAGGACTGATCCCTGTGGCACACCACAGGAAACAGAGGCTTGATTGTACTGACTGGTCTGTGTTTAAGGAGGCAGCAACAGACCTTGATGAATATACGGACACTGTTACATCGTATATTAGCTTTTGTGAACAGCTTTGTGTTCCGACCAAAGCTGTAACTATATATGGTAATAACAAGCCCTGGTTTAGGTATAGTATTAAGTCTAAATTAGCTGCCAAAGACGACGCATACAACGCATTAGAACGCCTAAAGTTAGATGAGAGTGACAAAACATTGCAAGACCATGCTAGACGGCATTTCAATCAGACCAAGTATGAAGTAGAAAAGGAAATCAGACATGCTAAGATAGAGTACCGTCAGAAAATTGAACAGCAGTTTTCTTCAGACAATACTAGGGCCGTGTGGAAGGGTCTGCAGAATATTACTCAATATAAACAAAAACCAAGAATTAGTACTGATGACCCAACACTTCCTGATCAACTGAACCATTTCTATGCTAGGTTTGACAGACTAAACACAACTCCAAGGCCCCAGGTAGACTCAGAAGCCTCTGACCCCGTCT
Source organism: Phymorhynchus buccinoides (assembly GCA_017654935.2). NCBI lineage: Eukaryota > Metazoa > Mollusca > Gastropoda > Neogastropoda > Raphitomidae > Phymorhynchus > Phymorhynchus buccinoides. The sequence continues at coordinate 68,357,957 of CM065684.1, read as the reverse complement.
TTGTAGTGCAAGAATCAGATGTTAGGAAACTGTTCAGGCGGCAGAGTGTAAAGAAAGCCGGTGGGCCAGATGGTATTTCGTCACCTTGCCTAAAACACTGTGCTGATCAGCTTGCCCCTATTTTCACTGATGTGTTCAATGTATCTCTGTTTCAATGCAAAGTTCCATCATGTTTCAAATCCGCTATTATTGTTCCAGTGCCAAAGAAGCCTAAAACAGTCACACTTAATGACTACAGACCAGTTGCTTTGACATCCGTTGCTATGAAAGTTTTTGAACGCCTTATTCTCTGCTATCTGAAATCTGTGACTGTCTCTCTAATGGACCCCTTACAGTTTGCATATCGGGCAAATAGATCTGTTGAGGATGCTGTGTCTCTTGGTCTTCATTTTGTTATCCAACATTTAGAGAAAGCTAATACCTATGCCCGCATTCTTTTCATTGATTTCAGTTCTGCATTTAATACTATTGTCCCATCTCAGCTTATTCAGAAGCTCATTAGTATGGATGTGAATATTGGGTTGTGTAAATGGATTGCAGATTTCATCACCAACAGACCCCAAGTTGTCAGAGTTGGCAGTCATGTATCGGAAAAGGTCATTTTGAACACTGGTGCCCCCCAAGGATGTGTATTATCTCCCTTGCTATTTACATTGTTTACCAATGACTTTCGCTCTGTAAACCCATCTGTTGCAGTTATTAAGTTTTCTGATGACACTACTATGGAGGGGCTCATTACTAATGGCGATGAGGCAGGGTACAGGGATGAAGTTGAAAAGATGGTTGACTGGTGTGCCACTAACAATCTTGAGCTCAATGTTTCCAAAACTAAAGAAATGATAGTTGATTTCAGGAAAAAGAAAACTCCTCTCCCACGTTATCTGTTAAAGGTCAGGTAGTTGAGCAAGTAGAATCATTTAAATTCCTAGGTGTGCACATTTCAAATACATTAAGCTGGGAAGTCAACATCACATCATCCTGCAAAAAAAGCACAGCAGAGACTATATTTTCTAAGACAGCTCAAGAAATTTAGGATAAGTACAGCAGTCTTGACACAGTTCTATCGATCTGTCATCGAAAGCATACTCAGTTTTTCAATATCTGTCTGGTATGGATCAGCTTCAGTTAAAGATAAAAGGAAACTCCATCAAGTCGTCAAGACAGCCTCAAAAATCATAGGTCACAAACTGCCATCCCTAGATAACATCTATAGTGTGCGCATAAGACGCAAAGCTAAGTCCATCATATCTGATTGCACACACCCAGCCAACCATCTGTTTCAATCACTCCCTTCTGGTAAAAGGTTCTGCTCTTTTAAGTGCAAATCTAACCGCCTGAAGAACAGCTTTTACCCCTCTGCTGTCAGAGCCATCAATACTCAGTAGGCTCACCTCCCTAGGGGTATTTTTGTATCCTATTTTGCTCATACTTGTGTTAATCGGTGTGCCTGCATGCTCGCGGTCTTGTGTGTGAGTGCGTGTGTGAGGAGGTGGAACATGTGTTGGTATAAATGTGTATGTGTGTGTGTTGGTGTATGTGTAGGTGTGCGTCTGAGAGAAATAATCTGAGAGAGAGAGAGACTGATACACGATAATGTAATCTGGTGTTGTTGGGTTGTTGTTATATTGGTTTTTTGTCCCCTTGTTATATTGGTCGTCCATTCAATGTGCATGCTTGAATCGTTGTTGTTATAAAGATTGTGTCTTGTGCATGAAACCAAAATGATTTCCTTTGTATAAAGCAATCAGCTGATTTGCTACCATACCACCCATACATGAGCAGCACACTAAAATCTTGCATTATAAAGCAATCGGCATGCTGCTACCATACCACCCATACATGAGCAGCACACTAAAACCTTGCATTATAAAGCAATCAGCATGTTGCTACCATACCACCCATACATGAGCAGCACACTAAAACTTGCATTATAAAGCAATCGGCATGCTGCTACCATACCACCCATACATGAGCAATAAAACCTTGCATTATCAATCAGCATGTTGCTACCATACCACCCATACATGAGCAGCACACTAAAACCTTGCATTATAAAGAGCAATCCTTGTAATCAGCATGCTGCTACCATACCACCCATACATGAGCAGCACACTAAAACCTTGCATTATAAAGCAATCAGCATGTTGCTACCATACCACCCATACATGAGCAGCACACTAAAACCTTGCATTATAAAGTCAAGAAATTTAATTATTGACTTTATGATCCTATGCTATATGACATGACAAGGATTGTGTCTTGCAAGACTATAATCTATAATAATAATAAATCAATCTTCTATAGCGCTATTCTCCTGACAGCAGGACTCACAGGACTTTACATGGGAAAAAAGAAGTAAGTTTACCCCACGCACACAAAAGATATTAAAATACATGTACTTAAAATTATTTAGAAAAAAAAATCACTTTATCGCACTCACACAACTCACATTTAAAATACCTACATAAAATACGAATTATTTATATAAAAAAAAAAAAAATTCTTTACAGGGTTGACGGACAGAAATTAACATATTTTCTGAAAAGATGCGTCTTCAGGCCAGTTTTGAAAGAAGACAGAGATGGAGAGCTGCGGAGAGAGAAAGGGAGATTCTTCCAGATGTGTAGTGCTTGGAAACGAAAAGATGTTTCCAACTGTTTTGTACTTGGTGACAGGTATGCAGAGAACTTTCAGGTTGCTTGATCTGAGGTTGCGTTCTGGTATGTAGGCAGAGAGGAGAGAAGAGAGGTATTTATTTTTTTTTTATTTTTTCCATTATAGTCCCGTCAACAGCTACGGTCATCTCAGGACTGTCACCGCGTAAAGTTCGACCACTTATTACAAAACACTCATCAATGTATCTTACCAACGTTCAACAACCTGTAAACAACAAAACATACAGTACAATTCATAACATGACACCTCCATCATTGTGTCCACACAGTGCTGGAAATGTTGAGCCACTCTACTCTATTTATCGGATCCAGGTTAAAAAAAACAGTAAAAAAGGATAACAAATACATACTAGTAAGCTAAAATACATAAAAAAAGGCTATATAAGCAAATATGCACTGCAGAATGGACAACAGGTGCCCACTCAAGTGCGCAAGTATCACGTGTGGACGCCAGTGTACAATAAAAAAAAACCTGGCATGTCATAAATTGTAAAAAGGAAAAACGTGGAAGGGTTTTATAGAAAAAATGCAGGAAGAAGTAGACGCCAGAAAGCAAAAAGAAGAGAAAAGGCAGAATCAAAGAGAGTGATAGAGTAGGGGAAGTTACTAGCATAGAACTTCCAGAAGAAGGGGGAACTATTTCTGCTGAAAGACCTCCCAGTATCCCCACGGGAGGGCCCTAACCACATAAGCCAGCCTAAGCCGTTGCCCGCCTCCTACGATGAGGACGTGTGGTTGGACTTTAGGAGGCTGCTGGGCTACTCTCCGTAACACCCCCCCCCCCCCCCCACCATGATAGGTGGAAGCCCGCCGGGGGGAGAGAAAAGGTAGTCAGGAAGTGTCTTTGAAATAACGATAGGCAAGAGTGAATATATTGATGTGATGGTATTGTACGGCCGTGCGTTGTGGTATTGGATTGGAGATTTGAACTGCCTTGGGTATTTCTTGTTCACTTTAATCTTTGTCCTGTTGTGTCTATGTGTGTCTGGGGTGTTATTCATCTTCTGGGGTTAGTTGAGTTTAACCATGTCAGGATCTTCCCATCTTGACAGCTACAGCCGAACCCGCTTATAAGAAAACCCGCTTATAAGCAAGCAATTTATTTTCCCCAGCCGAACTCCTTCTTTCTTATGTATTATCAAAACTCGGATATAAGAAAACCGCTTATAAGAAAACTTGGTTATAATCAAGCAAATTCGTTCTCCCATCCGCGATGTAAACTCGGATATAAGAAAATGATTTCATACAAGGGAGTTTGGTTTGCAGTTCATTTTCTTATAAGCGAGTTTGATTTTCTTATAAGCGAGTTTTTTTTAATTAGGGCATGAACTGAAAGGATGTTCCAAAAGATGCAGTCGTTCCAACAAAACAAACAAAAAAAGAGGAAAATGTACGTCAGAGCAGCTAGGTCACAGACACTCTAACCTTAATATAGAAAGATACAGCCGATTCCGCTTATAAGAAAACTCGCTTATAATGAAGCAAACAAATGTCCCTGTTGAACTTCTTCTTTCTTATCTATGATCAAAACTCGGATACAAGAAACTCGCTTATAAGAAAATTCGGTTATAAGCAAGCAAATTCCTTCTCCCATCCGCAATGGAAACTTGGACATAAGAAAAGTATGCCGTACAAGAGAGTTGGTTTGCAGTTCATTTTTTTTATAAGCGAGCTCTATTTTCTTATAAGCGAATTACCATTGACAACATTTTCTTAAAGACCCACCAGATCACGTGTCAAAATCACAGGTTCCACATGTTTTTCCTCTTATAGCTGGTAAGAAATCTTGTTTTGACAAGGTTTGACTCCCATACAAATGCCCCCAAATTGAAAACGAAACATATTAAAGAGAAGCCTTAATTTGAAGTTGGGGGAATTTGAATGTGGGTCACAGCTACCCAGAAAAAACAAGGGACTTAATCGTGTTGGGTCAGTGTGTCTTTAAAAGTGAGTTGGACCTGAACTGAAAGGATGTTCCGAGAAAATTGAAGTCCTTCCAAAAAGGGAAAGTTTACCTCATACCAGTTGTGTCACAGACAGTCTAAACAGTACAGGCACTAGATTACAAGACTAATTGAGTTGTTTTTGTTCCTTTATTCCATACTTTCCTTCAGTATTCTGTGCAAAATAAATGTTGAGCAGAAGAAAAAAAATATGAGTGCCTGTACTTTTGTGTTGGTGGTAGAGAGACTGTCCAGACTTTTATTTTCAGCAGCAATGGCAGAGAGGAAAAGGCAATCCATTTCTTTAAGAAGATAAATATAAATAACTGAATATGTGGACGAACATCCACATAAACAAAAGCAAACGATTGATAAAAAAAAAGCTGCATGGGTGGACAGTAAATGGTAATAGTTCAGTACAAGAAAGGTGAAGGGGTACGTATTTGATAACAGTAAAAAGAAAAAAAAAAGCTTGTTAGTTTGAGTGGTTGTAGGCACCTTTAACCGTCAAAGTCGCATTTTAGCACCACAGTGATTTGACACCTATGTCACTAAAAGGCATCAAATTGGGGTCTGTTATCCAAAGACCCTATTGTCTTAGTTTGGGGAATTAAGGTTAGACCTTATTTTATATACGTCACAGAAGAATCCCCAATACTGCAGATGGAATTTGTTCTCTACCCAGGTAAACTTAATGGACATTTTTGGCTGAAATATGGCTGGCGGTGAAAGGGTTAAATCTTCTTCTTAGTAGACGATTTTGATTTTATGATTAAGAAATGCATCAAATTAGGAAAAAGGATTTTCTCTTCGTTTTGTTTTTCTGTCTTTCTTTTCTTTTCTTTTTTCCCCCATTCAATTTGGTTATAAGGGAAAAAACTTCAAAATGTTTTCTTATGTCCGAGTTTCGGATATAAGAAAACTCGGATATGGTAATAAGCAAAAAATGATCTCCCTTCGATTTTCTTATAACCAAGTTTGGCTGTATTTTGATTTTATGATGTAAAACATGAGTCATAGGTCGCAAGTTTCTTTATTGTCCATTGGCATTGTACAAACGCAAATACAAAATTGTCTTCCACTGTGTAAAATGAGTTATACATCCAAATTAGAATACTGATTAAAAACAAGAAACAGAAATTTACATTTAAACAAATGTTACTCTCACACACACCCAATCATTCATCTGCTCTCCGCTATCTTGCTCGCTCATCATGCAACTCACCACGTCTGCCTTCATTTTTGTTTTTAATTTTCTGTTCCATTCTTTCTTTTTTTCCTCCTTTGTTTTGCATTTTTCCCTTTTTATTATGCACCAAATTAGGTCAAAGCATTTTCTCTTCGTTTTGTTTCTCTGTCTTTTATTTAATTTTTTGGTTTTTATTTTATTTTTTGCTTTTTTTCCCATTCAACTCGGTTGTAAGAAAACAAATTCAAAATGTTTTCTTATATCCGAGTTTCGGATATAACCCTAACACCAGTTATGAATATTGCAGAGATTGTTTTCATACTGATATAACTATAGTCCATAATCCCACACCAGTTATGAATATTGCAGAGATTGTTTTCATACTGATATAACTATAGTCCATAATCCAATACCAGTTATGAATACTGCAAAGATTGCTTTTCATAGGCCCAGGGCATACCGATTTAACTACAGTCCATAATCCAACACCAATCATGAATATTAATATTGTAGAGACTGTTTTTTCACACTGATTTAACTACAGTCCATCATCCAACACCAATCATGAATATTAATATTGTAGAGACTGTTTTTTTTACACTGATTTAACTACAGTCCATAATCCAACACCAATCATGAATATTAATATTGTAGAGACTGTTTTTTCACACTGATTTAACTACAGTCCATCATCCAACACCAATCATGAATATTAATATTGTAGAGACTGTTTTTTTTACACTGATTTAACTACAGTCCATAATCCAACACCAATCATGAATATTAATATTGTAGAGACTGTTTTTTTACACTGATTTAACTACAGTCCATAATCCAACACCAATCATGAATATTAATATTGTAGAGACTGTTTTTCACACTGATTTAACTACAGTCCATAATCCAACACCAATCATGAATATTAATATTGTAGAGACTGTTTTTCACACTGATTTAACTACAGTCCATAATCCAACACCAATCATGAATATTAATATTGTAGAGACTGTTTTTCACACTGATTTAACTACAGTCCATAATCCAACACCAATCATGAATATTAATATTGTAGAGACTGTTTTTCACACTGATTTAACTACAGTCCATAATCCAACACTAATCATGAATATTAATATTGTAGAGACTGTTTTTCACACTGATTTAACTACAGTCCATAATCCAACACCAATCATGAATATTAATATTGTAGAGACTGTTTTTCACACTGATTTAACTACAGTCCATAATCCAACACCAATCATGAATATTAATATTGTAGAGACTGTTTTTTTACACTGATTTAACTACAGTCCATAATCCAACACTAATCATGAATATTAATATTGTAGAGACTGTTTTTCACACTGATTTAACTACAGTCCATAATCCAACACTAATCATGAATATTAATATTGTAGAGACTGTTTTTCACACTGATTTAACTACAGTCCATAATCCAACACCAAGGACAAGTTGAAAAGAAAAAATGATGCACAAGACAAACAATTTGCTTTGAACAAACAAAATGAATCTTGTTCTACTTTGCAAAAATGGAATGAAAATTACAAAATGAATTATTTCACTTTTTTGTTTTATGATCACGATGCGTGCCATAATGTGAAAAACATAACTATGAAACATCTCAAAAAACATAAAGGATGACAGGTGTGTGAAAAAACATGGGCAGTACTATGAATATGCACACTGTGTTGGTTGGAGATAGAACACGTTTGGGATGTACTATGAGGATGCACAGGTGTGTATGGTTGGGGATAGGAACACGTTTGGGGCATGTACTATGAGGATGCACATCTGTGTATGTTCTTTTGGGGCATGTACTATGAGGATGCACAGGTGTGTGTATGATTGGAATAGGAACACGTTTGGGGCATGCACAGGTGTGTGTATGGTTGGGGATAGGAACACGTTTTTGGGGCATGTACTATGAGGATGCACAGGTGTGTGCCATGGTTGTGTGAAAAACATTTTTTTATGGGGGGGGGGGGGGGGGGGGGGGGGGGGGGGGGGGGGCCATGTACTATGAGGATGCACAGGTGTGTGTATGGTTGGGGATAGGAACACGTTTGGGGCATGTACTATGAGGATGCACAGGTGTGTGTATGGTTGGGGATAGGAACACGTTTTTGGGGGCATGTACTATGAGGATGCACAGGTGTGTGTATGGTTGGGGATAGGAACACGTTTGGGGCATGTACTATGAGGATGCACAGGTGTGTGTATGGTTGGGGATAGGAACACGTTTTTGGGGGGCATGTACTATGAGGATGCACAGGTGTGTGTATGGTTGTGGATAGGAAAACGTTTGGGGCATGTACTATGAGGATGCACAGGTGTGTGTATGGTTGGAGATAGGAACACGTTTGGGGCATGTACTATGAGGATGCACAGGTGTGTGTATGGTTGGGGATAGGAACACGTTTTTGGGGGCATGTACTATGAGGAAGCACAGGTGTGTGTATGGTTGGGGATAGGAAAACGTTTGGGGCATGTACTATGAGGATGCACAGGTGTGTGTATGGTTGGGGATAGGAACACGTTTGGGGCATGTACTATGAGGATGCACAGGTGTGTGTATGGTTGGGGATAGGAAAACGTTTGGGGCATGTACTATGAGGAAGCACAAGTGTGTGTGGTATAGGGGGGGGGGGGGGGGAAAACGTTTGGGGCATGTACTATGAGGATGCACAGGTGTGTGTATGGTTAAGGATAGGAAAACGTTTGGGGCATGTACTATGAGGATGCACAGGTGTGTGTATGGTTAAGGATAGGAACACGTTTGGGGCATGTACTATGAGGATGCACAGGTGTGTGTATGGTTGTGGATAGGAAAACGTTTGGGGCATGTACTATGAGGAAGCACAAGTGTGTGTGTATGGTTGTGGATAGGAAAATGTTTGGGGCATGTACTATGAGGAAGCACAAGTGTGTGTATGGTTAAGGATAGGAAAACGTTTGGGGCATGTACTATGAGGATGCACAGGTGTGTGTATGGTTAAGGATAGGAAAACGTTTGGGGCATGTACTATGAGGAAGCACAAGTGTGTGTATGGTTAAGGATAGGAAAACGTTTGGGGCATGTACTATGAGGATGCACAGGTGTGTGTATGGTTAAGGATAGGAAAACGTTTGGGGCATGTACTATGAGGAAGCACAAGTGTGTGTATGGTTAAGGATAGGAAAACGTTTGGGGCATGTACTATGAGGAAGCACAAGTGTGTGTATGGTTAAGGATAGGAAAACGTTTGGGGCATGTACTATGAGGAAGCACAAGTGTGTGCATGGTTAAGGATAGGAAAACGTTTGGGGCATGTACTATGAGGAAGCACAAGTGTGTGCATGGTTAAGGATAGGAAAACGTTTGGGGCATGTACTATGAGGAAGCACAAGTGTGTGTATGGTTAAGGATAGGAAAACGTTTGGGGCATGTACTATGAGGAAGCACAAGTGTGTGTATGGTTAAGGATAGGAAAACGTTTGGGGCATGTACTATGAGGATGCACAGGTGTGTGTATGGTTAAGGATAGGAAAACGTTTGGGGCATGTACTATGAGGAAGCACAGGTGTGTGTATGGTTAAGGATAGGAACACGTTTGGGGCATGTACTATGAGGAAGCACAAGTGTGTGTATGGTTAAGGATAGGAAAATGTTTGGGGCATGTACTATGAGGAAGCACAAGTGTGTGTATGGTTAAGGATAGGAACACGTTTGGGGCATGTACTATGAGGAAGCACAAGTGTGTGTGTATGGTTAAGGATAGGAAAACGTTTGGGGCATGTACTATGAGGATGCACAGGTGTGTGTATGGTTAAGGATAGGAAAACGTTTGGGGCATGTACTATGAGGAAGCACAAGTGTGTGTATGGTTAAGGATAGGAAAACGTTTGGGGCATGTACTATGAGGAAGCACAAGTGTGTGTATGGTTAAGGATAGGAAAACGTTTGGGGCATGTACTATGAGGATGCACAAGTGTGTGTATGGTTGTATGTGTCCCCTTCTCTGTGTGTTGGTGTCTCTATGTGTCCCCTTCTCTGTGTGTTGGTGTCTCTATGTGTCCCCTTCTGTGTGTTGGTGTCTCTATGTGTCCCCTTCTCTGTGTGTTGGTGTCTCTATGTGTCCCCTTCTCTGTGTGTTGGTGTCCCTATCTCTTTATGCCCCCGTCTCTATGTGTCCCCATCTCTGTGTGTTGGTGTCTCTATATGTCCTCATCTCTGTGTGTTGGTGTCTCTATGTGTCCCTATCTCTTTATGCCCCCGTCTCTATGTGTCCCCTACTCTGTGTGTTGGTGTCTCTATATGTCCTCATCTCTGTGTGTTGGTGTCTCTATGTGTCCCTATCTCTTTATGCCCCCGTCTCTATGTGTCCCCTTCTCTGTGTGTTGGTGTCTCTATGTGTCCCCATCTCTTTATGCCCCCGTCTCTATGTGTCCCCTTCTCTGTGTGTTGGTGTCTCTATATGTCCCTATCTCTTTATGCCCCCGTCTCTATGTGTCCCCTTCTCTGTGTGTTGGTGTCTCTATGTGTCCCCATCTCTTTATGCCCCCGTCTCTATGTGTCCCCTTCTCTGTGTGTTCGTGTCTCTATATGTCCCCATCTCTGTGTGTTCGTGTCTCTATATGTCCCCATCTCTGTGTGTTGGTGTCTCTATATGTCCCCATCTCTGTGTGTTGGTGTCTCTATATGTCCCTATCTCTTTATACCCCCGTCTCTATGTGTCCCCTTCTCTGTGTGTTGGTGTCTCTATCTCTTTATGCCCCCATCTCTATGTGTCCCCTTCTCTGTGTGTTGGTGTCTCTATGTGTCCCCTTCTCTGTGTGTTCGTGTCTCTATATGTCCCCATCTCTGTGTGTTCGTGTCTCTATATGTCCCCATCTCTGTGTGTTGGTGTCTCTATATGTCCCCATCTCTGTGTGTTGGTGTCTCTATATGTCCCTATCTCTTTATACCCCCGTCTCTATGTGTCCCCTTCTCTGTGTGTTGGTGTCTCTATCTCTTTATGCCCCCATCTCTATGTGTCCCCTTCTCTGTGTGTTGGTGTCTCTATGTGTCCCCTTCTCTGTGTGTTGGTGTCTCTATATGTCCTCATCTCTGTGTGTTGGTGTCTCTATATGTCCTCATCTCTGTGTGTTGGTGTCTCTATATGTCCCCATCTCTGTGTGTTGGTGTCTCTATATGTCCCCATCTCTGTGTGTTGGTGTCTCTATATGTCCCTATCTCTTTATGCCCCCGTCTCTATGTGTCCCCTTCTCTGTGTGTTGGTGTCTCTATCTCTTTATGCCCCCATCTCTATGTGTCCCCTTCTCTGTGTGTTGGTGTCTCTATATGTCCCCATCTCTTTATGCCCCCGTCTCTATGTGTCCCCTTCTCTGTGTGTTGGTGTCCCTATATGTCCTCATCTCTGTGTGTTGGTGTCCCTATCTCTTTATGCCCCCGTCTCTATGTGTCCCCTTCTCTGTGTGTTGGTGTCCCTATCTCTTTATGCCCCCGTCTCTATGTGTCCCCTACTCTGTGTGTTGGTGTCTCTATATGTCCTCATCTCTGTGTGTTGGTGTCTCTATATGTCCCTATCTCTTTATGCCCCCGTCTCTATGTGTCCCCTTCTCTGTGTGTTGGTGTCCCTATATGTCCTCATCTCTGTGTGTTGGTGTCTCTATATGTCCTCATCTCTGTGTGTTGGTGTCTCTATATGTCCCTATCTCTTTATGCCCCCGTCTCTATGTGTCCCCTTCTCTGTGTGTTGGTGTCTCTATATGTCCTCATCTCTGTGTGTTGGTGTCTCTATATGTCCTCATCTCTGTGTGTTGGTGTCTCTTTATGTCCCTATCTCTTTATGCCCCCGTCTCTATGTGTCCCCTTCTCTGTGTGTTGGTGTCCCTATCTCTTTATGCCCCCGTCTCTATGTGTCCCCTTCTCTGTGTGTTGGTGTCCCTATCTCTTTATGCCCCCGTCTCTATGTGTCCCCTTCTCTGTGTGTTGGTGTCCCTATCTCTTTATGCCCCCGTCTCTATGTGTCCCCTTCTCTGTGTGTTGGTGTCCCTATCTCTTTATGCCCCCGTCTCTATGTGTCCCCTACTCTGTGTGTTGGTGTCTCTATATGTCCTCATCTCTGTGTGTTGGTGTCTCTATGTGTCCCCTTCTCTGTGTGTTGGTGTCTCTATATGTCCCCATCTCTTTATGTCCCCGTCTCTAAGTGTGTCCCCTTCTCTATATGTCCCCATCTCTTTATGTCTCTATGTGTCTCTATGTGTCCCCATCTCTATATATGCCCCCGTCTCTATGTGTCCCCGCAGATTAGGGTAAGTGTTAGGGTTAGGGTTAGTGTTTGGGATAGGGATTCGGTAAGGAATAATGGTAGGGTTATGATAAACAAAGAGACGGAGAGCTAAAAGACAGGGACACATGGACACGTGGACATAATTATAGAGATATGGACACATAGAGACCAAATCGGGGACACGATCACAATGCGACGTAATCTCTCTGTGTGCCTATGTCTCTCTTTCAGTTCTCTCTCTCTTTCTCTCACATGCACACACTCACCATCTTCAACGAAAACGTGAACTCTTCGATGAAACATAAACTTTGGCTAACTCTTTTGCGAGCAGGCTATAAAAAAAAAGGTTTCAACTGGTCGCTATTTCTACAACTATTTCACAAATGTGTCCATGAGATTTCACCATAAAACTCATAACATTAGGGTTAACCCTAACCCTATTTCTACAACTATTTCACAAATGTGTCCATGAGATTTCCCCATAAAACTCATAATACAACCTTTCAAGATTACTAGCTAAGGCTCCCTTTCTTTTTCCTTTCCAGAGCAACGGTTGAAGTACTTTGAGTTTTCACCTGTGGCTATAATTGATGGACTGACAGTTTTCACCTGTGGCTATAATTGATGGACTGACAGTTTTCACCTGTGGCTATATGGACTTGATAATTGATGGACTGACAGTTTTCACCTGTGGCTATAATTGATAGACTGACAGTTTTCACCTGTGGCTATAATTGATGGACTGACAGTTTTCACCTGTGGCTATAATTGATGGACTGACAGTTTTCACCTGTGGCTATAATTGATGGACTGACAGTTTTCACCTGTGGCTATAATTGATGGACTGACAGTTTTCACCTGTGGCTATAATTGATGGACTGACAGTTTTCACCTGTGGCTATAATTGATGGACTGACAGTTTTCACCTGTGGCTATAATTGATGGACTGACAGTTTTCACCTGTGGCTATTTGATGGACTGACAGTTTTCACCTGTGGCTATAATTGATAGACTTGTTGCCACTTGCTAAATCCCACATGATCCGGAAAACTAGCACCCCCGCACATATAAACCCCCACACATATAAACCCCCGTACATATAAACCCATGCATATATAAACCCCCGCACATATAAACCCCAGCACATATAAACCCCAGCACATATAAACCCATGCATATATAAACCCCCGCACATATAAATCCATGCATATATAAACCCCCGCACCCATAAACCCCCGCATATATGAACCCCCGCACATATAAACCCATGCACGCTTCAGATCTTCTTCTTGGCTCTGGCACCAGATCTCCGTTTTCTCTGCAGGGCGGCTTGTCGCTTCTTCTCAATCTCCTCCTGGGAACACTTGGGTGGGGTGATGGTGGTCGTGGTGGTGATTTCTTCACTGGTGGCAGAGGGCTGTGGAGCTGGCTGCTGGGTGGCCTCACCTTAAATCACAGAACAATGGTGTACTATGTAATGTGGGTAGAGGGCTGGGGGGCCTCACCTTAATATTAATCACAGAACAATGGTGTAGTATGTAATGTGGGTAGAGGGCTGGGTGGCCTCACCTTAAATCACAGAACAATGGTGTACTATGTAATGTGGGTAGAGGGCTTGGTGGCCTCACCTTAAATCACAGAACAATGGTGTACTATGTAATGTGGGTAGAGGGCTGGGTGGCCTCACCTTAATATTAATCACAGAACAATGGTGTACTATGTAATGTGGGTAGGGCTGGGGGGCCTCACCTTAATATTAATCACAGAACAATGGTGTACTATGCAATGTGGGTAGGGCTGGGGGGCCTCACCTTAAATCACAGAACAATGGTGTACTATGTAATGTGGGTAGAGGGCTGGGTGGCCTCACCTTAATATTAATCACAGAACAATGGTGTACTATGTAATGTGGGTAGGGCTGGGGGGCCTCACCTTAATATTAATCACAGAACAATGGTGTACTATGCAATGTGGGTAGGGCTGGGGGGCCTCACCTTAAATCACAGAACAATGGTGTACTATGTAATGTGGGTAGGGCTGGGGGGCCTCACCTTAATATTAATCACAGAACAATGGTGTACTATGCAATGTGGGTAGGGCTGGGGGGCCTCACCTTAAATCACAGAACAATGGTGTACTATGTAATGTGGGTAGAGGGCTGGGTGGCCTCACCTTAAATCACACAACAATGGTGTACTATGTAATGTGGGTAGAGGGCTGGGGGGCCTCACCTTAAAAATAATCACAGAACAATGGTGTACTATGTAATGTGGGTAGAGGGCTGGGTTAGCTTCCGGTCACGCGGTTCCTTTGACCTGCCCAATCGCTTTATCATTTTCCCTGGAAAGGTAAACATATCTGTTTAATGTACAAAGAAAACTTGCAGCATGTCACTCGTCTTTTGTGAGGTCACATATGTTCTCTTACTTCCTTACACACACACACACCAAGCGCACACATACACCAAGCGCACACATACAAGACAGTCCGCTTTGTGTGTTATTGGTAACTGTATTTTCTATTATAATTTGTGAATATTTCCTATATTTAGACATTCCGCTTTGTGTGTTATTGGTAACTGTATTTTCTATTATAATTCGTGAATATTTCCTATATTTAGACATTCCGCTTTGTGTGTTATTGGTAACTGTATTTTCTATTATAATTCGTGAATATTTCCTATATTTAGACATTCCGCTTTGTGTGTTATTGGTAACTGTATTTTCTATTATAATTCGTGAATATTTCCTATATTTAGACATTCTGCTTTGTGTGTTTATTGCCTTCAACATGAAATCAACCAGATGTTTTACATTTTTAAGTGACGTTGTACATGTCTTTATACATATCATTACTGTTGGCATGATTTTGTACAGAGTTGTTTTTACAGTAAATTGTCTATTGCCTTGGTACTTCAAAAATAATGCAAAATGCATGGATTTGAATTTGTTTCTTTGAATAAAAATTGTCAATCAGTATAAAACTTTTTAAACCAGATTGTGCACGTAAAGAGAGAGAGAGAGAGAGGTCTAAACATCTGTTCTTGCAGCTGTATTGGATTTTCACAAAAGGTTCTTCCCATCGTTTTCATTTGCAAAGTGAGTACTTTCATTCAACATTTTTATCTATATTTTTACAAAAAATGTCCCAAAATGTAAAAATGTGTACAAAGAATTTGTACAAAGAACATTATTGTCCTGAATCCATGCAGCATGTTGCTACCATACCACCCATACATGAGCAACACACTAAAACCTTGTAATCAGCATGTTGCTACCATACCACCCATACATGAGCAGCACACTAAAACCTTGCATTATAAAGTAATCAGCATGTTGCTACCATACCACCCATACATGAGCAGCACACTAAAACCTTGCATTATAAACAAACACCTACACGACAAGTGCAAAGTGACGTTATTTTATTCACGAGACAAAACAAAACTACTGGATATTTCGGCGAATGTGCCTTTATCAACACAGACAAACAATTAAACAGCAAACATCAAATATAGCAAAAGGAGCAAAAAGCAGGCAACAGAAGGAGCAAAAAAACATCAAGATCAAAATAAAAACAATACTTCCCCTCTACAGTCCAACGCGTAAATGATACAACCAAGTTGAAACCAAAGAGCAAGGCTGTGAACACAAATCAGGGGGAGGGTAAAAAAAAAAGAAACGGTTTTGAAGTGAGAGAGGTTGGGGACAGTGAGTACGCAATCATAGATGGCAGAAGTTGGAAACAAGGGTCAGTTGTGTGTAAGGGGTGGGGAGGGGGAGATTTGGTGAAGAGAACAAATCTCGTGCTAAAGGGAACAAATGTAGCAGAAGCTGACATTACATTGCAATTGAAAAATGAAAAAGATAGAGAGAGAAGGGGGGGGGGGGGGGGGGGGATGTTTTGGTTTTGAATTGCATTTTGTGGAATGGGTCCAATTTCAGAGAATCAACAGGATTTTTGTGTTTGTAATGAGTAAATAAATAAAAACATTATTAATCGTTCGTCCATTCCTTTTGTTGCCTGCTTTTTGCTCCTTTTGCTATATTTGCTGTTTAATTGTTTGTCTGTGTTGATAAAGGCGCATTCGCCGAAATATCCAGTAGTTTTGTTTTGTCTCTTGTGAATAAAATAACGTCACTTTGCACTTGTCGTGTAGGTGTTTGTTTGTTGTACGTTCCAGTGACATTGCAGTCTGTTTCAGTTTCTTGCATTATAAAGTAATCAGCATGTTGCTACCATACCACCCATACATGAGCAGCACACTAAAACCTTGCATTATTAAAGCAATCAGCATGTTGCTACCATACCACCCATACATGAGCAGCACACTAAAACCTTGCATTATAAAGCAATCAGCATGTTGCTACCATACCACCCATACATGGCGCCGACTTATGGCGACACGGTTTTGCGCGCTCTGTGTTTATGTTTTGTTTTGGTGTATCTACTGTCTGGAGTGACTTGGTGTGTTGAGATACAGCCGTGTAATAATAATAATAATAATAAATAACATTTATAGAACGCCCTTTCTCTCTTGAGCTCACGGCGCTTCACAATTGTTTAAATAAATACATAAATCATAAATAAGCTACTACAATATCAACTATCACAAACATGCACACAGCCACAACACGCACGCCCACACCCACATACGCGCGCACACCCACCCACCCACAATGTGGGGGACATCATTTTAAGGCAGGAAACAGGACAAGGAAGAAATCAGAGGTATTGCTGGAAGAGGTGAGTTTTAAGAGCGGTTTTGAAAGACTGGAAAGACTTAGCAGAATGAAGTTCATATGGTAGGGTGTTCCAGACAGAAGGGGCGCTGAAAGAAAATGAACGTTCACCATTTGTCTTAGTGTTAGTACGAGGAATAGAAAGGATAAGTTTGTCAGAAGAGGAACGGAGAGACCTGGAGGGTGAGTACAGGTGAACGAGATCAGAGAGGTAGGCAGGACCAGATGAATGGACAGCATTGAAACAGAGGCAAGCAATTTTATACTTTATTCTTGCATCGACTGGAAGCCAGTGTAAGGTCTTGAGGTGGGGTTTGATGTGGTCTGTACGAGGGACTTTAAGGATTAATCGAGCTGCATTGTTCTGAAGTTTGTTGAGGAGGGTTTGAGGACAGCCTACAAGTAGGGAATTGCAATAATCGATGCGAGACAGTACAAAAGCTGATACTAGAGTCTTGGTGGCTTCAACTGTGAGATAGTGACGAATGGCACTAATACGACGGAGTTCAAAGTTCACATTACGAATCAGTCATGACATGAGTGATCATAGTTAGCTGACAGTCGAGGGTTACACCAAGGTTTTTAGCTGATTGACAGAAAGGGACGGTAGCATCGCCAATGACAAGAGAGTCAAGAAACTGAACAGAGGTGGAAGTTCTCTGAGTGGAAACAATCATTGCCTCAGTCTTATCTTCATTGAGTTTTAATTTATTGGAGGTCATCCATGACTTGACATCTGAAACAGTATCCTGCATGGACAAAACTAGATCATCAATTTCATTAGGCTTAGAAGACTTCTGCAGTTGGGTATCATCAGCGAATGAGTGATGGAGAGCTGAACGCTGGGACATGACGTCTGAAAGAGGAGAAGTGTAGAGAACAAATAGAACAGGCCCCAGGACTGATCCCTGTGGCACACCACAGGAAACGGAGGCTTGATTGTACTGACTGGTCTGTGTTTAAGGAGGCAGCAACAGACCTTGATGAATATACGGACACTGTTACATCGTATATTAGCTTTTGTGAACAGCTTTGTGTTCCGACCAAAGCTGTAACTATATATGGTAATAACAAGCCCTGGTTTAGGTGTAGTATTAAGTCTGAATTAGCTGCCAAAGACGTTGCATACAACGCATTAGAACGCCTAAATTCAGATGAGAGTGACAAAACATTGCAAGACCATGCTAGACGGCATTTCAATCAGACCAAGTATGAAGTAGAAAAGGAAATCAGACATGCTAAGATAGAGTACCGTCAGAAAATTGAACAGCAGTTTTCTTCAGACAATACTAGGGCCGTGTGGAAGGGTCTGCAGAATATTACTCAATATATAAACAAAAACCAAGAATTAGTACTGATGACCCAACACTTCCTAATCAACTGAACCATTTCTATGCTAGGTTTGACAGACTAAACACAACTCCAAGGCCCCAGGTAGACTCAGAAGCCTCTGACCCCGTCTTTGTAGTGCAAGAATCAGATGTTAGGAAACTGTTCAGGTGGCAGAGTGTAAAGAAAGCCGGTGGGCCAGATGGTATTTCGTCACCTTGCCTAAAACACTGTGCTGATCAGCTTGCCCCTATTTTCACTGATGTGTTCAATGTATCTCTGTTTCAATGCAAAGTTCCATCATGTTTCAAATCCGCTATTATTGTTCCAGTGCCAAAGAAGCCTAAAACAGTCACACTTAATGACTACAGACCAGTTGCTTTGACATCCGTTGCTATGAAAGTTTTTGAACGCCTTATTCTCTATCTGAAATCTGTGACTGTCTCTCTAATGGACCCCTTACAGTTTGCATATCGGGCAAATAGATCTGTGGAGGATGCTGTGTCTCTTGGTCTTCATTTTGTTATCCAACATTTAGAGAAAGCTAATACCTATGCCCGCATTCTTTTCATTGATTTCAGTTCTGCATTTAATACTATTGTCCCATCTCAGCTTATTCAGAAGCTCATTAGTATGGATGTGAATATTGGGTTGTGTAAATGGATTGCAGATTTCATCACCAACAGACCCCAAGTTGTCAGAGTTGGCAGTCATGTATCGGAAAAGGTCATTTTGAACACTGGTGCCCCCCAAGGATGTGTATTATCTCCCTTGCTATTTACATTGTTTACCAATGACTTTCGCTCTGTAAACCCATCTGTTGCAGTTATTAAGTTTTCTGATGACACTACTATGGAGGGGCTCATTACTAATGGCGATGAGGCAGGGTACAGGGATGAAGTTGAAAAGATGGTTGACTGGTGTGCCACTAACAATCTTGAGCTCAATGTTTCCAAAACTAAAGAAATGATAGTTGATTTCAGGAAAAAGAAAACTCCTCTCCCAGCATTATCTGTTAAAGGTCAGGTAGTTGAGCAAGTTGAATCATTTAAATTCCTAGGTGTGCACATTTCAAATACATTAAGCTGGGAAGTCAACATCACATCATCCTGCAAAAAAGCACAGCAGAGACTATATTTTCTAAGACAGCTCAAGAAATTTAGAATAAGTAGAGCAGTCTTGACACAGTTCTATCATCTGAAAGCACACTCAGTTTTTCAATATCTGTCTGGTATGGATCAGCTTCAGTTAAAGATAAAAGGAAACTCCATCAAGTCGTCAAGACAGCCTCAAAAATCATAGGTCACAAACTGCCATCCCTAGATAACATCTATAGTGTGCGCATAAGACGCAAAGCTAAGTCCATCATATCTGATTGCACACACCCAGCCAACCATCTGTTTCAACCACTCCCTTCTGGTAAAAGGTTCTGCTCTTTTAAGTGCAAATCTAACCGCCCGAAGAACAGCTTTTACCCCTCTGCTGTCAGAGCCATCAATACTCAGTAGGCTCACCTCCCTAGGGGTATTTTTGTATCCTATTTTGCTCATACTTGTGTTAATCGGTGTGCCTGCATGCTCGCGGTCTTGTGTGTGAGTGCGTGTGTGAGGAGGTGGAACATGTGTTGGTATAAATGTGTATGTGTGTGTGTTGGTGTATGTGTAGGTGTGCGTCTGAGAGAAATAATCTGAGAGAGAGAGAGACTGATACACGATAATGTAATCTGGTGTTGTTGGGTTGTTGTTGTTGGTTTTTTTCCCCTATTATATTGGTCGTCCATTCAATGTGCATGCTTACGTTGTTGTTAGATTGTGTCTTGTGCAAAACCAAAATGATTTCCTTTGTATTACGATGCATTGGCTGATTAAAGAATCTTGAATCTTGAATCTACATGAGCAGCACACTAAAACCTTGCATTATAAAGCAATCAGCATGCTGCTACCATACCACCCATACATGAGCAGCACACTAAAACCTTGCATTATAAAGCAATCAGCATGTTGCTACCATACCACCCATACATGAGCAGCACACTAAAACCTTGCATTATAAAGCAATCAGCATGTTGCTACCATACCACCCATACATGAGCAGCACACTAAAACCTTGCATTATAAAGTCAAGAAATTTAATTATTGACTTTATGATCCTATGCTATATGACATGACAAGGATTGTGTCTTGCAAGACTATAATCTATAATAATAATAAATCAATCTTCTATAGCGCTATTCTCCTGACAGCAGGACTCACAGGACTTTACATGGGAAAAAAGAAGTAAGTTTACCCCACGCACACAAAAGATATTAAAATACATGTACTTAAAATTATTTAGAAAAAAAAGCACTATCGCCCTCACACAACACACATTTAAAATACCTACATAAAATACAAATTATTTATATAAAAAAAAAAAAATTCTTTACAGGGTTGACGGACAGAAATTAACATATTTTCTGAAAAGATGCGTCTTCAGGCCAGTTTTGAAAGAAGACAGAGATGGAGAGCTGCGGAGAGAGAAAGGGAGATTCTTCCAGATGTGTAGTGCTTGGAAACGAAAAGATGTTTCCAACTGTTTTGTACTTGGTGACAGGTATGCAGAGAACTTTCAGGTTGCTTGATCTGAGGTTGCGTTCTGGTATGTAGGCAGAGAGGAGAGAAGAGAGGTATTTATTTTTTTTTTATTTTTTCCATTATAGTCCCGTCAACAGCTACGGTCATCTCAGGACTGTCACCGCGTAAAGCTTGACCACTTAGCACAAAACACTCATCAATGTATCTTACCAACGTTCAACAACCTGTAAACAACAAAACATACAGTACAATTCATAACATGACACCTCCATCATTGTGTCCACACAGTGCTGGAAATGTTGAGCCACTCTACTCTATTTATCGGATCCAGGTTAAAAAAAACAGTAAAAAAGGATAACAAATACATACTAGTAAGCTAAAATACATAAAAAAGGCTATATAAGCAAATATGCACTGCAGAATGGACAACAGGTGCCCACTCAAGTGCGCAAGTATCACGTGTGGACGCCAGTGTACAATAAAAAAAACCTGGCATGTCATAAATTGTAAAAAGGAAAAACGTGGGTTTTATAGAAAAAATGCAGGAAGAAGTAGACGCCAGAAAGCAAAAAGAAGAGAAAAGGCAGAATCAAAGAGAGTGATAGAGTAGGGGAAGTTACTAGCATAGAACTTCCAGAAGAAGGGGGAACTATTTCTGCTGAAAGACCTCCCGGTATCCCCACGGGAGGGCCCTAACCACATAAGCCAGCCTAAGCCGTTGCCCGCCTCCTACGACGAGGACGTGTGGTTGGACTTTAGGAGGCTGCTGGGCTACTCTCCGTAACACCCCCCCCCCCCCCCACCATGATAGGTGGAAGCCCGCCGGGGGGAGAGAAAAGGTAGTCAGGAAGTGTCTTTGAAATAACGATAGGCAAGAGTGAATATATTGATGTGATGGTATTGTACGGCCGTGCGTTGTGGTATTGGATTGGAGATTTGAACTGCCTTGGGTATTTCTTGTTCACTTTAATCTTTGTCCTGTTGTGTCTATGTGTGTCTGGGGTGTTATTCATCTTCTGGGGTTAGTTGAGTTTAACCATGTCAGGATCTTCCCATCTTGACAGCTACAGCCGAACCCGCTTATAAGAAAACCCGCTTATAAGCAAGCAATTTATTTTCCCCAGCCGAACTCCTTCTTTCTTATGTATTATCAAAACTCGGATATAAGAAAACCGCTTATAAGAAAACTTGGTTATAATCAAGCAAATTCGTTCTCCCATCCGCGATGTAAACTCGGATATAAGAAAATGATTTCATACAAGGGAGTTTGGTTTGCAGTTCATTTTCTTATAAGCGGTTTGATTTTCTTATAAGCGATTTTTTTTAATTAGGGCATGAACTGAAAGGATGTTCCAAAAAATGCAGTCGTTCCAACAAAACAAACAAAAAAAGAGGAAAATGTACGTCAGAGCAGCTACGTCACAGACACTCTAACCTTAATATAGAAAGATACAGCCGAATCCGCTTATAAGAAAACTCGCTTATAATGAAGCAAAACAAATTCCCTGCCGAACTTCTTCTTTCTTATCTATGATCAAAACTCGGATACAAGAAACTCGCTTATAAGAAAACTCGGTTATAAGCAAGCAAATTCCTTCTCCCATCCGCAATGGAAACTTGGACATAAGAAAAGTATGCCGTACAAGAGAGTTGGTTTGCAGTTCATTTTTTTTATAAGCGAGCTCTATTTTCTTATAAGCGAATTACCATTGACAACATTTTCTTAAAGACCCACCAGATCACGTGTCAAAATCACAGGTTCCACATGTTTTTCCTCTTATAGCCTGTACAAAATCTTGTTTTGACAAGGTTTGACTCCCATACAAATGCCCCCAATTGAAAACGAAACATCTTAAAGAGAAGCCTCAATTTGAAGTTGGGGGAATTTGAATGTGGGTCACAGCTACCCAGAAAAAACAAGGGACTTAATCGTGTTGGGTCAGTGTGTCTTTAAAAGTGAGTTGGACCTGAACTGAAAGGATGTTCCGAGAATATTGAAGTCCTTCCAAAAAGGGAAAGTTTACCTCATACAGTTGTGTCACAGACAGTCTAAACAGTACAGGCACTAGATTACAAGACTAATTGAGTTGTTTTTGTTCCTTTATTCCATACTTTCCTTCAGTATTCTGTGCAAAATAAATGTTGAGCAGAAGAAAAAAATATGAGTGCCTGTACTTTTGTGTTGGTGGTAGAGAGACTGTCCAGCCTTTTATTTTCAGCAGCAATGGCAGAGAGGAAAAGGCAATCCATTTCTTTAAGAAGATAAATATAAATAACTGAATATGTGGACGAACATCCACATAAACAAAAGCAAACGATTGATAAAAAAAAAGCTGCATGGGTGGACAGTAAATGGTAATAGTTCAGTACAAGAAAGGTGAAGGGGTACGTATTTGATAACAGTAAAAAGAAAAAAAAAGCTTGTTAGTTTGAGTGGTTGTAGGCACCTTTAACCGTCAAAGTCGCATTTTAGCACCACAGTGATTTGACACCTATGTCACTAAAAGGCATCAAAATTGGGGTCTGTTATCCAAAGACCCTATTGTCTTAGTTTGGGGAAGTAAGGTTAGACCTTATTTTATATCGGTCACAGAAGAATCCCCAATACTGCAGATGGATTTTGTTCTCTACCCAGGTAAACTTAATGGACATTTTTGGCTGAAATATGGCTGGCGGTGAAAGGGTTAAATCTTCTTCTTAGTAGACGATTTTGATTTTATGATTAAGAAATGCATCAAATTAGGAAAAAGGATTTTCTCTTCGTTTTGTTTTTCTGTCTTTCTTTTCTTTTTTCCCCATTCAATTTGGTTATAAGGGAAAAAACTTCAAAATGTTTTCTTATGTCCGAGTTTCGGATATAAGAAAACTCGGATATGGTAATAAGCAAAAAATGATCTCCCTTCGCGTTTCTTATAACCAAGTTTGGCTGTATTTTGATCTTATGATGTAAAACATGAGTCATAGGTCGCAAGTTTCTTTATTGTCCATTGGCATTGTACAAACACAAATACAAAAGTGTCTTCCACTGTGTAAAATGAGTTATACATCCAAATTAGAATACTGATTAAAAACAAGAAACAGAAATTTACATTTAAACAAATATGTTACTCTCACACACACCCAATCATTCATCTGCTCTCCGCTATCTTGCTCGCTCATCATGCAACTCACACCACGTCTGCCTTCATTTTTGTTTTTAATTTTCTGTTCCATTCTTTCTTTTTTTTCCTCCTTTGTTTTGCATTTTTTCCCTTTTTTTCATGCACCAAATTAGGTAAAAGCATTTTCTCTTCGTTTTGTTTCTCTGTCTTTTATTTAATTTTTTGGTTTTTATTTTATTTTTTGCTTTTTTTCCCATTCAACTCGGTTGTAAGAAAACAAACTTCAAAATGTTTTCTTATATCCGAGTTTCGGATATAACCCTAACACCAGTTATGACTATTGCAGAGTTTGTTTTCATACTGATATAACTATAGTCCATAATCCCACACCAGTTATGAATATTGCAGAGATTGTTTTCATACTGATATAACTATAGTCCATAATCCAATACCAGTTATGAATACTGCAAAGATTGCTTTTCATAGGCCCAGGGCATACCGAAAAAAAAAAAAAAAAAAAAAAAAAAAAATTTAACTACAGTCCATAATCCAACACCAATCATGAATATTAATATTGTAGAGACTGTTTTTTCACACTGATTTAACTACAGTCCATAATCCAACACCAATCATGAATATTAATATTGTAGAGACTGTTTTTTTTACACTGATTTAACTACAGTCCATAATCCAACACCAATCATGAATATTAATATTGTAGAGACTGTTTTTTTTACACTGATTTAACTACAGTCCATCATCCAACACCAATCATGAATATTAATATTGTAGAGACTGTTTGTTCACACTGATTTAACTACAGTCCATCATCCAACACCAATCATGAATATTAATATTGTAGAGACTGTTTTTTTACACTGATTTAACTACAGTCCATAATCCAACACCAATCATGAATATTAATATTGTAGAGACTGTTTTTTTACACTGATTTAACTACAGTCCATAATCCAACACCAATCATGAATATTAATATTGTAGAGACTGTTTTTTTACACTGATTTAACTACAGTCCATAATCCAACACCAATCATGAATATTAATATTGTAGAGACTGTTTTTCACACTGATTTAACTACAGTCCATAATCCAACACCAATCATGAATATTAATATTGTAGAGACTGTTTTTCACACTGATTTAACTACAGTCCATAATCCAACACCAATCATGAATATTAATATTGTAGAGACTGTTTTTTTACACTGATTTAACTACAGTCCATAATCCAACACCAATCATGAATATTAATATTGTAGACTGTTTTTCACACTGATTTAACTACAGTCCATAATCCAACACTAATCATGAATATTAATATTGTAGAGACTGTTTTTCACACTGATTTAACTACAGTCCATAATCCAACACCAAGGAAAAAAATGAAAAGAAAAAATAATGCACAACACAAGCACAACTTTGCTTTTGAAAATAAAATAATATGTTATATATTGGCATAATAAAACATAATATGAAAATCTCAAACATAAAAGACAAAACAGCCAGTTTGCAATATCACACTAGTTGTGGAGATAGAATGGGAGTCAAACAAAGAATTTACCATAGAAACAAACAAAAAATCTTGTTCTTTTGTAACAAAAATGGAATGATAAAAAATTACAAAATGAA
The DNA here is from genome assembly GCA_017654935.2 of Phymorhynchus buccinoides. Classification (NCBI taxonomy): domain Eukaryota; kingdom Metazoa; phylum Mollusca; class Gastropoda; order Neogastropoda; family Raphitomidae; genus Phymorhynchus; species Phymorhynchus buccinoides. The sequence goes on along the minus strand of CM065684.1, from coordinate 68,332,462 downwards.
TTATTTCACTTTTTTGTTTTTACATGATCACGATGCGTGCCACTGTGTGTGAAAAACATGGGCGTGTACTATGAGGATACACAGGTGTGTGAAAAAACATGGGCGTGTACTATGAGGATGCACAGGTGTGTGAAAAAACATGGGCATGTACTATGAGGATGCACAGGTGTGTGTATGGTTGGGGATAGGAACACGTTTGGGGCATGTACTATGAGGATGCACAGGTGTGTATGGTTGGGGATAGGAACACGTTTGGGGCATGTACTATGAGGATGCACAGGTGTGTGTATGGTTGGAGATAGGAACACGTTTGGGGCATGTACTATGAGGATGCACAGGTGTGTGTATGGTTGGAGATAGGAACACGTTTGGGGCATGCACAGGTGTGTGTATGGTTGGGGATAGGAACACGTTTTTGGGGGCATGTACTATGAGGATGCACAGGTGTGTGCATGGTTGTGGATAGGAACACGTTTTTTTTTTGGGGGGGGGGGGGGGGGGGGGAACATGTACTATGAGGATGCACAGGTGTGTGTATGGTTGGGGAACACGGAACACGTTTGGGGCATGTACTATGAGGATGCACAGGTGTGTGTATATGGTTGGGGGATAGGAACACGTTTTTTTGGTACTATGAGGATGCACAGGTGTGTGTATGGTTGGGGATAGGAACACGTTTTTGGGGGGCATGTACTATGAGAATGCACAGGTGTGTGTATGGTTGTGGATAGGAACACGTTTTTGGGGGGCATGTACTATGAGAATGCACAGGTGTGTGTATGGTTGTGGATAGGAAAATGTTTGGGGCATGTACTATGTTGCACAAGTGTGTGTATGGTTAAGGATAGGAAAATGTTTGGGGCATGTACTATGAGGATGCACAGGTGTGTGTGTGGTTAAGGATAGGAAAACGTTTGGGGCATGTACTATGAGGATGCACAAGTGTGTGTGTGGTTAAGGATAGGAAAACATTTGGGGCATGTACTATGAGGAAGCACAAGTGTGTGTATGGTTGGGGATAGGAAAACATTTGGGGCATGTACTATGAGGATGCACAGGTGTGTGTATGGTTGGGGATAGGAAAACGTTTGGGGCATGTACTATGAGGAAGCACAAGTGTGTGTATGGTTAAGGATAGGAAAACGTTTGGGGCATGTACTATGAGGAAGCACAAGTGTGTGTATGGTTAAGGATAGGAAAACGTTTGGGGCATGTACTATGAGGATGCACAGGTGTGTGTATGGTTAAGGATAGGAAAACGTTTGGGGCATGTACTATGAGGAAGCACAGGTGTGTGTATGGTTAAGGATAGGAACACGTTTGGGGCATGTACTATGAGGAAGCACAAGTGTGTGTATGGTTAAGGATAGGAAAACGTTTGGGGCATGTACTATGAGGAAGCACAAGTGTGTGTATGGTTAAGGATAGGAAAACGTTTGGGGCATGTACTATGAGGAAGCACAGGTGTGTGTATGGTTAAGGATAGGAAAACGTTTGGGGCATGTACTATGAGGAAGCACAAGTGTGTGTATGGTTAAGGATAGGAAAACGTTTGGGGCATGTACTATGAGGAAGCACAGGTGTGTGTATGGTTAAGGATAGGAAAATGTTTGGGGCATGTACTATGAGGAAGCACAAGTGTGTGTGTATGGTTAAGGATAGGAAAACGTTTGGGGCATGTACTATGAGGAAGCACAAGTGTGTGCATGGTTAAGGATAGGAAAACGTTTGGGGCATGTACTATGAGGAAGCACAAGTGTGTGTATGGTTAAGGATAGGAAAACGTTTGGGGCATGTACTATGAGGAAGCACAAGTGTGTGTATGGTTAAGGATAGGAAAACGTTTGGGGCATGTACTATGAGGAAGCACAAGTGTGTGTATGGTTAAGGATAGGAAAACGTTTGGGGCATGTACTATGAGGAAGCACAAGTGTGTGTGTATGGTTAAGGATAGGAAAACGTTTGGGGCATGTACTATGAGGAAGCACAAGTGTGTGTATGGTTAAGGATAGGAAAACTTTTGGGGCATGTACTATGAGGAAGCACAAGTGTGTGTATGGTTAAGGATAGGAAAACGTTTGGGGCATGTACTATGAGGATGCACAGGTGTGTGTATGGTTAAGGATAGGAAAACGTTTGGGGCATGTACTATGAGGAAGCACAGGTGTGTGTATGGTTAAGGATAGGAAAACGTTTGGGGCATGTACTATGAGGAAGCACAAGTGTGTGTATGGTTAAGGATAGGAAAATGTTTGGGGCATGTACTATGAGGAAGCACAAGTGTGTGCCCCCGTTAAGGATAGGAAAACGTTTGGGGCATGTACTATGAGGAAGCACAAGTGTGTGCCCCCTCTGTTAAGGATAGGAAAACGTTTGGGGCATGTACTATGAGGATGCACAGGTGTGTGTATGGTTAAGGATAGGAAAACGTTTGGGGCATGTACTATGAGGAAGCACAAGTGTGTGTATGGTTAAGGATAGGAAAACGTTTGGGGCATGTACTATGAGGAAGCACAAGTGTGTGTGTTATGGTTAAGGATAGGAAAACGTTTGGGGCATGTACTATGAGGATGCACAAGTGTGTGTATGGTCTGTATGTGTCCCCTTCTCTGTGTGTTGGTGTCTCTATATGTCCCCATCTCTGTGTGTTGGTGTCTCTATATGTCCCCATCTCTGTGTGTTGGTGTCTCTATGTGTCCCCTTCTCTGTGTGTTGGTGTCTCTATGTGTCCCCTTCTCTGTGTGTTGGTGTCCCTATCTCTTTATGCCCCCGTCTCTATGTGTCCCCTTCTCTGTGTGTTGGTGTCTCTATATGTCCTCATCTCTGTGTGTTGGTGTCTCTATATGTCCCCATCTCTTGTGTTTTGGTGTCTCTATATGTGTCTGTGTGTTGTCTCTATGTGTCCCCTACTCTGTGTGTTGGTGTCTCTATATGTCCCCATCTCTGTGTGTTGGTGTCTCTATATGTCCCTATCTCTCTTATGCCCCCGTCTCTATGTGTCCCCTCTCTCTGTGTGTGGTGTCTCTATGTGTCCCCATCTCTTTATGCCCCCGTCTCTATGTGTCCCCTTCTCTGTGTGTTGGTGTCTCTATATGTCCCTATCTCTTTATGCCCCCGTCTCTATGTGTCCCCTTCTCTGTGTGTTGGTGTCCCTATATGTCCCCTATCTCTTGTGTTGGTGTCCCGTCTCTTTATGTCCCCGTCTCTATGTGTCCCCTGTCTCTATATGTCCCCATCTCTGTGTGTCCCCGTCTCTATATGTCCCTATCTCTGTGTGTTGGTGTCTCTATATGTCCCCATCTCTGTGTGTTGGTGTCTCTATATGTCCCTAATCTCTGTGTGTCCCCGTCTCTATGTGTCCCCTTCTCTGTGTGTTGGTGTCTCTATATGTCCTCATCTCTGTGTGTTGGTGTCTCTATGTGTCCCCTTCTCTGTGTGTTGGTGTCTCTATATGTCCCCATCTCTTTGTGTCCCCGTCTCTATGTGTCCCCTTCTCTGTGTGTTGGTGTCTCTATATGTCCCCTCATCTCTGTGTGTGTTGGTGTCTCTATGTGTCCCCATCTCTGTGTGTTGGTGTCTCTATATGTCCCTATCTCTTTATGCCCCCGTCTCTATGTGTCCCCTTCTCTGTGTGTTGGTGTCCCTATCTCTTTATGCCCCCGTCTCTATGTGTCCCCTTCTCTGTGTGTTGGTGTCCCTATCTCTTTATGCCCCCGTCTCTATGTGTCCCCTTCTCTGTGTGTGTGTGTGGGTGTCCCTATCTCTTTATGCCCCCGTCTCTATGTGTCCCCTTCTCTGTGTGTTGGTGTCCTATCTCTCTTTATGCCCCCGTCTCTATGTGTCCCCTACTCTGTGTGTTGGTGTCTCTATATGTCCTCATCTCTGTGTGTTGGTGTCTCTATGTGTCCCCTTCTCTGTGTGTTGGTGTCTCTATATGTCCCCATCTCTTTATGTCCCCGTCTCTAAGTGTCCCCTTCTCTGTGTGTTGGTGTCTCTATATGTCCCCATCTCTTTATGCCCCCGTCTCTATGTGTCCCCTTCTCTGTGTGTTGGTGTCTCTATATGTCCCCATCTCTTTATGCCCCCGTCTCTATGTGTCCCCCGTCTCTATGCAGATTAGGGTAAGTGTTAGGGTTAGGGTTAGTGTTTGGGATAGGGATTCGGTAAGGAATAATGGTAGGGTTATGATAAACAAAGAGACGGAGAGCTAAAAGACAGGGACACATGGACACGTGGACATAATTATAGAGATATGGACACATAGAGACCAAATCGGGGACACGATCACAATGCGACGTAATCTCTCTGTGTGCCTATGTCTCTCTTTCAGTTCTCTCTCTCTTTCTCTCACATGCACACACTCACCATCTTCAACGAAAACGTGAACTCTTCGATGAAACATAAACTTTGGCTAACTCTTTTGCGAGCAGGCTATAAAAAAAAAGGTTTCAACTGGTCGCTATTTCTACAACTATTTCACAAATGTGTCCATGAGATTTCACCATAAAACTCATAACATTAGGGTTAACCCTAACCCTATTTCTACAACTATTTCACAAATGTGTCCATGAGATTTCCCCATAAAACTCATAATACAACCTTTCAAGATTACTAGCTAAGGCTCCCTTTCTTTTTCCTTTCCAGAGCAACGGTTGAAGTACTTTGAGTTTTCACCTGTGGCTATAATTGATGGACTGACAGTTTTCACCTGTGGCTATAATTGATGGACTGACAGTTTTCACCTGTGGCTATAATTGATGGACTGACAGTTTTCACCTGTGGCTATAATTGATAGACTGACAGTTTTCACCTGTGGCTATAATTGATAGACTGACAGTTTTCACCTGTGGCTATAATTGATAGACTGACAGTTTTCACCTGTGGCTATAATTGATGGACTGACAGTTTTCACCTGTGGCTATAATTGATAGACTGACAGTTTTCACCTGTGGCTATAATTGATGGACTGACAGTTTTCACCTGTGGCTATAATTGATGGACTGACAGTTTTCACCTGTGGCTATAATTGATGGACTGACAGTTTTCACCTGTGGCTATAATTGATGGACTGACAGTTTTCACCTGTGGCTATTTGATGGACTGACAGTTTTCACCTGTGGCTATAATTGATAGACTTGTTGCCACTTGCTAAATCCCACATGATCCGGAAAACTAGCACCCCCGCACATATAAACCCCCACACATATAAACCCCCGTACATATAAACCCATGCATATATAAACCCCCGCACATATAAACCCCAGCACATATAAACCCCAGCACATATAAACCCATGCATATATAAACCCCCGCACATATAAATCCATGCATATATAAACCCCCGCACCCATAAACCCCCGCATATATGAACCCCCGCACATATAAACCCATGCACGCTTCAGATCTTCTTCTTGGCTCTGGCACCAGATCTCCGTTTTCTCTGCAGGGCGGCTTGTCGCTTCTTCTCAATCTCCTCCTGGGAACACTTGGGTGGGGTGATGGTGGTCGTGGTGGTGATTTCTTCACTGGTGGCAGAGGGCTGTGGAGCTGGCTGCTGGGTGGCCTCACCTTAAATCACAGAACAATGGTGTACTATGTAATGTGGGTAGAGGGCTGGGGGGCCTCACCTTAATATTAATCACAGAACAATGGTGTAGTATGTAATGTGGGTAGAGGGCTGGGTGGCCTCACCTTAAATCACAGAACAATGGTGTACTATGTAATGTGGGTAGAGGGCTTGGTGGCCTCACCTTAAATCACAGAACAATGGTGTACTATGTAATGTGGGTAGAGGGCTGGGTGGCCTCACCTTAATATTAATCACAGAACAATGGTGTACTATGTAATGTGGGTAGGGCTGGGGGGCCTCACCTTAATATTAATCACAGAACAATGGTGTACTATGCAATGTGGGTAGGGCTGGGGGGCCTCACCTTAAATCACAGAACAATGGTGTACTATGTAATGTGGGTAGAGGGCTGGGTGGCCTCACCTTAATATTAATCACAGAACAATGGTGTACTATGTAATGTGGGTAGGGCTGGGGGGCCTCACCTTAATATTAATCACAGAACAATGGTGTACTATGCAATGTGGGTAGGGCTGGGGGGCCTCACCTTAAATCACAGAACAATGGTGTACTATGTAATGTGGGTAGGGCTGGGGGGCCTCACCTTAATATTAATCACAGAACAATGGTGTACTATGTAATGTGGGTAGGGCTGGGGGGCCTCACCTTAATATTAATCACAGAACAATGGTGTACTATGCAATGTGGGTAGGGCTGGGGGGCCTCACCTTAAATCACAGAACAATGGTGTACTATGTAATGTGGGTAGAGGGCTGGGTGGCCTCACCTTAAATCACACAACAATGGTGTACTATGTAATGTGGGTAGAGGGCTGGGGGGCCTCACCTTAAAAATAATCACAGAACAATGGTGTACTATGTAATGTGGGTACAGGGCTGGGTTAGCTTCCGGTCACGCGGTTCCTTTGACCTGCCCAATCGCTTTATCATTTTCCCTGCATCAGGAGGGAGGAAGGGCGGGATGCTTTGATTGTTTTGAGTGTTGGTAAGTATTTAGTTAGAATAGATAGTAATATTGATAGAAATCTACCAATCTATTCTAACCATACTGACCAACACTCAAAACAATTAGTAGAATACCAAAGAAGAGGTGGGTGATGCTCCTTGAAGGAAGAGACACCCGAAATACAATTTTAAAAAAAAAACCCACCAAAACATCAGCATAAATAAGCTGAAGATAATGGAACATAATTATAGGACATATAAATCAACCATGCAATAACTAGCTGAAGATAATGGAACATAATTATAGGACATATCAACCATGCAATAACTAGCTGAAGATAATGGAACATAATTATAGGACATATAAATCAACCATGCAATAACTAGCTGAAGATAATGGAACATAATTATAGGACATATAAATCAACCATGCAATAACTAGCTGAAGATAATGGAACATAATTATAGGACATATCAACCATGCAATAACTAGCTGAAGATAATGGAACATAATTATAGGACATATAAATCAACCATGCAATAACTAGCTGAAGATAATGGAACATAATTATAGGACATATAAATCAACCATGCAATAACTAGCTGAAGATAATGGAACATAATTATAGGACATATAAATCAACCAAGCAATAACTAGCTGAAGATAATGGAACACAATTATAGGACATATAAATCAACCATGCAATAACTAGCTGAAGATAATGGAACACAATTATAGGACATATAAATCAACCATGCAATAACTAGCTGAAGATAATGGAACATAATTATAGGACATATAAATCAACCATGCAATAACTAGCTGAAGATAATGGAACATAATTATAGGACATATAAATCAACCATGCAATAACTAGCTGAAGATAATGGAACATAATTATAGGACATATAAATCAACCATGCAATAACTAGCTGAAGATAATGGAACATAATTATAGGACATATAAATCAACCATGCAATAATTCCCCCAATAGGTCATAACATGACATACCCAAGACAAAAAATATGACTTACACCAGCAGAACACCGGTGTCTGAGCCACTACAAACCGTTAGTTAGTAAAGGAGTCATCCGGTCTTCGCGTGGACACGTACACGTCCCTGAGAAAGTAGCTCAGGAAATGACTTTCAAAAAGCCGCTTCCATGATCTTCACCAGAAGAATGCCCTTAGAGAGAGCCAATGAAGAACTGATCGAACGAATTTCGTGAGCCTTGATAGGGTTGAGAGGTAAAGAGAGTGAAGCCTTAGCGTACACTATCTTAACCAATTCAACGAGTCACCGAGAGATGGTGGACTTAGTTATGTATTTAAATACTTCTCATTGAGAGAGATGACAAAATCGACGTCTAGAACCACGAAAGAACTAGTGCGGCAGAGATATTCCCTGAGACATCGAACAGGGCAGAGATATTCCCTGAGACAACGAACAGGGCAGAGATATTCCCTGAGACATCGAACAGGGCAGAGATATTCCCTGAGACAACGAACAGGGCAGATATATTCCCTGAGACAACGAACAGGGCAGAGATTGACATCCCTGAGACAGATCTGTTTACCCCTATTTTGCAAAGTTGTAATTTCTGAAACAAAAAACTGTAATTTTGAGAGAAAAAAACTGTAATCCAACGCGTGACCGATTATTTTTCTTCACAAAACCCGATTAACAAAAAAACTATTTTCAGGGCTGTCTGCCCACTTCTTGGCAAGCATTTCACTATTTCAGTCGTTTTATTTCTAGCCCGGACCAAAGCAAGATCATCTGGCGAACGGATCAAAGCAAGATCATCTGGCGAACAGATCAAAGCAAGATCATCTGTCGAACAGATCAAAGCAAGATCATCTGGCGAACGGATCAAAGCAAGATCATCTGGCGAACGGATCAAAGCAAGATCATCTGTCGAACAGATCAAAGCAAGATCATCTGGCGAACGGATCAAAGCAAGATCATCGGTCGAACAGATCAAAGCAAGATCATCTGGCGAACGGATCAAAGCAAGATCATCTGGCGAACGGATCAAAGCAAGATCATCTGTCGAACAGATCAAAGCAAGATCATCTGGCGAACGGATCAAAGCAAGATCATCTGGCGAACGGATCAAAGCAAGATCATCTGGCGAACGGATCAAAGCAAGATCATCTGGCGAACGGATCAAAGCAAGATCATCTGGCGAACAGATCAAAGCAAGATCATCTGGCGAACAGATCAAAGCAAGATCATCTGGCGAACGGATCAAAGCAAGATCATCTGTCGAACAGATCAAAGCAAGATCATCTGGCGAACGGATCAAAGCAAGATCATCTGGCGAACAGATCAAAGCAAGATCATCTGGCGAACTTTTGGTGCTTTTGGTCTCACTTGAAAAGAAGGACGTCATTTTCTGTGTGCTCTCAGCATCCTTTTTCGCACTGACATGTTTTCGGTGCTTCTGCGCATCACAATGAACGTCGATATCATACTGACCTGAGTGTGCAATACTAATGTCCGTCGAGCAGTAGACACAGAACACATGCTCGTCACCTAGTGCTCAACGACGTATTCCTGGAATTTTGAGGTAACTTTCCCGGAATTTCTGTGCCACTTTTGATGTCTTTTCTTTTAATTTTTGACCAGAAGATACAGAAGCTTGGGAATGCACTCGCTTGGACGCCATTTTGAAACAGAAAAGGAAATGGCGCGAAATGACTTTTCACCGCATCGTTTCAAAAGCTTCGCTTACCGACGCAACTGTAGTTGTTTTTTTTTATATTTAGGATTTTATTTTCCCGGTTTTTTTTTCCGTAGCCGTAATTTGACTTTTCTCCCGTAAAAATTACGGCAAAATCGGGATGGTAAACAGGTCTGTAGAAAGGACGACAGATATATCCATCACAGGGCAATGAAAGTTAATAGTTGGAAAGGATGACAGATATATCCATCACAGGGCAGTGAAAGAGTTAATAGTTGGAAAGGATGACAGATATATCCATCACAGGGCAGTGAAAGAGTTAATAGTTGGAAAGGATGACAGATATATCTATCACAGGGCAGTGAAAGAGTTAACAGTTGGAAAGGATGACAGATATATCTATCACAGGGCAGTGAAAGAGTTAATAGTTGGAAAGGATGACAGATATATCCATCACAGGGCAGTGAAAGAGTTAATAGTTGGAAAGGATGACAGATATATCCATCACAGGGCAGTGAAAGAGTTAATAGTTGGAAAGGATGACAGATATATCTATCACAGGGCAGTGAAAGAGTTAATAGTTGGAAAGGATGACAGATATATCCATCACAGGGCAGTGAAAGAGTTAACAGTTGGAAAGGATGACAGATATATCTATCACAGGGCAGTGAAAGAGTTAATAGTTGGAAATGATGACAGATATATCTATCACAGGGCAGTGAAAGAGTTAATAGTTGGAAAGGATGACAGATATATCCATCACAGGGCAGTGAAAGAGTTAATAGTTGGAAAGGATGACAGATGAGATATATCCATCACAGGGCAGTGAAAGAGTTAACAGTTGGAAAGGATGACAGATATATCCATCACAGGGCAGTGAAAGTGTTAACAGTTGGAAAGGATGACAGATATATCCATCACAGGGCAGTGAAAGAGTTAATAGTTGGAAAGGATGACAGATGAGATATATCCATCACAGGGCAGTGAAAGAGTTAACAGTTGGAAAGGATGACAGATATATCCATCACAGGGCAGTGAAAGAGTTAATAGTTGGAAATGATGACAGATATATCCATCACAGGGCAGTGAAAGAGTTAACAGTTGGAAAGGATGACAGATATATCCATCACAGGGCAATGAAAGAGTTAATAGTTGGAAAGGATGACAGATATATCCATCACAGGGCAGTGAAAGAGTTAACAGTTGGAAAGGATGACAGATGAGATATATCCATCACAGGGCAGTGAAAGAGTTAATAGTTGGAAAGGATGACAGATATATCTATCACAGGGCAGTGAAAGAGTTAATAGTTGGAAAGGATGACAGATATATCCATCACAGGGCAGTGAAAGAGTTAATAGTTGGAAAGGATGACAGATATATCCATCACAGGGCAGTGAAAGAGTTAACAGCTGGAAAGGATGACAGATATATCTATCACAGGGCAGTGAAAGAGTTAATAGTTGAAAAGGATGACAGATATATCTATCACAGGGCAGTGAAAGAGTTAACAGTTGGAAAGGATGACAGATATATCTATCACAGGGCAGTGAAAGAGTTAACAGTTGGAAAGGATGACAGATATATCCATCACAGGGCAGTGAAAGGGTTAATAGTTGGAAAGGATGTCAGATGAGATATATCCATCACAGGGCAGTGAAAGAGTTAATAGTTGGAAAGGATGACAAATATATCCATCACAGGGCAGTGAAAGAGTTAACAGTTGGAAAGGATGACAGATATATCCATCACAGGGCAGTGAAAGAGTTAATAGTTGGAAAGGATGACAGATATATCCATCACAGGGCAGTGAAAGAGTTAACAGTTGGAAAGGATGACAGATATATCCATCACAGGGCAGTGAAAGAGTTAATAGTTGGAAAGGATGACAGATATATCTATCACAGGGCAGTGAAAGAGTTAATAGTTGGAAAGGATGACAGATATATCTATCACAGGGCAGTGAAAGAGTTAATAGTTGGAAAGGATGACAGATATATCTATCACAGGGCAGTGAAAGAGTTAATAGTTGGAAAGGATGACAGATATATCTATCACAGGGCAGTGAAAGAGTTAATAGTTGGAAAGGATGACAGATATATCCATCACAGGGCAGTGAAAGAGTTAATAGTTGGAAAGGATGACAGATATATCTATCACAGGGCAGTGAAAGAGTTAACAGTTGGAAAGGATGACAGATGAGATATATCCATCACAGGGCAGTGAGAGTTAATAGTTGGAAAGGATGACAGATATATCCATCACAGGGCAGTGAAAGAGTTAACAGTTGGAAAGGATGACAGATATATCTATCACAGGGCAGTGAAAGAGTTAACAGTTGGAAAGGATGACAGATATATCTATCACAGGGCAGTGAAAGGGTTAATAGTTGGAAAGGATGACAGATGAGATATATCCATCACAGGGCAGTGAAAGAGTTAATAGTTGGAAAGGATGACAGATATATCCATCACAGGGCAGTGAAAGAGTTAACAGTTGGAAAGGATGACAGATATATCCATCACAGGGCAATGAAAGAGTTAATAGTTGGAAAGGATGACAGATATATCCATCACAGGGCAGTGAAAGAGTTAATAGTTGGAAAGGATGACAGATATATCTATCACAGGGCAGTGAAAGAGTTAATAGTTGGAAAGGATGACAGATATATCTATCACAGGGCAGTGAAAGAGTTAATAGTTGGAAAGGATGACAGATATATCTATCACAGGGCAGTGAAAGAGTTAATAGTTGGAAAGGATGACAGATATATCCATCACAGGGCAGTGAAAGAGTTAATAGTTGGAAAGGATGACAGATATATCCATCACAGGGCAGTGAAAGAGTTAATAGTTGGAAAGGATGACAGATATATCTATCACAGGGCAGTGAAAGAGTTAATAGTTGGAAAGGATGACAGATATATCTATCACAGGGCAGTGAAAGAGTTAATAGTTGGAAAGGATGACAGATATATCCATCACAGGGCAGTGAAAGGGTTAATAGTTGGAAAGGATGACAGATATATCCATCACAGGGCAGTGAAAGGGTTAATAGTTGGAAAGGATGACAGATATATCTATCACAGGGCAGTGAAAGAGTTAATAGTTGGAAAGGATGACAGATATATCTATCACAGGGCAGTGAAAGAGTTAATAGTTGGAAAGGATGACAGATATATCCATCACAGGGCAGTGAAAGAGTTAATAGTTGGAAAGGATGACAGATGAGATATATCTATCACAGGGCAGTGAAAGAGTTAATAGTTGGAAAGGATGACAGATATATCCATCACAGGGCAGTGAAAGAGTTAATAGTTGGAAAGGATGACAGATATATCTATCACAGGGCAGTGAAAGAGTTAATAGTTGAAAAGGATGACAGATATATCCATCACAGGGCAGTGAAAGAGTTAACAGTTGGAAAGGATGACAGATATATCCATCACAGGGCAGTGAAAGAGTTAACAGTTGGAAAGGATGACAGATATATTTATCACAGGGCAGTGAAAGAGTTAATAGTTGAAAAGGATGACAGATATATCTATCACAGGGCAGTGAAAGAGTTAATAGTTGGAAAGGATGACAGATATATCTATCACAGGGCAGTGAAAGAGTTAACAGTTGGACTCACTTTCCACTTGGTCCAGAATGGCCATGATCTGTGACTCAAACAACGGGTCATCATCCAACATCTCATCAGCACTGTCCAGCTTCAACTGACTGCACGACACGTCTGTAATGGAACAATAACAGTACCAACTTTGTCATGACATAAATCATGTCTGTAATGGAACAATAACAGTGTTAGTACTAACTTTTTCATGACATGAATCATGTCTGTAATGGAACAATAAGTGTCAGTACCAACTTTGTCATGTCATGAATCATGTCTGTAATGAAACAATAACAGTACCAACCTTAACATGACATAAATCACATCTGTCAAGGAACAATAACAGTACCAACTTTGTCATGACATAAATCACGTCTGTAATGGAACAATAACAGTGTCAGTACCGACTTTGTCATGACATAAATCATGTCTGTAATGGAACAATAACAGTGTCAGTACCGACTTTGTCATGACATAAATCATGTCTGTAATAGAACAATAAGTGTCAACTTTGTCATGACATAAATCATGTCTGTAATAGAACAATAACAGTGTCAGTGCCAACTTTGTCATGACATGAATCATGTCTGTAATGGAACAATAACAGTGTCAGTACCGACTTTGTCATGACATAAATCATGTCTGTAATAGAACAATAACAGTGTCAACTTTGTCATGACATAAATCATGTTTGTAATAGAACAATAACAGTGTCAGTGCCAACTTTGTCATGACATGAATCATGTCTGTAATGGAATAACAGTGTCAGTACCGACTTTGTCATGACATAAATCATGTCTGTAATGGAACAATAACAGTGTCAGTGCCAACTTTGTCATGACATGAATCATGTCTGTAATGGAACAATAACAGTGTCAGTACCAACTTTGTCATGACATGAATCCTGTCTGTAATGGAACAATAACAGTGTCAACTTTGTCATGACATAAATCATGTCTGTAATGGAACAATAACAGTACCAACTTTGTCATGACATGAATCCTGTCTGTAATGGAACAATAACAGTGTCAACTTTGTCATGACATAAATCATGTTTGTAATGGAACAATAGCAGTACCAACTTTGTCATGACATAAATCATGTCTGTAATGGAACAATAGCAGTACCAACTTTGTCATGACATAAATCATGTCTGTAATAGAACAATAACAGTACCAACTTTGTCATGACATAAATCATGTCTGTAATGGAACAACAGTACTAACTTTGTCATGACAAGAATCACATCTGTAATGGACATAAATCATGTTTGTAATGGAACAATAACAGTGTCAGTGCCAACTTTATCATGACATAAATCATGTCTGTAATGGAACAATAACAGTACCAACTTTGTCATGACATAAATCACGTCTGTCATGGAACAATAACAGTACCAACTTTGTCATGACATAAATCATGTTTGTAATGGAACAGCGTCAGTACCAACTTGGTCATGCAGGGTTCCCAGGGCTTTCAGCTATCCCCAAGTAAGGACCTTGTAAGGACCTGTAGGCCTAAGGATAATCTGCATCTTTTAGCCAACGATCTTGAAAGGAACACTTTCCCAGCATTGTGAACAATGTCTAAGCAGAGAGAAAAACTATGTCTGACACAGATATACGTGTTTTCTCGCAAAACGACACCAGGATAAAGAACGAGATTTCAGTCCAATTTCACTTGACAACCCGCGGTGCATCGTTCGTCTGCTAAGCGGTCAGTTGAAACGGGAAGGTGGGGGAGGGGGGTAAGGTGAAGTAGGTGCTGAGCGATGTTTCTCAAGTGTAATTCTGTGTTTGCATCCGAATGCAATTTCTCTGTATAGAGATAATAAAGATTTCTTGACTTGACTTGATCTTTACTGGATCTTCATTTTCAGTTGCAACTTACTGGATCTTCATTTTCAGTTGCAACTTAATGTTTCAACCACGGAACAATAAATGAACTGCACTGGAAAAAACTTGTTTGAGGAAAAGGATGGATGTGTGTGTGTGTGTTGTTTTGTGTGTGTGAGAGAGAGAGAGAGGAGACGAAGAGAGAGAGAGAGAGAGAGAGAAGAGAAGAGAGAGAGAGAGAGGAGAGAGAGAGAGAGAGAGGACGAGAGAGAGAGTAGAGATGAGAGAGAGAAAAGAGAGAGAGAGGAGAGAGAGAGAGAGAGATAGAGAGGAGAGAGAGAGAGAGAGAGAGAAAAGCACATGTGTATACATGCTTTTATCTCACATGTAAACACATGATTACTTTTCTGAATGTCAACACTAAAATGGTAGCCAACTTACCAAGAAGCATCTTGTGTTGTTGTTGCCCCAGCTCTTGCTGCAAGTTTACTTCTGTTACTGGTAACGTGTACACACTTCCAAACTTACCAAGAGAAACATCTGGTATTGTTGACGTTACTGACACACACACTTCCAAACTTACCAAGAGAAACATCTGGTATTGTTGATGTTACTGACACACACACTTCCAAACTTACCAAGAGAAACATCTGGTATTGTTGACGTTACTGACACACACACTTCCAAACTTACCAAGAGAAACATCTGGTGTTGTTGACGTTACAGACACACACACTTCCAAACTTACCAAGAGAAACATCTGGTGGTGTTGATGTTACAGACACACGCACACTTCCAAACTTACCAAGAGAAACATCTGGTGTTTGTTGATGTTACAGACACACACACTTCCAAACTTACCAAGAGAAACATCTGGTGTTGTTGACGTTACAGACACACACACTTCCAAACTTACCAAGAGAAACATCTGGTGTTGTTGTTACTGACACACACACTTCCACACTTACCAAGAGAAACATCTGGTGGTGTTGTTACTGACACACACACTTCCACACTTACCAAGAGAAACATCTGGTGTTGTTCAGGGCTCCCCATTTTGCTTGACCATAGAGGGTATTTTCACCCCCAGGAAGCAGCTATAGAGGGTCTCTTCACCCCCAGGGTGAACTTATAGAGGGTGAAAAATCAACCAGTCTAGAATGATTAAGTACTATCATGACCTGACCTTCACCTTTGTGAGCTGATGAAAGTGGCAAGTTGGACCGCGCTATCAGCATGCACATCATGGCTTCGGCCCTGGTGACGTCATTTTGCAGACCTTGCTTCGACTCTTCTTTCTTCTTCTCAATGAAGTTCTGCAGGAAGTTACTGCTTCCTTTCAAAACGCTCACCAGATCTTTGTGCGCCCCTTACAGTGTTTAGCGCAGTCAGCCAAACCAGCGTCACCGACAGTAAATATTTTGCAAAAAGTGTGATATTCCCCCCTCCCTCTTCGATGCTATGATGCATAGAAACTCCCGATGGTAGCTCGACAGATATTTCTGGTTCACAGTCCTCGGAGTTGCTGTTCTATTTGGCTTGGTCTTTTTAGCTTCATTTTCCGATTCTACTTCTTCCACCTCTGATTCGTCGTCCGTTTCGTGTCTTTTTCGCTTTTGCTGTGCACCGCAATCCATTTTTTTCCTCACAAGAACTGAAGCAAACTTTCTCTCAACTTGTGCGTGCCAACTGCAAAGCAGTTTCGAAGCTGACTCGAAGGAACGCATCGGGTGATTTCGCGAAGTTGGCCGCCCGCGCAAACTGAAGGGACGTTATAAAGCAGTACAGCTTGCGTGCAGCAATGTCAAAGGAAACGCGCCCCAGCTATGTCGGCTTACAACGGATCGCTTTACACGGCCTGCGCATGCTGGAGTCTTGAAGTAGGTCGCCTGGTACACTTGCACTGAGACTTGGAAAACACGGCGGCCTCACTTTGCCTCAAACTGAACGGATCTGTGTCCTTGACAACGCTCGCTCGAAATTCAAAGCTGCCGGTAATGAAAATGCGGAGTTTGCTATTTCGAGTCGTAGCTGCGTAGTAGACACCCTAATTTCGTAGCATGCTACGCCAAAATCGTAGAGTAACCAGGTCTGTCACGCACTCGGCAGATTTATAGTGCGTCTCATAACCCTCGAGTAGTAATTATAGTGCGTCGTTTCACCCCCAGTACGAAGTTTTAATGCGTCTGTCACGCACATTTGACGCACAGACTGGGGAGCCCTGTTGTTGATGTTGACGTTACAGACACACACTTCCACACTTACCAAGAGAAACATCTGGTGTTGTTGATGTTACAGACACACACACTTCCAAACTTACCAAGAGAAACATCTGGTGTTGTTGAAGTTACTGACACACACACTTCCAAACTTACCAAGAGAAACATCTGGGTCTGGTGTTGTTGACTTACAGACACACACACTTCCACTTACCAAGAGAAACATCTGGTGTTGTTGAAGTTACAGACACACACACTTCCAAACTTACCAAGAGAAACATCTGGTGTTGTTGAAGTTACAGACACACACACTTCCAAACTTACCAAGAGAAACATCTGGTGTCTGGTGTTGTTGACGTTACAGACACACTTCCACACTTACCAAGAGAAACATCTGGGTCTGGTGTTGTTGACGTTACAGACACACACACACTTCCACACTTACCAAGAGAAACATCTGGGTCTGGTGTTGTTGACGTTACAGACACACACACACTTCCAAACTTACCAAGAGAAACATCTGGGTCTGGTGTTGTTGACGTTACAGACACACACACACTTCCACACTTACCAAGAGAAACATCTGGTGTTGTTGATCTGGTGTTGTTGAAGTTACAGACACACACACTTCCAAACTTACCAAGAGAAACATCTGGGTCTGGTGTTGTTGAAGTTACAGTTACAGACACACACACACACACTTCCAAACTTACCAAGATAAACATCTGGTGTTGTTGATGTTACAGACACACACACTTCCAAACTTACCAAGACAAACATCTGGTGTTGTTGATGTTACAGACACACACACTTCCAAACTTACCAAGACAAACATCTGGGTCTGGTGTTGTTGATGTTACAGACACACACACACTTCCAAACTTACCAAGAGAAACATCTGGGTCTGGTGTTGTTGACGTTACAGACACACACTTCCACACTTACCAAGAGAAACATCTGGGTCTGGTGTTGTTGACGTTACAGACACACACACACTTCCACACTTACCAAGAGAAACATCTGGGTCTGGTGTTGTTGACGTTACAGACACACACACTTCCAAACTTACCAAGAGAAACATCTGGTGTTGTTGACGTTACTGACACACACACTTCCAAACTTACCAAGACAAACATCTGGGTCTGGTGTTGTTGATGTTACAGACACACACACACTTCCAAACTTACCAAGAGAAACATCTGGGTCTGGTGTTGTTGACGTTACAGACACACTTCCACACTTATCAAGAGAAACATCTGGTGTTGTTGAAGTTACAGACACACACACTTCCAAACTTACCAAGAGAAACATCTGGGTCTGGTGTTGTTGAAGTTACAGACACACACTTCCACACTTACCAAGAGAAACATCTGGTGTTGTTGAAGTTACAGACACACACACTTCCAAACTTACCAAGAGAAACATCTGGTGGATGTTTGATGTTACAGACACACACTTCCAAACTTACCAAGAGAAACATCTGGTGTTGTTGAAGTTACAGACACACACTTCCACACTTACCAAGAGAAACATCTGGTGGTGTTGATGTTACAGACACACACACTTCCACACTTACCAAGAGAAACATCTGGTGTTGTGACTGACACACACACTTCCACACTTACCAAGAGAAACATCTGACACACGCACTTCCAAACTTACCAAGAGAAACATCTGACACACGCACTTCCACACTTACCAAGAGAAACATCTGACACACACACACTTCCACACTTACCAAGAGAAACATCAAACACACTTCCAAATTTTCCAAGAGAAACATCTGACACACACACTTCCACACTTACCAAGAGAAACAGTTTGCCCTTGCCTTACAGGGTTTTGTCCTTGTCTGCCAACAGTTTGCCCTTGCCTTACAGGGTTTTGTCCTTGCCCCACAGAGTTTTGTCCTTGTCTGCCAACAGTTTGCCCTTGCCTTACAGGGTTTTGTCCTTGTCTGCCAACAGTTTGCCCTTGCCTTACAGGGTTTTGTCCTTGTCTGCCAACAGTTTGCTCTTGCCTTACAGGGTCTTGTCCTTGTCTGCCAACAGTTTGCCCTTGCCTTACAGGGTTTTGTCCTTGTCTGCCAACAGTTTGCTCTTGCCTTACAGGGTCTTGTCCTTGTCTGCCAACAGTTTGCCCTTGCCTTACAGGGTTTTGTCCTTGCCCCACAGGGTTTTGTCCTTGCCCCACAGAGTTTTGTCCTTGTCTGCCACACAGTTTTGCCCTTGCCTTACAGGGTTTTGTCCTTGCCCCACAGAGTTTTGTCCTTGCCTCCCAACATTTTGCCCTTGCCTCCCAAAGTTTTGCCCTTGCCCTGCAAGATGCTGTGAAGCGGCTGAGGCCACAGGCTTAAAAGTGAACTTGCTCCCTGAAGGTGCAGCTTGTTTGGTCACTGTATTACCAGCCGCTAGACTGCTGAGTGGCTTTGGTTTTTCTAGTTGCTTGCCTGCAAACGGCGGAAAAACAAGACCTGGCTTTGCAGGTTTTGAAGCCAGAGGCTTAGAAGATTCTGCACCTTTGGAAGAAGACGCCCATCAATCTGGTTTCAATGGGTTTGGTTGGAAACCACAGCATGTTTCGGATGCTGAAGGTCTTTGATT
>CM065684.1:68279492-68312467 GCA_017654935.2 Phymorhynchus buccinoides | reverse complement strand
CGCAGGACCTCACAGGACTTTACATGGGAAAAAAGAAGTAAGTTGTACCCCACGCACACAAAAGGATATTTTAAAATCCATGTACTTAAAACTATTAGAAAAAAAAGCATCTATCGCCTCACCACAACACAACATTTAGACTCCAACATAAAATAAAAGATTATTTATATAAAAAAAAAAAAATTCTTTACGGGTTGACGGACAGAACCTAACATATTTTCTTGAAAAGATGCGTCTTCAGGCCAGTTTTGAAAGAATACAGAGATGGAAGAGCTGCGGAGTAGAGAAAGGGAGATTCTTCCAGATGTGTAGTGATTGGAAAACGAAAAGAGTTTCAAACTGTTTTTACTTGGTGACAGGTATGCAGAGAACTTTCAGGTTGCTTGATCTGAGGTTGCGTTCTGGTATGTAGGCAGAGAGGAGAGAAGAGAGGTATTTATTTTTTTTTTATTTTTTCCATTATAGTCCCGTCAAAAGCTACGGTCATCTCGGGACTGTCACCGCGTAAAGTTCGAACACTTATTACAAAACACTCATCAATGTACTATCTTACCAACGTTCAACAACCTGAAAACAACAAAAAATACAGTACAATTCATAACATGACAATTCCATCATTATACCCTAAGTCCACACAGTGCTGGAAACATTGAGCCACTCTACTCTATTTATCGGATCAAGGTTAAAAAAAACAGTAAAAAAGGAGAACAAATACATACTAGTAAGCTAAAAATACATAAAAAAAAGCTATTATAAGCAAATATGCACTGCAGAATGGACAACAGGTGCCCACTCAAGTGCGCAAGTATCACGTGTAGATGCCAGACAGTGTACAATAAAAAAAAACCTGGCATGTCCTAAATTGTAAAAAGGAAAAACGTGGAAGTTTTATAGAAAAAATGCAGGAAAGAAGTAGACGCCAGAAAGCAAAAAGAAGAGAAAAGGCAGAGTCAAAGAGAGTGATAGAGTAGGGGAAGTTACTAGCATAGAACTTCCAGAAGAAGGGGGAAACATTTCTGCTGAAAGACCCCCCGGTATCCCCACAGGAGGGCCCTAACCACATAAGCCAGCCTAAAGCCGTTGCCCGCCTCCTACGATGAAGGACGTGTGGTTGGACTTTAGGAGGCTGCTGGGCTACTCTCCGTAACAAACCCCCCCCCCCCCCCCCACCATGATAGGTGGAAGCCCGCCGGGGGGAGAGAAAAGGTAGTCAGGAAAGTGTCTTTGAAATAACGATAGGCAAGAGTGAATATATTGATGTGATGGTATTGTACGGCCGTGCGTTGTGGTATTGGATTGGAGATTTGAACTGCCTTGGGTATTTCTTGTTCACTTTAATCTTTTGTCCTGTTGTGTCTATGTGTGTCTGGGGTGTTATTCATCTTCTGGGGTTAGTTGAGTTTAACCATGTCAGGATCTTCCCATCTTGACAGCTACAGCCGAACCCGCTTATAAGAAAACCCGCTTATAATCAAGCAATTTATTTTCCCCAGCCGAACTCCTTCTTTCTTATGTATTATCAAAACTCGGATATAAGAAAACCGCTTATAAGAAAACTCGGTTATAATCAAGCAAATTCGTTCTCCCATCCGCGATGTAAACTCGGATATAAGAAAATGATTTCATACAAGGGAGTTTGGTTTGCAGTTCATTTTCTTATAAGCGAGTTTGATTTTCTTATAAGCGAAGTTTTTTTAATTAGGGCATGAACTGAAAGGATGTTCCAAAAAATGCAGTCGTTCCAACAAAACAAACAAAAAAAGAGGAAAATGTACGTCAGAGCAGCTAGGTCACAGACACTCTAACCTTAATATAGAAAGATACAGCCGATTCCGCTTATAAGAAAACTCGCTTATAATGAAGCAAAAAAAATGTCCCTGTTGAACTTCTTCTTTCTTATCTATGATCAAAACTCGGATATAAGAAACTCGCTTATAAGAAAACTCGGTTATAAGCAAGCAAATTCCTTCTCCCATCCGCAATGGAAACTTGGATATAAGAAAATTATGCCATACAAGAGAGTTGGTTTGCAGTTCATTTTTTTTATAAGCGAGCTCTATTTTCTTATAAGCGAATTACCATTGACAACATTTTCTTAAAGACCCACCAGATCACGTGTCAAAATCACAGGTTCCACATGTTTTTCCTCTTATAGCCTGTACAAAATCTTGTTTTGACAAGGTTTGACTCCCATACAAATGCCCCCAATTGAAAACGAAACATATTAAAGAGAAGCCTTAATTTGAAGTTGGGGGAATTTGAATGTGGGTCACAGCTACCCAGAAAAAAAACAAGGGACTTAATCGTGTTGGGTGTCAGTGTGTCTTTAAAAGTGAGTTGGACCTGAACTGAAAGGATGTTCCGAGAAAATTGAAGTCGTTCCAAAAAGGGAAAGTTTACCTCATACCAGTTGTGTCACAGACAGTCTAAACAGTACATGCACTAGATTACAAGACTAATTGAGTTGTTTTTGTTCCTTTATTCCATACTTTCCTTCAGTATTTTGTGCAAAATAAATGTTGAGCAGAAGAAAAAAATATGAGTGCCTGTACTTTTGTGTTGGTGGTAGAGAGACTGTCCAGACTTTTATTTTCAGCAGCAATGGCAGAGAGGAAAAGGCAATCCATTTCTTTAAGAAGATAAATATAAATAACTGAATATGTGGACGAAAATCCACATAAACAAAAGCAAACGATTGATAAAAAGCTGCATGGGTGGACAGTAAATGGTAATAGTTCAGTACAAGAAAGGTGAAGGGGTAAGTATTTGATAACAGTAAAAAGAAAAAAAAGCTTGTTAGTTTGAGTGGTTGTAGGCACCTTTAAACCGTCAAAGTCGCATTTTAGCACCACAGTGATTTGACACCTATGTCACTAAAAGGCATCAAATGGGGTCTGTTATCCAAAGACCCTATTGTCTTAGTTTGGGGAATTAAGGTTAGACCTTATTTTATATCGGTCACAGAAGAATCCCCAATACTGCAGATGGAATTTGTTCTCTACCCAGGTAAACTTAATGGACATTTTTGGCTGAAATATGGCTGGCGGTTGAAAGGGTTAAATCTTCTTCTTAGTAGACGATTTTGATTTTATGATTAAGAAATGCATCAAATTAGGAAAAAGGATTTTCTCTTCGTTTTGTTTTTCTGTCTTTCTTTTCTTTTCTTTTTTCCCCATTCAATTTGGTTATAAGGGGAAAAAACTTCAAAATGTTTTCTTATGTCCGAGTTTCGGATATAAGAAAACTCGGATATGGTAATAAGCAAAAAATGATCTCCCTTCGATTTTCTTATAACCAAGTTTTGCTGTATTTTGATTTTATGATGTAAAACATGAGTCATAGGTCGCAAGTTTCTTTATTGTCCATTGGCATTGTACAAACGCAAATACAAAATTGTCTTCCACTGTGTAAAATGAGTTATACATCCAAATTAGAATATTGATTAAAAACAAGAAACAGAAATTTACATTTAAACAAATATGTTACTCTCACACCACACCCAATCATTCATCTGCTCTCCGCTATCTTGCTCGCTCATCATGCAACTCACACCACGTCTGCCTTCATTTTTGTTTTTAATTTTCTGTTCCGTTCTTTCTTTTTTTCCTCCTTTGTTTTGCATTTTTTCCCTTTTTTTCATGCACCAAATTAGGTAAAAGCATTTTCTCTTCGTTTTGTTTCTCTGTCTTTTATTTTATTTTTTGGTTTTTATTTTATTTTTTGCTTTTTTTCCCATTCAACTCGGTTGTAAGAAAACAAATTCAAAATGTTTTCTTATATCCGAGTTTCGGATATAACCCTAACACCAGTTATGACTATTGCAGAGATTGTTTTCATACTGATATAACTATAGTCCATAATCCCACACCAGTTATGAATATTGCAGAGATTGTTTTCATACTGATATAACTATAGTCCATAATCCAATACCAGTTATGAATACTGCAAAGATTGCTTTTCATAGGCCCAGGGCATACCGATTTAACTACAGTCCATAATCCAACACCAATCATGAATATTAATATTGTAGAGACTGTTTTTCACACTGATTTAACTACAGTCCATCATCCAACACCAATCATGAATATTAATATTGTAGAGACTGTTTTTTTTACACTGATTTAACTACAGTCCATAATCCAACACCAATCATGAATATTAATATTGTAGAGACTGTTTTTTCACACTGATTTAACTACAGTCCATAATCCAACACCAATCATGAATATTAATATTGTAGAGACTGTTTTTTTACACTGATTTAACTACAGTCCATAATCCAACACCAATCATGAATATTAATATTGTAGAGACTGTTTTTTTACACTGATTTAACTACAGTCCATAATCCAACACCAATCATGAATATTAATATTGTAGAGACTGTTTTTTTACACTGATTTAACTACAGTCCATAATCCAACACCAATCATGAATATTAATATTGTAGAGACTGTTTTTTTCACACTGATTTAACTACAGTCCATAATCCAACACCAATCATGAATATTAATATTGTAGAGACTGTTTTTCACACTGATTTAACTACAGTCCATAATCCAACACCAATCATGAATATTAATATTGTAGAGACTGTTTTTCACACTGATTTAACTACAGTCCATAATCCAACACTAATCATGAATATTAATATTGTAGAGACTGTTTTTCACACTGATTTAACTACAGTCCATAATCCAACACCAATCATGAATATTAATATTGTAGAGACTGTTTTTCACACTGATTTAACTACAGTCCATAATCCAACACCAATCATGAATATTAATATTGTAGAGACTGTTTTTCACACTGATTTAACTACAGTCCATAATCCAACACTAATCATGAATATTAATATTGTAGAGACTGTTTTTCACACTGATTTAACTACAGTCCATAATCCAACACTAATCATGAATATTAATATTGTAGAGACTGTTTTTCACACTGATTTAACTACAGTCCATAATCCAACACCAAGGAAAAAAATGAAAAGAAAAAATAATGCACAACACAAGCACAACTTTGCTTTTGAAAATAAAATAATATGTTATATATTGGCATAATAAAACATAATATGAAAATCTCAAACATAAAAGACAAAACAGCCAGTTTGCAATATCACACTAGTTGTGGAGATAGAATGGGAGTCAAACAAAGAATTTACCATAGAAACAAACAAAAAATCTTGTTGTTCTTTTGTAACAAAAATGGAATGATAAAAAATTACAAAATGAATTATTTCACTTTTTTGTTTTTACATGATCACGATGCGTGCCACTGTGTGTGAAAAACATGGGCGTGTACTATGAGGATACACAGGTGTGTGAAAAAACATGGGCGTGTACTATGAGGATGCACAGGTGTGTGAAAAAACATGGGCATGTACTATGAGGATGCACAGGTGTGTGTATGGTTGGGGATAGGAACACGTTTGGGGCATGTACTATGAGGATGCACAGGTGTGTATGGTTGGGGATAGGAACACGTTTGGGGCATGTACTATGAGGATGCACAGGTGTGTGTATGGTTGGAGATAGGAACACGTTTGGGGCATGTACTATGAGGATGCACAGGTGTGTGTATGGTTGGAGATAGGAACACGTTTGGGGCATGTACTATGAGGATGCACAGGTGTGTGTATGGTTGGGGATAGGAACACGTTTTTGGGGGCATGTACTATGAGGATGCACAGGTGTGTGTATGGTTGGGGATAGGAACACGTTTTTGGGGGCATGTACTATGAGGATGCACAGGTGTGTGTATGTGGGGATAGGAACACGTTTTTTTTTTGGGGTGGGGGGGGGGTTGGGGATAGGAACACGTTTTTGTTTACTGTACATGAGGATGCACAGGTGTGTGTATGGTTGGGGATAGGAACACGTTTGGGGCATGTACTATGAGGATGCACAGGTGTGTGTATATGGTTGGGGGATAGGAACACGTTTTTTTGGTACTATGAGGATGCACAGGTGTGTGTATGGTTGTGGATAGGAACACGTTTTTGGGGGGCATGTACTATGAGGATGCACAGGTGTGTGTATGGTTGTGGATAGGAGTTTGGGGCATGTACTATGCACAGGTGTGTGTATGGTTAAGGATAGGAAAATGTTTGGGGCATGTACTATGAGGATGCACAGGTGTGTGTATGGTTGTGGATAGGAAAATGTTTGGGGCATGTACTATGAGGATGCACAGGTGTGTGTATGGTTAAGGATAGGAAAATGTTTGGGGCATGTACTATGAGGATGCACAGGTGTGTGTATGGTTGGGGATAGGAAAACATTTGGGGCATGTACTATGAGGAAGCACAAGTGTGTGTATGGTTAAGGATAGGAAAACATTTGGGGCATGTACTATGAGGATGCACAGGTGTGTGTATGGTTGGGGATAGGAAAACATTTGGGGCATGTACTATGAGGAAGCACAAGTGTGTGTATGGTTAAGGATAGGAAAACGTTTGGGGCATGTACTATGAGGAAGCACAGGTGTGTGTATGGTTAAGGATAGGAAAACGTTTGGGGCATGTACTATGAGGAAGCACAAGTGTGTGTATGGTTAAGGATAGGAAAACGTTTGGGGCATGTACTATGAGGAAGCACAAGTGTGTGTATGGTTAAGGATAGGAAAACGTTTGGGGCATGTACTATGAGGAAGCACAAGTGTGTGTATGGTTAAGGATAGGAAAACGTTTGGGGCATGTACTATGAGGAAGCACAGGTGTGTGTATGGTTAAGGATAGGAAAATGTTTGGGGCATGTACTATGAGGAAGCACAAGTGTGTGTATGGTTAAGGATAGGAAAATGTTTGGGGCATGTACTATGAGGAAGCACAAGTGTGTGTATGGTTAAGGATAGGAAAACGTTTGGGGCATGTACTATGAGGAAGCACAAGTGTGTGTATGGTTAAGGATAGGAAAACGTTTGGGGCATGTACTATGAGGAAGCACAGGTGTGTGTATGGTTAAGGATAGGAAAACGTTTGGGGCATGTACTATGAGGAAGCACAAGTGTGTGTATGGTTAAGGATAGGAAAACGTTTGGGGCATGTACTATGAGGAAGCACAAGTGTGTGCATGGTTAAGGATAGGAAAACGTTTGGGGCATGTACTATGAGGATGCACAGGTGTGTGTATGGTTAAGGATAGGAACACGTTTGGGGCATGTACTATGAGGAAGCACAAGTGTGTGTATGGTTAAGGATAGGAAAACGTTTGGGGCATGTACTATGAGGAAGCACAAGTGTGTGCATGGTTAAGGATAGGAAAACGTTTGGGGCATGTACTATGAGGAAGCACAAGTGTGTGCATGGTTAAGGATAGGAAAACGTTTGGGGCATGTACTATGAGGAAGCACAAGTGTGTGTATGGTTAAGGATAGGAAAACGTTTGGGGCATGTACTATGAGGAAGCACAAGTGTGTGTATGGTTAAGGATAGGAAAACGTTTGGGGCATGTACTATGAGGATGCACAGGTGTGTGTATGGTTAAGGATAGGAAAATGTTTGGGGCATGTACTATGAGGAAGCACAAGTGTGTGTGTATGGTTAAGGATAGGAAAATGTTTGGGGCATGTACTATGAGGAAGCACAAGTGTGTGTATGGTTAAGGATAGGAAAACGTTTGGGGCATGTACTATGAGGAAGCACAAGTGTGTGTATGGTTAAGGATAGGAAAACGTTTGGGGCATGTACTATGAGGAAGCACAAGTGTGTGTATGGTTAAGGATAGGAAAACGTTTGGGGCATGTACTATGAGGATGCACAGGTGTGTGTATGGTTAAGGATAGGAAAATGTTTGGGGCATGTACTATGAGGATGCACAGGTGTGTGTATGGTTAAGGATAGGAAAATGTTTGGGGCATGTACTATGAGGAAGCACAAGTGTGTGTATGGTTAAGGATAGGAAAACGTTTGGGGCATGTACTATGAGGATCCACAAGTGTGTGTGTGGTGTCTGTATGTGTCCCCTCTCTGTGTGTTGGTGTCTCTATGTGTCCCCATCTCTCTGTGTGTTGGTGTCTCTATGTGTCCCCTTCTCTGTGTGTTGGTGTCTCTATGTGTCCCCTTCTCTGTGTGTTGGTGTCTCTATGTGTCCCCTTCTCTGTGTGTATGTGTCCCCTATCTCTTTGTGCCCCCGTCTCTATGTGTCCCCATCTCTGTGTGTTGGTGTCTCTATATGTCCTCATCTCTGTGTGTTGGTGTCTCTATATGTCCCATCTCTGTTATGCCCCCGTCTCTATATGTCCCCATCTCTGTGTGTTGGTGTCTCTATATGTCCTCATCTCTGTGTGTTGGTGTCTCTATGTGTCCCTATCTCTTTATGCCCCCGTCTCTATGTGTCCCCTCTCTCTGGTGTGTGTCGTCTCTATGTGTCCCTATCTCTTTATGCCCCCGTCTCTATGTGTCCCCTTCTCTGTGTGTTGGTGTCTCTATATGTCCCTATCTCTTTATGCCCCCGTCTCTATGTGTCACCTCTCTGTGTGTTGGTTGGTCTCTATGTGTCCCCATCTCTTGTGTGTTGCCCCCTATCTCTATGTGTCCCCGTCTCTATGTGTCCCCTTCTCTATGTGTTGGTGTCCCTATCTCTGTGTGTTCGGGTCTCTATATGTCCCCATCTCTGTGTGTTGGGTGTCTCTATATGTCCCCACTCTGTGTGTTGGTGTCTCTATATGTCCCTATCTCTTTGTGCCCCCGTCTCTATGTGTCCCCTTCTCTGTGTGTTGGTGTCTCTATATCTAATCTTTATGTGTGGTCTCTATATGTCCCCATCTCTGTGTGTTGGTGTCTCTATGTGTCCCCTTCTCTTTATGTCCCCGTCTCTATATGTCCCCATCTCTGTGTGTTCGGTGTCTCTATATGTCCTCATCTCTGTGTGTTGGTGTCCTCTATATGTCCCCATCTCTGTGTGTTGGTGTCTCTATATGTCCCTATCTCTTTATGCCCCCCGTCTCTATGTGTCCCCTTCTCTGTGTGTTGGTGTCCCTTCTCTTTATGTCCCCTTCTCTATGTGTCCCCTTCTCTGTGTGTTGGTGTCTCTATGTGTCCCTTCTCTGTGTGTTGTGTGTCCCTATATGTCCTCATCTCTGTGTGTTGGTGTTCTCATATGTCTCATCTCTGTGTGTTGGTGTCTCTATATGTCCCCATCTCTGTGTGTTGGTGTCTCTATCTGTCCCCAATCTCTGTGTGTTGGTGTCTCTATGTGTCCCCTTCTCTTTATTGTCCCCGTCTCTATTTGTCCCCTTCTCTGTGTGTTGGTGTCTCTATCTCTTTATGTCCCCATCTCTATGTGTCCCCTTCTCTGTGTGTTGGTGTCTCTATATGTCCCCATCTCTTTATGCCCCCGTCTCTAAGTGTCCCCTTCTCTGTGTGTTGGTGTCTCTATATGTCCTCATCTCTGTGTGTTGGTGTCCCTATCTCTTTATGCCCCCGTCTCTATGTGTCCCCTTCTCTGTGTGTTGGTTGGTATATGTCCCAATCTCTTTATGCCCCCGTCTCTATGTGTCCCCTACTCTGTGTGTTGGTGTCTCTATATGTCCTCATCTCTGTGTGTTGGTGTCTAGGGATTCTATATGTCCCTATCTCTTTATGCCCCGGTCTCTATGTGTCCCCTTCTCTGTGTGTTGGTGTCCCTATATGTCCTCATCTCTGTGTGTTGGTGTCACTATATGTCATCATCTCTGTGTGTTGGGGGTCTCTATATGTCCCTATCTCTTTCTGCCCCCGTCTCTATGTGTCCCTTTCTGTGTGTCTCTGTCTCTATACATGTCCACACTCACCATCTTCAACGTGTTGGTCTTCTGAAACATAAACTCCTAATCTCTGTTGTGTTGGTGTCTCTTTATGTCCCTATCTCTTATGCCCCCGTCTCTATGTGTCTACAACTATTTCACAAATGTGTCCATGAGTTTCACCATAAAACTCTTTAGGGTTAACCGTCTCTATGTGTCTACAACTCTTGTGTGTTGTGTCCATGAGATTTATGCCATAAAACTCATAATGTCCCCTTTCAAGATGTGGTAGCTAAGGCTCCCTTTCTTTTTCTTTCCAGCCCCCGTCTGAAGTACTATGAGTGTTCACCTGTCTCTGTGGTTGGTGTCCCTATCTCTTTATGCACCCCAGGCTCTATGTGATAGACTGACAGTTTGTGTGTTGTGTCTCTATATGTCCTCATCTCTGTGTGTTGGTGTCTCTATGTGTCCCCTTTCTCTGTGTGTTGGTGTCTATATATGTCCCCTCTCAGTTTTCACCTGTGGCTCTAAGTGTCCCCTTCTCTGTGTGACCTGTGTCTATATATGTCCCCTGACTCTATTTCCCCCGTCTTATATGTGTCAGACCGCAGTTTTCACCTGTGGCTATAATTGATGGACTGACAGTTTTCACCTGTGGCTATAATTGATGGACTGACAGTTTTCACCTGTGGCTATAATTGATGGACTGACAGTTTTCACCTGTGGCTATAATTGATGGACTGACAGTTTTCACCTGTGGCTATTTGATGGACTGACAGTTTTCACCTGTGGCTATAATTGATAGACTTGTTGCCACTTGCTAAATCCCACATGATCCGGAAAACTAGCACCCCCGCACATATAAACCCCCACACATATAAACCCCCGTACATATAAACCCATGCATATATAAACCCCCGCACATATAAACCCCAGCACATATAAACCCCAGCACATATAAACCCATGCATATATAAACCCCCGCACATATAAATCCATGCATATATAAACCCCCGCACCCATAAACCCCCGCATATATGAACCCCCGCACATATAAACCCATGCACGCTTCAGATCTTCTTCTTGGCTCTGGCACCAGATCTCCGTTTTCTCTGCAGGGCGGCTTGTCGCTTCTTCTCAATCTCCTCCTGGGAACACTTGGGTGGGGTGATGGTGGTCGTGGTGGTGATTTCTTCACTGGTGGCAGAGGGCTGTGGAGCTGGCTGCTGGGTGGCCTCACCTTAAATCACAGAACAATGGTGTACTATGTAATGTGGGTAGAGGGCTGGGGGGCCTCACCTTAATATTAATCACAGAACAATGGTGTAGTATGTAATGTGGGTAGAGGGCTGGGTGGCCTCACCTTAAATCACAGAACAATGGTGTACTATGTAATGTGGGTAGAGGGCTTGGTGGCCTCACCTTAAATCACAGAACAATGGTGTACTATGTAATGTGGGTAGAGGGCTGGGTGGCCTCACCTTAATATTAATCACAGAACAATGGTGTACTATGTAATGTGGGTAGGGCTGGGGGGCCTCACCTTAATATTAATCACAGAACAATGGTGTACTATGCAATGTGGGTAGGGCTGGGGGGCCTCACCTTAAATCACAGAACAATGGTGTACTATGTAATGTGGGTAGAGGGCTGGGTGGCCTCACCTTAATATTAATCACAGAACAATGGTGTACTATGTAATGTGGGTAGGGCTGGGGGGCCTCACCTTAATATTAATCACAGAACAATGGTGTACTATGCAATGTGGGTAGGGCTGGGGGGCCTCACCTTAAATCACAGAACAATGGTGTACTATGTAATGTGGGTAGGGCTGGGGGGCCTCACCTTAATATTAATCACAGAACAATGGTGTACTATGCAATGTGGGTAGGGCTGGGGGGCCTCACCTTAATATTAATCACAGAACAATGGTGTACTATGTAATGTGGGTAGAGGGCTGGGTGGCCTCACCTTAAATCACACAACAATGGTGTACTATGTAATGTGGGTAGAGGGCTGGGGGGCCTCACCTTAAAAATAATCACAGAACAATGGTGTACTATGTAATGTGGGTAGAGGGCTGGGTTAGCTTCCGGTCACGCGGTTCCTTTGACCTGCCCAATCGCTTTATCATTTTCCATGCATCAGGAGGGACAATGGTGTATGCTTTGATTGTTTTGAGTGTGGTAAGTATTTAGTTAGAATAGATAGTAATATTGATAGAAAATCTACCAATCTATTCTAACCATACTGACCAACACTCAAAACAATAGTAGAATCCATAGAGGAGGAGGGTGATGCTCCTTGAAGGAGAGACACCCGAAATACAATTTTTAAAAAAACACACACCAAAACATCAGCATAAATAAGCTGAAGATAATGGAACATAATTATAGGACATATAAATCAACCATGCAATAACTAGCTGAAGATAATGGAACATAATTATAGGACATATCAACCATGCAATAACTAGCTGAAGATAATGGAACATAATTATAGGACATATAAATCAACCATGCAATAACTAGCTGAAGATAATGGAACATAATTATAGGACATATAAATCAACCAAGCAATAACTAGCTGAAGATAATGGAACATAATTATAGGACATATCAACCATGCAATAACTAGCTGAAGATAATGGAACATAATTATAGGACATATACATCAACCATGCAATAACTAGCTGAAGATAATGGAACATAATTATAGGACATATAAATCAACCAAGCAATAACTAGCTGAAGATAATGGAACATAATTATAGGACATATCAACCATGCAATAACTAGCTGAAGATAATGGAACATAATTATAGGACATATAAATCAACCATGCAATAACTAGCTGAAGATAATGGAACATAATTATAGGACATATAAATCAACCATGCAATAACTAGCTGAAGATAATGGAACATAATTATAGGACATATCAACCATGCAATAACTAGCTGAAGATAATGGAACATAATTATAGGACATATAAATCAACCATGCAATAACTAGCTGAAGATAATGGAACATAATTATAGGACATATAAATCAACCATGCAATAACTAGCTGAAGATAATGGAACATAATTATAGGACATATAAATCAACCAAGCAATAACTAGCTGAAGATAATGGAACACAATTATAGGACATATAAATCAACCATGCAATAACTAGCTGAAGATAATGGAACACAATTATAGGACATATAAATCAACCATGCAATAACTAGCTGAAGATAATGGAACATAATTATAGGACATATAAATCAACCATGCAATAACTAGCTGAAGATAATGGAACATAATTATAGGACATATAAATCAACCATGCAATAACTAGCTGAAGATAATGGAACATAATTATAGGACATATAAATCAACCAAGCAATAACTAGCTGAAGATAATGGAACATAATTATAGGACATATAAATCAACCATGCAATAATTCCCCCAATAGGTCATAACATGACATACCCAAGACAAAAAATATGACTTACACCAGCAGAACACCGGTGTCTGAGCCACTACAAACCGTTAGTTAGTAAAGGAGTCATCCGGTCTTCGCGTGGACACGTACACGTCCCTGAGAAAGTAGCTCAGGAAATGACTTTCAAAAAGCCGCTTCCATGATCTTCACCAGAAGAATGCCCTTAGAGAGAGCCAATGAAGAACTGATCGAACGAATTTCGTGAGCCTTGATAGGGTTGAGAGGTAAAGAGAGTGAAGCCTTAGCGTACACTATCTTAACCAATTCAACGAGTCACCGAGAGATGGTGGACTTAGATATGTATTTAAATACTTCTCATTGAGAGAGATGACAAAATCGACGTCTAGAACCACGAAAGAACTAGTGCGGCAGAGATATTCCCTGAGACATCGAACAGGGCAGAGATATTCCCTGAGACAACGAACAGGGCAGAGATATTCCCTGAGACATCGAACAGGGCAGAGATATTCCCTGAGACAACGAACAGGGCAGATATATTCCCTGAGACAACGAACAGGGCAGAGATTGACATCCCTGAGACAGATCTGTTTACCCCTATTTTGCAAAGCTTGCAATTTCTGAAACAAAAAACTGTAATTTGGAGAGAAAAAAACTGTAATCCAACGCGTGACCGATTATTTTTCTTCACAAAACCCGATTAACAAAAAAACTATTTTCAGGGCTGTCTGCCCACTTCTTGGCAAGCATTTCACTATTTCAGTCGTTTTATTTCTAGCCCGGACCAAAGCAAGATCATCTGGCGAACGGATCAAAGCAAGATCATCTGGCGAACAGATCAAAGCAAGATCATCTGTCGAACAGATCAAAGCAAGATCATCTCGGCGAACATCTGGATCAAAGCAAGATCATCTGGCGAACGGATCAAAGCAAGATCATCTGGCGAACGGATCAAAGCAAGATCATCTGGCGAACAGATCAAAGCAAGATCATATGGCGAACGGATCAAAGCAAGATCATCTGGCGAACAGATCAAAGCAAGATCATCTGGCGAACGGATCAAAGCAAGATCATCTGTCGAACAGATCAAAGCAAGATCATCTGGCGAACTTCATTGGTCTGACTTGAAAAGAAGGACGTCATTTTCTGTGTGCTCTCAGCATCCTTTTTCGCACTGACATGTTTTCGGTGCTTCTGCGTATCACAATGAACGTCGATATCATACTGACCTGAGTGTGCAATACTAATGTCCGTCGAGCAGTAGACACAGAACACATGCTCGTCACCTAGTGCTCAACGACGTATTCCTGGAATTTTGAGGTAACTTTCCCGGAATTTCTGTGCCACTTAAGTGACTGATGTCTTTTCTTTTAATTTTTGACCAGAAGATACAGAAGCTTCGGAATGCACTCGCCTTGGACGCCATTTTGAAACAGAAAAGGAAATGGCGTGAAATGACTTTTCACCGCATCGTTTCAAAAAGCTTCGCTTACCGACGCAACTGTAGTTGTTTATTTTTATATTTAGGATTTTATTTTCCCGTTTTTTTTTTCCGTAGCCGTAATTTGAACTTTTCTCCCTGCAAAATTTACAGCAAAATCGGGATGGTAAACAGGTCTGTAGAAAGGACGACAGATATATCCATCACAGGGCAATGAAAGTTAATAGTTGGAAAGGATGACAGATATATCCATCACAGGGCAGTGAAAGAGTTAATAGTTGGAAAGGATGACAGATATATCCATCACAGGGCAGTGAAAGAGTTAATAGTTGGAAAGGATGACAGATATATCTATCACAGGGCAGTGAAAGAGTTAACAGTTGGAAAGGATGACAGATATATCTATCACAGGGCAGTGAAAGAGATAACAGTTGGAAAGGATGACAGATATATCCATCACAGGGCAGTGAAAGAGTTAATAGTTGGAAAGGATGACAGATATATCCATCACAGGGCAGTGAAAGAGTTAACAGTTGGAAAGGATGACAGATATATCTATCACAGGGCAGTGAAAGAGATAACAGTTGGAAAGGATGACAGATATATCCATCACAGGGCAGTGAAAGAGTTAATAGTTGGAAAGGATGACAGATATATCTATCACAGGGCAGTGAAAGAGTTAATAGTTGGAAAGGATGACAGATATATCTATCACAGGGCAGTGAAAGAGTTAATAGTTGGAAAGGATGACAGATATATCCATCACAGGGCAGTGAAAGAGTTAACAGTTGGAAAGGATGACAGATGAGATATATCCATCACAGGGCAGTGAAAGAGTTAACAGTTGGAAAGGATGACAGATATATCTATCACAGGGCAGTGAAAGTGTTAACAGTTGGAAAGGATGACAGATATATCCATCACAGGGCAATGAAAGAGTTAATAGTTGGAAAGGATGACAGATGAAAGAGTATTGGAAAGGATGACCATCACAGGGCAGTGAAAGAGTTAACAGTTGGAAAGGATGACAGATATATCCATCACAGGGCAGTGAAAGAGTTAATAGTTGGAAAGGATGACAGATGAGATATATCCATCACAGGGCAGTGAAAGAGTTAACAGTTAAAGGATGAGTTGGAAAGGATGTTGGAAGATGACAAATATATCCATCACAGGGCAGTGAAAGAGTTAATAGTTGGAAAGGATGACAGATGAGATATATCCATCACAGGGCAGTGAAAGAGTTAACAGTTGGAAAGGATGACAGATATATCCATCACAGGGCAGTGAAAGAGTTAATAGTTGGAAAGGATGACAGATATATCAATCACAGGGCAGTGAAAGAGTTAATAGTTGGAAAAGGATGACAGATATATCCATCACAGGGCAATGAAAGAGTTAATAGTTGGAAATGATGACAGATATATCAATCACAGGGCAGTGAAAGAGTTAACAGCTGGAAAGGATGACAGATATATGAGATATATCCATCGACAGGGCACTTTTTTGGGGGGGAGAGGTGGGTGAATTGACGGGGGGAGGTGTTGTGAAAGAGTTTAATAGTGTGGATAAGGATGACAGATATATCTTGATTCACAGACGTGCAGTGAAAGAGTTAATATGTTGGTAGAGGATGACATGATTATATCCATCACAGGGTAGTGAAAGAGTTAATAGTTGGGAAAGGATCGACAGATATATCCCTGCACAGGGGCAGTGAAAGAGTTAACTAGCTGGATATAGGATGACAGTATATTATCTAGCACAGGGGGATATGCAAGTATGTCATAGTTGAAGAAGGATGACATGATATATCTATCTACGGGTAAAAAAAAAAACTACGTGAAGTCGTTAACAGTGTGGAAGGATGACATTATACTCTATTCACAGGCAGTGAAAGAGTTATGGCAGTTGGAAAGGATGACAGTATATATCCATCACAGGGCCGTGTAATAGGTTGAATAGTTGGAAGATGTCAGATGAGAAAATTTTATAGAGTATATATCCATGCACAGGGTATAAAGTTGTAAGTAGTAATATTGGAAAGGATGGTACAAATATAATCGCATCATCAGGGCAGTGTAAAGAGTTAACAGTTGGGAAAGGTGACGATTATATCCATCACAGGGCTAGTGAAGTAGTTAACAGTTGAAAGGATGACAGATTATGCCATCAGGCTAGGGGCAGTGAAATTAGTTAATAGTTGGAAAGGATGCATGAAAAATTTGGCGGATATATTCTATGCACGGGGCTGGGAAACGATGTTAATAGTTGGAAGGATGACAGAATATTATCTATCACAGGGTCAGTGAAAGAGTTAATAGTTGGATAATGGATGGCTAGATTATCTATCACAGGGCATGAAAGAGTTACATGAGTTGGAAAGGATGACTAGGATATATCTATGCGACAGGGCAGTGATAAGAGTTACTATTTGGAAAGGAATGACAAGATATATCCATCACAGGGGGCAGTGAAATAGTCTAATAGTTGTGATAAGGATGACCAGATATATCTTATCACACGGGCAGTTGATAAGAGTTACAGTTGGAAAGAGATGCCAGATGAGATCTATTCTCACTCAGGCAGTGGAGAGTTAATAGTTGTTAATAGGATGACAGATATATCCATCTTAGCAGGGCAGTGTAAAGAGTTAACAGTTGGAAAGGATGACAGATATTATCTATCCTACAGGGGCAGATTGAGAGAGAGTTGAACTCTGTTGGAAAGGATGACCTATGATATATCCATCACAGGGCTAGTGAAAGGTTAATAGTTTGGAAGGATGACAGATGAGCATTAATCCTGCACAGTGGGGGGGGGGGGGGGGGGGGGGGGGGGGGGTAAGAGGTATCATGGGGGGTGGGCTCTAGTGAACAGAGTTAATAGTTGGAAAGTATGAAATATGATCCATCACAGAGGCTTTAGTGAAAGAGTTAACAGTTGAAAGGATGACTATATATATATCTATGCACGGGCAGTGGAAAGGAGTTATTTTGGAAAGGATGTACTAGATATAGTCCATCACAGGGCATGTGAAGAGTTATAGTTGAAAAGGATGACTAGATATATCCTATCACAGGGGTCAGTGAAAGAAGTTATTAGTTGGAAGCATGTACAGATCTATCTATCACAGGCTAGTGAAGAGTTTAATCTTGTAAAGGATGCAGATATATCTATAACACAGGGCAGTGAAAGAGTTATAGTTGAAAGATTACAGATATATCGATCCTATGGCGGGCAGTGAAATGAGTTAATAGTTGGAAGGATACAGATATATTCCAGTTCAGAGAGAAAGAAAAGGGCAGGGGCACGTGAAGGTTAATAGTTGGAGAGGATGAAAGATATTCTATCTAGCAGGGCAGTGAAAGGGTTATAGTTGGAAAGGATGACAGATATATCCTATCACATGGGGCAGTGAAAGTAATAGTTGGAAAGGCTGGGACAGATATATTCCATCAGCGGGCGAGTGAAAGAGTAGTATTTTATATTGGTGGAAAGGATGACAGATGAGATATATCTATTGCCTCGGGGCAGTGAATAGAGTACTAGTTGGAAGGATGACTAGATATATCCATCACAGGGCAGTGAAAGAGTTATATAAGTTGGCAGGTGCAGATATAGGCCATCAGCGAGGGCATTGAACGAGAGTTAGACAGTTGAAAGATGACAGATATATCCAACAAAGGGCAGTGAAAGAGTTAACAGTTTGGAAAGGATGACAGATATATTTATGCACAGGGCAGTGAAAGAGTTAATAGTTGCAAAGGATGACAGATATATCTATCACAGGGGCAGTGAAA
The DNA here is from genome assembly GCA_017654935.2 of Phymorhynchus buccinoides. Taxonomy (NCBI): domain Eukaryota; kingdom Metazoa; phylum Mollusca; class Gastropoda; order Neogastropoda; family Raphitomidae; genus Phymorhynchus; species Phymorhynchus buccinoides. The sequence goes on along the minus strand of CM065684.1, from coordinate 68,294,041 downwards.
GAGTTAATAGTTGAAAGGGATGACATGATATGATCTATCATGGCTAGGGCAAGTGAAAGTAGTTACAGTTGACTGCCACTTTCGCACTTGGTCCATGGATGGCCATCGAATCTGTGACTCAAACTTAACGGGTCATCTATCCAACATCTCATCATGCACTGTCCTGCTTCAACTGACTGCACTGGCCGTCCTGTAATGAACAATAACAGTACCAACGTGTGGGTCATGACATAAATCACTGTCTGTATGAAGCTAATACCAGTGTTGTGACTAACTTTTTCTGACAGAATCATGTCTTAATGGAACAATAAGTGTCAGTATCTCAACTTTGTCATGTCATGAATCTGATGTCTGTAATGAAGCAATAACAGTAGCAGACCTTAACTGAGCATTAAATCACATCTGTCAAGGACAATAAGACGGAGTAGGTGTAGTAGGTATAGCACTTGTCATGACATATCACGTCTGTAATGGAATCAATGAACAGTGTCTATGTACGCGACTTTGTCTCATGACTAAAATCTGTCTGTAATGGAACAATAACAGTGTCATGTAAGCCGACTTTGTCATGACATAAATCATGTCTGTAATAGAACGAATCAGTGTCAATCTTTGTCATGACTGAATAAATCATGTCTGTACTGAGAAGGAATAGAAAACTAAAATAATCAGTGTCAGTGGGTCCAACTTTGTCCATGACATGATCATGTCTGTAATGGATGAGCAATACCAGTGTCGTACCGGGGGGGGGGACTTTGTCATGACATAAATCTATGTCTGTATAGACAATAACAGTGTCAACTTTGTCATGACATAAATCCTTGTTTGTATAGCAGAAAAATATAAAAATAAAAAAAAATAAAAAAAAAAAAAAAAGAAAAAAAATATAAAAAAACTTAAAAAAAAAAAGAAAAAAAACAATAACAGTGTCGGTGGGGGGGGGGGGCCCCAACCTTTCATGACATGATTGCATGTTCTGTAATGGATATAACAGTGTCAGTAGCGTTCGACTTTGTCATGTACATAAATCATGTCTGTAATGGAGACAAAAAAAAAAAAAAACACAATAACGAGTGTCGATTGCCGAACTTTGTCATGACATATGATATCATGTCTGTTAATGGAAGGGCAATAACAGTGTCAGTACGGCTATACTTTGTCATGAACATAATCCTGTCTGTAATGGAACAATATACAGTGTCAACTTTGTCATAACATAAATCATGTTTGTAATGAACATAATCAGTAGCCAACTTTGTCATGAGCATAAATCTGTCTGATAATGGAACAATAACCGTGTCAGTAACACCTTTGTCTATGAATGGTAATGTCTGTGCTGTATGGAACACATAACAGTGGTCAGATCTTTGTCATAAGCGTAAATCATGTTTGCTGTAATGGACATAAGTCAGTTACCAACTTGTCATGACATAAATCATGTCTGTAATGACAATAACAGTGTGCAGTAACAACTTTGTGCATGCATGAAAATCCTGTCTGTAATGTGAAGCAATAACAGTGTCAATTTTTGTTATAACATAAATCTATGTTTGTAAATAGGACAATAACAGTAGGCCAACTTTGTCTATGTACTAATGATCATGTCTGTAATTGGAACAATACAGTAGCCAATCTTTGTCATGACATAAAATCATTTCTGTGAATGGAACAACAGTTAGCTAACTTTGTCATGACATAGAATCACATCTGTTGACTGGGACAATAAAATCATGTTTGTAACTGAACAATAACAGTGTCAGTGCAACTTTATCATGGACATAAATCTGTCTGTTAATGATACAATAATCATGTACGCACTTGTCATGGACTATAAATCTGAAGTCTGTCATGAAGGCAATACGTACACTTTGTCATGCATAAATCATGTTATGGTATGGAACAGCGTCGTACCAACTTGGTCAATGCGGTTCCCTAGGGCTTTCAGCTATGCCGCCAGTAGGACCTTGTAGGAGCTGCTGTGGGCCTAAGGATAATCTGCTATCTTTAGCCAACGATCTTGAAAGGAACACTTTCCCTAGCATTGTGAACAATGTCTAAGCAGAAGAAAAACTATGTCTGGAGCATCGTATAGATATAGCTGTTTTCTGCGGCAAAACGTCTACCAGTATAAAGAACAAGATTTCAGTCCAATTTCACTTGACAACCCGGGTGCATGCGTTCGTCTGCTAAAGGCGGTGCAGTTGAAACAGGAGTGGGTGAGGGGGGTAAAGGTGTAAGTAGGTGCTGAGGCGATGTTTGCTCATAGTGTAATTCTGTGTTTGCATCGCTGATATGCATATTTCTCTTATAGAGATAATTAAAGATTCTTGACTTGACTTGAAAGACATTTACTGGATCTTCATTTTCAGTTGCACTTACTGGGAGCTTCATTCTAGGTTGCTAACTTAATTTTTCAAGCTCTACGATACAATAAATGAATCTGGCACTGAAATAAACTTGGTTTGAGGAAAAGGATGGGATGTGTGTGTGTGTTTGTGTGTGTGTGTTTGTGAGAGTAGAGAGAGTGAGAGAGAGAGTAGTAGAGAGAGTAGAGAGAGAGAGAGAGTATAGAGAGAGATAGAGAGAGTAGAGAAAAGCACATGTGTATACTAGTGCTTTATCTCACATGTACAATGGCATTGATTAGGGGTCTTTCTGAATGTCCTAACACTAAAATGGTGGTAGCTCAAGCTTAGCGCGAAGAAGCATCTTGTGTTGTTGGTTGGGGGGCCGACCGGCTCCTTGCTGGCAAGTTTACTTCTGTTAGGCTGTACGTGTAGCACACTTCAAACTTTACCTAAGAGAAACATCTGGTTATTCGTTTGACGATTATCTAGAAACACTACACTTCGCGATAACTACGCAAGAGAAATCTCTGGTATTGTTTGACGTTACTGACACATCACACTTCAAACTTACCAAGAAAACTCTGGTATTGTGACGTATCTGACAACACACCTTCACTTACCAGAGTATAACATCTGGTGTTGTTGACGTTATACTGACAAAGCACTTCGTCAAGACTTACGCTAAGAGAAACATCTGGTGGTGTTGATGTTAGCTGACAGGCGCACAGCTTCCAACTTACTGCAAGAGGATAACTCATGGTGTTGTTGACTGTTACAGGACACAGCACACCTTCCAAACTTACGCAAGGAGTAAGACATCTGGTGTTGTTGACGTTACAGACACGTACACGCTTCCAACTTACGGGTGTGCTAAAGAGAAACATCTGGGTTTGTTGTTAGGCATGACACACACATTCGCAGGCACTTACCACGATAGAACATCTGTGTTGTTGTTACTGACACCAGCACAGCTTCCACACATCACGAGAAACTCTTGGTGTTGTTCATGGGGGGCGGGGGCTAAAACTTTTGTGACCATAGAGGTATTTTCACACACACACCCAGGAAGGCAGTTTGTTTATTGTTTTTTATTATTTAGAGGGTCTGCTTCAGACCCAGGTGAATCTATAGTAGGGGTGAAAAATCAGACCAGTCTAGAATGTTAAGTAGGTCTGTTATCATGGACGTCTGACCTTTCACCTTTTGTGCAGCTGATGAAGTGGGAAGTTGGACTCGCGTCTATCATGGCATGCACATGCAATGGCTTCGGCCCTGGTGAGCATCATTTTGGGCAGATCTTTGCTTCGACTCTTCTTTGGCTTCTTCTCATGAGTTCTGAGGATGTTACTGCTTCGCTTTCATAAACGCTTCACGCAGTATCTTGTGCGGTCCCTACAGTGTTTATGCGCAGTGCAGGCCTAACCCCAGCGTCAGCCGGGACAGTAAATATTTTGCAAAAAGTGTGATACTCGGGCCCCTCCTCTTGCATAAACATATGCTTATGATGCATAGGAAACTCCGGATGGTAGGGCTCGACAGATATTTCATGGGTTCACAGTTCCTCGGAGTTGGCTGTTCTATTGGCTTGGGTCTCTTAGGCTTCATTTTCCGATTCTTCTCTTCTTCCATCTTCTTTCTGATTTCGTCGTCCGTTTTCGTGTCTTTTTGGCTTTTGCTGTGCACCGCAAATCCATTTTTTTCGCTGCAGCAAGAACTGAAGGCTAAACATTGTCGTTTCAACTTGTGCGTGCCAATGGCTAACGGTCAGTTTCGTAAGGCTCGTACTCGAAGGAACGCATCGGGTGATTGTCAGCGGGGAAGTTGGCGTTCTGAGCCCGCAGAGCAACACTGAAGGACGTATATAAAGCAGTAGCAGGCTTGCCGTGGCTAGCAATGTCAAAGGAAACGCCCCAGCCTATGTCGGCTTTACAACGGATCGCTTTATCACGGCCTGCGCATGGCTGGAGTCTTGAGTAGTCGCCCTGTACTTGGCACTGAGACATTGGTAAAATCACTGGGGGGGCGGGGGGGGGTATACGGGCCTCAGCTTTGGGCTTTCTGCAAACTGAAGGTCGGTATGTTCGTGTGTCCTTGACAACGCTCATCCCTTCCCCCTCGAAATTCAAAGCTGGCGCGGAATTGACATGCGAGTTTGCTATTTCGATGTGCGTAGCTGCGTAGGCATGACACCCTAATTTTGTAGCATGGGCTACTCCACAAATCGTAGAGTAACGCATAGTCTGTCCGCACTCGGCTTAGTATTTATCGTGCGTCTTCATAACCCAGTGAGGAGAGGTAGTAATTATAGTGCGTCAGTTTCACCCGGCTAGTACGAAGTTTAAATGGCGTCTGTCGAGCACATTTGACTCCCCCCCCCCCCCCCCACACCCCCGCGCAACAGACTGGGAGCCTTCTGGTGTTGATGTTGACGTTACAGACACACACTTCCACTCTTACAAGAGAACAATCTGCTGTTGTTGATATGTTACAGACACACACACTTCCAACCTTTACCGAAGAGAAACATTCTGGTGTTGTTGAAGTTACTGACTGCAGCAGCGACTTCGCAAACTTACGCGAAGAGAACTTCTGTCTGGTGTTGTTTTGACGTTATGCTAGATCACACTTCGCACTTACCTAGAGAAACTTCTGGTTTTGTTGAAGTTATAGCAGAGCCGTCACAACACTTCCAAACTTACCAAAGAGAAACTCTATCTGGTGTTAGTTGAAGTTACTGACTACACGACACTTCCAAACTATTACCAAGCAGATAACATCTGGGTTCTGGTGTTGTTGACGTTACTAAGACACGGTACAGGTCATTCTCTAGCGCCCGGTTACGCAAGAGAAACTATCTGGGTCTGGTGTTGTTACTGTTACAGAGGTGCACACACACACTTCCGAGTCTTATACCTAGAAGAAACATCTGGTCTTGTGTTGTTTGACGTTACACTACACACACACACTTTCCACACTGACCAAGAGAACAACTTAGCAAGTAGAAACTTTCAAACGATCTGGTCTGTTGTTGTTGATCATTGACAGAGCGCACTTCTACTGCTTACAAAAGAAATTATCTGTGTTGTTGAAGTTAGAGACACTACACACTTCCATAACTTACCTTTAAAGAGTAACATGCTGGGTCTGGTGTTGTTGATTTACTAGACACACTACTTCCTAGCTACTTTCCAGAGTAAATCATCTGGTGTTGTGATGTTACAGACCACAACTTCCCACTTCCAAGATAAACTATCTGGTGCTGTTGATGTTAGGCAGAACACTACACCTGCTCACAGGCTTAGCGCTAGAGAGAAAACATCTGGTGTTGTAGAAGTTACTGACTCCACACGTACACTTCGGCTGAAACTTACCTAGAGAGATAGCATCTGGGTCTGGTGGTGTTGACTTTTAACAGACATCAATCGAGCTTCCAGCACTTACAATAGAGAAATCATGCTGGGTCTGGTGTTGTTGCGGTACAGACACAGCTACTACACTTCGCACACTTATCCCTCCTAAGTAGATACATCTGGGTCATGGTGTTCGCATTGACGATTACAGATACACCTACACACTACTTCCACACTTACGCTAAGTAGAAACGATCTGGGTTCTGGTGTTGTTGACGTAGCAGACACAGCACACACTTCCACACTTGACAAGTACATAACAGTCTTGGTCTGGTGTTGTTGTGTTACAGATGTTCTACGGACACACACTTCGCTACTCTACCAAGGGTTATGAATACATCTGGGTCTGGTGTTTGTTGACGTATATCGAGACACTCTTCGCATCACTTATGCAATAGAAATCATCTGGTGTTGTGAAGTTACAGGACACCATCATCACTTCGAAACGGACAGGAAACATCTGCGTTTCTGGTGTTTTGAATGTATTCTGTACAGACACATCACTTCCAACACTTACCAAGTATAACGATCTGTGTTGTTGAAGTTACAGACACACACACTTCCAACTACCAATTAAGGAACATCTGGTGATGTTGATGTTACAGACACACACTTCTTAATACTTACGTTCTAAGAGAAACATCTGGTGTTGTTGGGAGAGTTACAGACACAGCACTTCCCAGCATTACCGAGAGAGAAGCATCTGGTGGTGTTGTTGTTACGGACACAACACACGTCCACCTTATGCCAAAGAACACTGGTGTTGTGGCTGGCACACACAACTTCCTTACACTTACGCAAGAGTTAACATCTGACACACTCACTTCAGATACTTACCAAGCGAAAAACATCTGTACACACTACACTTCAGCAGCACTTACCAAGGGAAGTAATGACTATTCTGACACACACACATCTTCCACACTTGACCACGAGAATCCATCAACACACTTGCGCAACATTTCAAGAGAAACATCTGACACCCACACTTCCAGCCCCTTAGCCAAAGATACAACAAAAAAAAAAAAAGCAAAAAAAATAAAAAAGAATATACGTTTGCTCCTTGCCTTACGGGTTTTGTGTGTAAGGGTACTGGCCCAGTTGTCCCTTGGCTTACAGGGTTTTGTCCTTGCCCACAGAGTTTTGTCCTGTCTGCCACGTTTGGCACAGGGGGACTTACAGGGTTTTGTCTCTTGTCTGCGCACAGTTTTGCCCTTGCGCTATCAGGGTTTTGTCCTTTCTGCCATACAGTTTGTTCTCTTGCCTTACGGGTCTTGTCCTTGTCTGCCACAGTTTGCCTCTTGCCTTACAGGTTTTGTCGCTTGTCTGCTCAAACAGTTTGCCTTGGGCCTTACTAGGGTCTTGTCTTGTCTGCCACGAGTTGGGGCCCTTGCCTACAGGGTTTTGTCTTGGCCGCCACAGGGTTTGTCTTGCCCCAGAGTTTTGTCCTTGCCCGTCAGCAGAGTTTTTGTCTGTTTGTTTTGTTTTTGGGGGTGGGTTTGGCGGTGTTTTTTTTGGTTTTTTTTGGTTTGCTTTTTTTTTTTTTTTGGTTGCTATTTTGGCCCGGCTAGCAGGGGTTTGTCGCTTAGCCCCACAGAGTTTTGTCTTGCCTCCGCTAACATTTTGCCTTGCCTCCCAAGGTTTTGCCCTTAGCCCTGCAAGATGTCTGTAATCGGCTGAGTGCGCAGCAGGCTTAAAAGTGAACTTGCTTCCCTGAAGGTCGCTTGTTTGGTCACTTGTATTCCAGCGCGCTAGACTGCTGAGTGGCTTTGAGGGGGGATAGCTGCTTGCCTAAACGCGGAAAAACAGACCTGCTTTGCAGGGTTGATGGCGCAGAGGCTTAGAAGATTCTGGCACGGCTATTGGAAGAAGACGGCCCACTCATTTGGTTTCAATGGTTAGGTGGATTAACCAGCAGCCTTGTTTCGATGGATGCTGTAAAGGTGCTTTGATTGTGTCTCAGTCCGAGGTTATGTGTAGGCACTATGGTGAGGTGTCACTCACGGTTGTCTTCACCCCTTGCAGTCTTTGTATTGTGCATGGCAGTCTCAGGTTATGTTAGGCACTATTGGTGGAGGTGGTCGACGTACTGTTGTCTTCACCCCCCCTTGCAGTCTTTGAATTTTGCATCAGTCCAGGTTATGTGTTAGCAGCTATTGTGGAGGTGTCACGCGCAGCGTTGTCTTCAGTCCCCCCTTGCTAGTCTTTGATGTGCATCAGTCGCAGGGTTTAGTGTGTGGCACTATTGGTGAGGTGGTGCGACTCACGTTGTCTTCACCCCCGCCTTGCAGTTTCAACAGTTTGTTATCACTATGGGGGTCCGTGAATTCTTTACACTCACTCCATCGCTGGTCTCTAGCACTGATTTTCCACAACTGTTGTTTTTGTTGATTTTTTTCACAACCGGCGATTCAAAATGCGTATGGAGTCGTATTCGCAAATGGGACACCAGAATCTCGTGATCGAGATCTGTTGGATCGTCAGGTACAATCATCAGGACTGATTGTTTCACTGGTTTGGCTGGAGCCAATGTGGTGTGTTTCACCAGTTTTTTTCGCTAGAGGCTTGCGTCGGTGTATCTCCTGAATCACGCTGACTCACTGAATAGCGATCTCCGGGCTCAGGCACATTTGACGAACAGTTCGTCGGATATTTCAGGGGCTGACATGTTGTCACCGAGCTGCTTTAAGGCTGTCGCTGTCTTGTCTGCTTTGGGCAGTTAAATGACTGGGTTGCTTTGTATTCGGCTTGGACAAAAGATCTGCCTTTGCTTCACTAAGAGTTAAAGTTGTTACGCATGTTTCTAAAATGACTTGATTCTCTTTGGCTGATAAGTAGACTAGCTTGTGGGCTGTTCATACTATACTTTCCATTCTAAAGTGGAGGGCCGGCATTGGTATGCATAGCTGTCTTTGTTGGATGTTTTGAAGAAATCGCATACATGCTTCGCTTTGGGATTGGGATGGGAGGTGGGGGGGGGGGGGGGGGGGGGGGGGGGGGGGGGGGGGGGGGGGGGCGGTCGGCAAGCACCAGGTGCGCACTAGCAATAGGATAGACAGAGAGGGAGAGGCCGTAAGCAGCGGTATAGGGGCGGGGGGGGGGGGGGGGGAGGGAGGGTGTGTTGCATCATCTTTATCTTTCTCCTCCGACAAAAACGTACATGAGTAGGTGGTCTGGTTTCACGTCGGCCTTAGAATCGTCTGTGGGGTACGTAGGTGGGGCGGTATCTCACCTGGCCGCTGTTGTGACTCTCCTCTCACGGGTAGGTAGCATTGTTTGATCGCAGATCTTTTGCTTGGACACAGCGGGGACAGATTTTGATGGACTTAATCGGGGTACTGTTTTCAGGGCTGCATTTTGTCTTATCTAGGAATCTGCGTATGGGATTCTGGTAGCAGCGTGATGACAGGCGTTGTTCTCAAATTAGGTCGTCGTGCCCCCCTACAGTGCGTCGCTCGTTTGTCATCATTCGTTCCCTTATCATTATTCGTTTTGCGTCTTCGCTCGTGCGTGCTGGGCCAGCGCTTCTGGATTGATGACTATAGGTTGATTCACTGATAAGCTAATATAGAGAGTTATTCACTGAAATCGAATGATAAGGTTGATCCACTGAAACAGTTTTATAAGGTTGATTCAACTGAAAGAAAAGAAGAAAAAATAAAAACAATTATAGGTTGCTATCCACTGAAACAATATAAGGTTGATATTCACTGAAAAAACAATATGTTGATGCCACTGAAACAATATAAGGTTGTATCCACTGAAACATCTGAAGGTTGTATTCATTGAAACGATTATATAGGTTGATTCGCTGAAACGATATCTAAGGTTTGGATATTCCTATAAACTATATGAAGGTTGATTGTCGCTGAAACAATATAAGGTTGATCCACTTAACGCAATATAAGGTTGATTCACTGAAAAGGTTGATTTCTAGCTGAAACATACATAAGGTTGATTCAGTCCTATATGAGCGGAGGTGGGTGGTGATCGCAATTTTCCGAAATCTCATTTATATCGGATAAAATACGCGATTTGTGAAAGCAGATAGCCAACAAAAATTGAGCTACTGGTCTCTAGGCAGCCGGTAAAATATTTCGACACCCCCAAATAAGATAAATGCTAGCCGCTCATCGTGGCACTAGGCCTAGGCTACTGGTTTCTCCACTGTTTTTTTTAAAAAATGTGGGCTTGTTGATGATGTGGGCACTTTTGAAGGGCATTTGTTTTCAGCGCTTTCCTTTTTTGCATATCCCCTTTTGCTTGTGATGAGTTACTGATTTATGATTCATACCATCCTTCACATGAGTGAGTAGAGAGAGAGAGAGAGAGAGCAGAGTAGAGGAGAGAGAGAGAGTGTAGAAGAGGAGAGAGTGTGTTGTGTGTGTGTGGTTGCATAAAATGCACTTACACTTATCACTTTGTTCTTGTCAATTATTATCATTTTTTCTGATGTACGGGCAGTTGTGTATATTTGTGAGGTATGTTTCTAGTGCTATTATTAAAACTTTGGAACTATTAACCTCAGTGGTTTAATAATTTGTGGATTACTATTTTATGACAATGATCACATGGGTGACTTCACTGGCTTTTGTTGCTTGGACTGGATTCTGACAGGTCGTACGGGGGGGGAAGGTGGGAAGGGGGTAGTCTGGGATGGGGCTGATGGATGCTGATTCTGCCGACAGGTCAGTTAGGGGGGTTAGTCGACGATGGACTGATTCTGACACAGTTCGTTAAGGGGGTAGTCTACTGATGGGACTGATTCTGACCACAGTCGTTAATGGGGTATGTCTCTGATTGACTGATTATGAGTGGGGGGGGGGGCGTTAAGAGGGTAGTCACTGATAGGGAGCTGTTCTGAGAAGTCATAATTACTGCCCTAGCTTCCCACCAGGTCGTTAAGAGGGTAGTCACTGATGGACTGATTCTGAGCACAGGTCGTTAAGGGGGTAGTCACTGGATTGGACGGTTTTTGGGGAAGGGGGGGATTCCGGGCTAGTTCACCAAACAATATAAGTTGATTCACTGAAACATATACGTGTATGTATTGCACTGAACATATAAGGCTGATTCACTGAAAAGAAACTATAAAAGCTGATTCAGACTGAGAAACAATTATAAGTTATGATTTAATGAACATATATACAGGTTGATGAAATCAATAAAGGCTGTTCACTGATACACTATAATGGTTATGCAATGAGACATATTATATAGTTGATTCATGAATCAATATAAATGTTGATTCACTGAAGCAATTATGAAGTGTTGTATTCACGCAAAAATATAAGTTGATTCACTGAAACAGATAAAGTTTGATCCACGTGAAGCCCGAACACCATGATATAGGTTGATTTGATGGGGAACAATATAAGGTTGATTCAGCTGAAGCATTATAAGGCTGATTCAGCTGAACATATTCAGATGTTGATTTCAGCGCAAAACAGATACAAGGGTCTGATTTACGCAAAAGCAAGTATATATTTTGATTCACTGAAACAAATATAAGGTCTTGATTCACCTGAAACAATGGTTGATGCCCTGAAACGAATATAGAGTTTGATTCATCTGAAACAATATAAGGTCTGATCACTGACACAATATAAGGCTGATGCCACTGAACAATATAGCAGATTGATCCACCTGAAACTAATATAATCTGAACGCTTGCATTGTGGGGTGATCTACCCTCTAACGCTTACATGTGATCTACGCCTTCTTAACCTTTCAGTGATCTACCTAAACTTTCAGTGATCTAACCCAAATAAAAAAAAAAAAAAAGAAAAAAAAAAAAATACAGTCCCCATCATGATCTAAGACTCTACCTTCATGACCTACGTCCGCTTATCCTTCAGTGATCTACCCCAACCTTCAGTGATCTAACTTAGAAATGGTTATTCTGAAAAGGCTCAAAAAGGGAGGAAAAATTAAGGTCGGGGATGCCAGGAGGCTGGCAGATCAGGTCTATGGGGCTAAGCCGCATGGGCTGGTCGGGGGGTCAGAGGGCTAAGGCCCCTGGTGGTGCATGTAGGGGGGTCAGTAGGGCTAAGCCAGCGCGGTAAAAAAAAGGACCATCACCACACGTGTGGTCTATGGGTTGCAGGGGGCTAAGCCCCTGTGGTCAGGGTCATGGTCTAAGCCCTTGGTGGTCAGGGTCAGTGGGGCTTAAGCCCCTTGTGGTGCAGGTAGTCAGGGGAGGCTAAGGCCGCCTGGTAGGTCAGTGGTCAAGTGGCTAAGTCCGCCTGGTGGTCAGTGGGCGTCATGTTGGGCTTTAAGCCCCTGTGGTCAGACGTCAGATTGGCTAAGCCCCTGTGGTCAGGGTGCTAAGCCCCTGGTGAGTGCAGGGTGCACTAGGCTTTGCCGCCTAATAGCTGAGCATGTTTTGCTTTTAACTTGTAAAATCAAGCACCTAGGGATCAGCAAAAGTGGTAAATTAAATGATTGGCAGTGGCTATTTAACTCTCATGTGGAAAATAGAAGGCTCATTGCTATTTTACGCCTGCACATGGTTGTTGGCTTGTGATCTTGCTGCGTTTGACTATCATCAAAATTGATATCCACCTTCCGTCATTGTTCTGTTGCATATAGCGAATGCCATACTACATCACACACACACATACGGACACACACTCCGACAAAGTACACAGACGCGCGCTATTCATAATCTGCTCATTCAGTAGTGCATAGCTACTGGTTGCACGTGGGGGGAGGGGGGTGGGAGGGGTAGGGGGGGGGACGCAGGAGGCCACACTACCCATGCACACCCACACATTCCAGAGGACTTATCACACACAATACATCTCCACACACACGCTTGTGTCTGTGTGTGTGTGTGTGTGTGCGGCACGGCTTTGTACTGTACCATAAGAACAATGGGAATGACGGATAAGCAATTTTGAATGTCAATGCATAAGTGGGTTATAAATAGCCTGAGATATATTTTGGCAGACGAGGTTAATTATATCTCACTTCTAATAATATTAGTAACGCTTGATCCTATAAATATTTTGACTATTTCTCAATCTCACTTAGCTTATGTCTGTCAGGGAACGCATGAATGGACCGGTTGACACGAGGGCTGGTCGCATTCTGGTTGGCTAATCACTACATTTCTCGTTGACCTGGTGGGCCTTTCCTGAGGCGATTTCTTTATGCAGTCTTTCAGCTCGTGATACGTCACATTCTGGAAGAAGCGGTGGCTCTTAGGAACTGGATATCATCACTTTGCGCTCATCTCGGCATGGCCTCCACAGCACTTCTCGAACTACACTTGCTTTTAACTGAAGCTCTAAAAAAAAAGGCTTGCTTCCGGCTAATCTTTATTCACTTTCGCGTTTCTGACAGAACATTGTGATTTCTGGCACCACTTGTGATAACAAACAAAATGGCTTCTGGCGAAAAGAATTTGCCTCGGTTTCGCACCTTCTAAACATGCAACTTCCTGCTTATTATGGATTTGGTCAACCACTAAGTGATTAACAACTAGAGAGCAGTCTTGGGCTGACCTAATCAGATACGCTGAACGGCCATTGAGAACGTAAAAGCGGGCCGATCAGAACGTAAAGAGGGAGAGCAGTGATCGAGACACTCGTACGTACTTTCACTTCATAAAAACCTAACCCTACCCGGGCTGACAAAACCATATATGATAGAAGTTTGCTTAGCATACACAATCCTCTACCCATTCCGTTTAATAATGGAAATAATTTTGGCACCTTTCCTTGAATCGAAAACATAAGAACTGATGTGGCCAAAACAATGGTAAATGGCAGCAATAGGACGGGCAAGCGAGTTTGCTCTCGACTGTCAGCATTCCTTACTAACAGCACTATCAACATCTGGTTTTGTTTGGCATAATGGCACTCCCACTATGAATAAATTACACTCCCAGCTGTAATATATTGTATCTCGCCACTATAATCAAATTGTAGCTCCCAGCTATAATAATTGCAAAAAAAGAAAACTGTAATAATGTGGCACCTCATTATAATAAATTAGCACTCGGCATCTATTAATAATTACACTCCCACTGTAATTAAATTGTACCCCCCTATAAGAGCATTGCGACTCGCCACTTATAATAGCAGTTGCGCCCCTATAATAATTTGCACTCTCTGGGCGCTATGAGATATAATTACACTCCCATTATGAATAAATTGGGCACTCCGCCTGTAGATAAATTACACTCCTATTATAATAATATTTGCAACCGTCCTACTATAATAAATTGCAGCTCCCACTATAATACTTGCACCTCTTACTATTATACAAGTTGCACTCCCACTATGTAATAAATTGCACCGCCTACTTTATTAATAAATTGCACTCAAAATATATACACTGGGCACTCCTACTATATAAATTAACACTCGCTACTATAAATACTTATTGCACTGGCCCTACTATAATAAATTGCATTCGCCATGCTATTAATGAATCTGGCAGCTCCTACTATAATAAATTGCACCCTCCTACTTATAATAAATTGCAATCAAAAACCACTATAATACAATTGGACCCCCTACTTATAATCGATAATGGGAGGGGGGGGGGGAGGGTGCGAGCTCGCCACTATAATAAATTGCACTCGCGCTTCTATAATACAATGCACCCGTACTATAATATTCTACTCAATTATAATAAACTGCACTCCTACTTGATAATATAATTGCAACACTACCTCCTATATAGAATTGACCCGCGACTATAATAAATATGCGACGCCATCTATAATACATTGGACGACACGCCTCCACTATATATAAATTGTACTCCCACTATACTATAA
>CM065684.1:68261821-68278992 GCA_017654935.2 Phymorhynchus buccinoides | reverse complement strand
CATATACACCCTTTTCTATCCCCCCCCCCCCCCCCACACCCCCCCCCACCACCCCCCCCCCCCCCCACCCCCCCCCCCCCCCGCCACCCTGACATCTCTCTACTCCCTCTACCCACCCTCCCCCTCCCACCCCCCCCCCCCCTGAGCTGATTCATCTGGGCAGCTGTTCCTTCCTACAGTACTTGTATTTCTAGATAATACCGGAAACCCCTAAATGTATACATCATAGTCGTCACCAAGCTGATGGAGGATGTTAAAGCGAAGAAGAAGAAGAAAGGTGTTAATCGGTTTGCTTGAAGACCTGGTGAAAAGGAAAAGGAAAAACACACACACACACACACACAAACCCCCCCCCCCCCCCCCCCCCCCCACCCCCCCCCCCCCCCCCCCCCCCCCCCCCCCCCCCACCCCCCCCCCTTACTCGACTTTGGAATAGTGTCCATTTCAAAGTTGTTGTAGGTCATCTTGACGATGTTGTTGTTCTTTCCAAAAACACACACACACTCACTCACTTACTGGACTGTGGAATAGCTGTCCATTTCAAAGTTGTTGTCATTGACGATGTTGTTGTTCTCTTCACACACACACACACACTCACTTACTGGACTGTGGAATAGCTGTCCATTTCAAAGTAGTTGTAGTCATTGACGATGATGTTGTTCTCTTCACACACACACACACACACACTCACTCACTTACTGGACTGTGGAATAGCTGTCCATTTCAAAGTAGTTGTAGTCATTGACGATGTTGTTGTTCTCTTCACACACACACACACACACACACACTCACTCACTTACTGGACTGTGGAATAGCTGTCCATTTCAAAGTTGTTGTCATTGACGATGTTGTTGTTCTCTTCACACACACACACAACACACACACACACACACTCACTTCACTTACTAGGAAAGTAGTGGAATAGATGTGTGTGTCCATTTCAAAGTCAGTTGTAGTCATTGACGATGTTGTTGTTCTCTTCACACAACACACACACACACTCACTCACTTACTGGACTGTGGAATAGCTGTCCATTTCAAAGTCGTTGTCATTGACGATATTGTTGTTCTCTTCACACACACACACACACACTCACACTCACTTACTGGACTGTGGAATAGCTGTCCATTTCAAAGTCGTTGTGTCATTGACGATATTGTTGTTCTCTTCACACACACCACACACACACACACACACACACTCACTTACTGGACTGTGGAATAGCTGTCCATTTCAAAGTTGTTGTCATTGACGATGTTGTTGTTCTCTTCACACACACACACACACACTCACTTACTGGACTGTGGAATAGCTGTCCATTTCAAAGTTGTTGTCATTGACGATGTTGTTGTTCTCTTCACACACACACACACACACTCACTCACTTACTGGACTGTGGGAATAGCTGTCCATTTCAAAGTCGTTGTCATTGACGATATTGTTGTTCTCTTCACACACACACACACACTCACTCACTTACTGGACTGTGGAATAGCTGTCCATTTCAAAGTCGTTGTCATTGACGATATTGTTGTTCTCTTCACACACACACACACACACACACACACACACACTCACTTACTGGACTGTGGAATAGCTGTCCATTTCAAAGTTGTTGTCATTGACGATGTTGTTGTTCTCTTCACACACACACACACACACTCACTTACTGGACTGTGGAATAGCTGTCCATTTCAAAGTAGAGGTTCGTTGTGTTTGTTAGTCAGTTCGACAAGTTGTAAGTTGTTCTCGAAGAAAAGAAGGGCCTTAGCTTACTTTTTTGACGCCCGCCGCCCTATCTAATGGTGCTATCCTCTGAGGGGCCGGTGTGGATTGTTCAGTCCAGAATCCCGGAGCGTGTCGTAGTATTCTGCATGGCTGCCGGTGGTGTCGTTGGTGTAGTGTGGCGAGAAGAGATGTACAAGTGTAAGAAGGTAGAATATAGGGCCGAGTATAGAGTGGGTCATGTTGTCCAGGTAGTTGTATGTGTAATTGACCACCACGTCACGAATGTGTACCACGTCGCGCCAGTCTCCAGCCGTGTTGTTGAAAATGTAGTTCTGAAAATGTAGTATGACATTGATCATAATTGTACGGTAGCTGACCACCACGTCACGAATGTGCACCACGTCGCGCCAGTCTCCAGCCGTGTTGTTGAAAATGTAGTTCTGAAAATGTAGTATGACATTGATCATAATTGTACGGTAGTTGACCACCACGTCACGAATGTGCACCACGTCGCGCCAGTCTCCAGCCGTGTTGTTGAAAATGTAGTTCTGAAAATGTAGTATGACATTGATCATAATTGTACGGTAGTTGACCACCACGTCACGAATGTGCACCACGTCGCGCCAGTCTCCAGCCGTGTTGTTGAAAATGTAGTTCTGGGGGAAAAAAAAATGCATCCATGTTACAGACCTGTTTACCCTTATAATGAACAACCTGGAATTTGCCACAGAAAAACCTGGAATTTGAGGAAAAACACACAGAATTCACATCGGTACACGACTCACGATAAAGTGGTTTTCCACGAACCCCGATCCTGCATCGATTTTCAATATTGTGATGATTTCTTGGCTCAATTTTGCCAGAAAAGCTTTTATTAGTACCTTCAGTCATTAATTCTTAGTCAATTTTAGTATAAAACAAGCTGGAAAAAGCAAAATAACTGGAAATATCCACGATCGGACAGAGAAAATCACTCGGCAGCGGATCGGCGGCCGACAAGTTCCAACTCAGCGCCATAGCGATCAATTTTCACTTCATTTTTCCGTTGAAAAGTTCAAAATTCTCATATCATCGTATTTTTCAGTGATAATATAATCTAAATTGACTCATTTCAAGCCCTAATTACAATCTCTACCATTAAAAAACGGCCTGGAAAGCCGCCATTTGCACGAAGCTCAGTCTGACCCCGAAATAGATCGACCAAAATAAATTAATTATTTCACCCCTTTAACCAATGAAAATGCAGCATTTAATGCATGTGACGTCAAGCATAACCCCTTTTCTGATGACGTAGTGTGTTAGGTACACAAGTATTCAACAATTGGCTGCTTAAGAGTACCGGTATGATGAAAGCTCGCGTCTCCAAGGTTTCTTTTTTAATTTTTATTGAACTTTTTTTTTCTCACGCAATTTGCATAGAACATAACACACAAACATAACTGAAAAAAGAAACATGTGTTAATCGCTCACATAATGTTTTCTTTTTTCTAACATTATCATACTTTTGTTGAAAATATATTGAAAAATAAACAAGTCAAGAAAAGGGATACATAAGCATACAAACACAATTAGCACAATTGTTTAACAACACACCATATATACGACATGTACACGCAGAGAGAGAGAGCGAGAGAGAGAGAGAGAGAGAGAGAGAGAGAGAGAGAGAGATGCAGACACAATCACCCTATCTTATTTCAATATTATGTTAACATTGTGGAGTGGAAAAAGACAAGATTCAAGCTTAATTTAAAAGTACACATGAACTATATTTAACAACATTTACTGGCCTATTTCAATTCATTGAATGGGGAAAAAAATAATGAAAAACAGAAGAAATAGCAACAGGGGTAGACATTCACACAACCAAAGGTTTGTATATGGAACCAGTTTTGTCTAAAACATACATATTTTCCATTAACAAATGATCTATATTCCTCTAGACAATATCTATTTTTTAGTATTGCACAAAAGGTTTGAAACACTGGGTTTATATCTTGCAATTTACATCTATATATGAAAGGTTTCCAAAGTTTCGGTCAACCCTTGCGTCTTTTCATACGAACGGAAACAAACAATAGACGTTTTTTCAAAATCCCAGGATTTTCATGCTGACCCACATGGCCGAAAGGCCCAAGAGGGTGTTAAAACTTTATTTTCTCTCCCAGGATTTTCAGCGTTCACCCGGATTTTGTGGGGCAAGTTATTTAGATACCCAGAATTTTTTTTTTGCAAATTTCGCCAGGGATAATTCCGGCAAAACCGGAAAGGGTAAACAGGTCCTGATGGGAACTGTAATGGCATGTTGTTGACAAAAATAGTTCTGGAAAGAAGAAAAAAGTTTTTAAAACTAAAACATAATACAACACTAATACACATTGTAAAACACAATACGCCAATACACATTGCAAAATATAATACAACACTAATACACATTGTAAAACACAATACGCCAATACACATTAAGCAAAATATATCTATACAAACCACTAATTTCAGCACATATGTAGAAACTCCAGATACGGCCAATACTATCTATTGCAAAAATATAATACACATCATTAATTACTAATACACATTGTAAAACAAGTCAATACGCCAATATGCACATTGCATCAATACTGAGATAAACAAAGCATTCTAATAGTCACATTGTAAAACACATGAGCGCTCATACCACTTTGGGCCTGATAATATTATTTTCTATACAACAATTCTACAATACATGCATTGTATAATACACAATACGTCCCAATACACATTGCAAAAGAATAGCACAACACTAATACAGCGATTGTTATAACACACATATACCGCCAGAATACACATTGTAAAACGACAATACACAAACACCAATACGAAAGCATGTAAAAGCTATAATACAACACCAATACCCATAGCAAAATATAATACAACACTGAATACACATTGTAAACTTCGCAATAGCGATCCTAATAACACCATTGTGAAAACTATAATACCACCACAATACACATACGCACAATATAATTACAACACTAGCTACACATTGTAAAAGCACAATACACATTCTAAAACCATCAATATGCAGACATCCCAGTACACACTGTAAGACACACGAAACGTCCACACTAGCACTAATACGGACATTAGTAAAATGCAAAATACAGCATTGTTAATTATAGGCAAAGCACCAATACACATTGTAGAAAACACAACACAAACACCGATACACATTGTAAATGCGACAACACCAATTACTGTACCGTTTGTAAAACACAACACAAATACACAACAGTCAGGTGCAACAGAAGTTCCACACCTATCTACACTATTGTAGGTAAACAAAATGCAACACCAATACCATATCTATTATATAGCAAATACAACACCAATACATTCATTGTAAAACACAATACTACACACAGATACACAGTTGGCATAACACAAATACATTACACACATTGTAAACAGCAGCTAGTACACAACACCAATACACATTGTAAAACGCAGAATACAACATCTAATAAACATTGCAAAACACAATTACAATAAACACTACGAATTGTAAAACTACAGCAAAAAGCCGAACGTATCCAATTACATAACATTCTTAGAAACACAGGCACACTTACCAATAGCAGAATTGTAACAGGCAGCAGCATACACCAATACAAATTGTTAGAAAGCATCAAGGGCACATACACGCAATGACACTATTGCAAAACATCAGCACGACACCAATTACAAATTGTAAAACACAGACTACAACACCATATACATAATTGTAGAAACAATCTAGCACTAACACCAATACAAATTGTAAAAGCACAACAGCAACATCACATTGTTACAACGTAGGCCTACAACAGCAAACTACACATTGTAAAGCCTGGCAGAGAGCGACAACCACAATACAGCATTGCATATATACAGCTAGGTCAAACACCAATTCAAATTGCAGTAAAACAACACAACACACATTGGGGGGTGCTTTTTTAAAAAAAAAAAAGCATCAGCACATGGACACCAATAGCTTACATTCTAGAACACAGCACAACAGCAATACAAATTGTCAAACACAACACACATTGTTATAAACACAACACCAATTATGGACATTGTGAGAACGCTAACACAACACGATCTATTGCATAAAACACATGCACAAACAGCCTAATACACATTAGGCAAAACACTATATCCTTACAACACAAATTGTAAAACACAACACAACACAACACTACATGGTAAAGTACATCAACACAAATTGTAGAAAAACTACACTACATATACAATACACACTTGATAAAAGCGATTAATATCAACACAAACAACTATACTAGTATTTTAATCTACGGCGGGCTGAATCATTGATAGAAGTCAAATCATAGATCAACAGCGGCACACACACATTAGCATTCAAAGCGCATTCAATGGACAAATACCGCGCAGTATAACATAAGGCGAAAATCTACACTGATAACATAAGTGGAACAAAGTAGAAAGCAGACGCTAGATCGGCAGGAGAGAGAATATAAAGATAGAAAAGGGGGAGAGGAGCTTTAATGACGGGAGAACAGGTGGGTTTTTGAAAAAGGTTACCTTTGAAAGCACAAGACGGAGGGGGTCGGTCTCTGACGGTGGGATAGAGGGAGTTTGTTCCAGGAGGTGGGGTCCTGAGACAGCAAAAGAGCCACAGAACCACAGTTGAAAGCTTAATACCTAGAGATCTGGAGAGACAGAGGGTCAGAAACTGAACATAAAAGTGCGAGCTGGCATATAGATGGAAAATTTTGTCGCAGAGGTAAGATGGAGCAGCTAGCTTTATGGATCGATTTGTAGGCGAAAGGGTTTTTAGTTTATACTCTATTCTGTCTGCGACAGGTAGCCAGTTCAAAGAACGCAGAAGAGGGCTAACGTGATCGAACTTTTTCTTCCTAAGGACATGACGAGCAGCTGTGTTTGGAATACGCTGGAGACAAGATAGATAAGAGGCTGATAGGCGGCAGAAAGGAGAGCATTACAGTAGTCAGGACGATATAGGTTGAGGGAAGTAACAAGGTTTGCTGTGGCTTCATCTGAGAGGTATTTACGAATATAGCCAATGCGACGAATTTGATAGTAGCATGACTGACAGGTTTGAGTCAAGAAACTCTGCATGGAGAGGGTATTGTCCAAAGTGACACCTAAGATTCTGACAGTGTCTGAGAGGGGACTGATATTGTTACCCAAGTTGGATTGACTCTATGGAAACAGAAGGCTAGTTTTGTTTTTTGTTCCCTACAAGTACAAGGCATTGCTTCGGTTTTTTTCACCATTTAATTGAAGTTTATTTTTAATCCATCCAATTTTGAATATCAATATAGCAGTTGTTACTTTCTGTAAGAATGGAATCTAGATCTTCAGGGGTTGTACTGTTTTGGAGTTGTGAGTCATCTGCATAGAAGTGATGTTTCATGTTGTGCTGGTCGATGACATTGGCAAGAGATGGCAACACTCAATCCACATAGCAAAATATAATACAACACTAATACACATTGTAAAACACAATACACATTGTAAAACACAATACAACACCAATACACATTGTAAAACACAACACAACACCAATACACATTGTAAAACAAAATACACATGGTAAAACACAACACAACACCAATACACATTGTAAAACAAAATACAACACCAATACACATTGTAAAACAAAATACAACACCAATACACATTGTAAAACACAATACAACACCAATACAAATTGTAAAACATAATACAACACCAATACACATTGACAAAACACAACACCAATACAAATTGTAAAACACAACACAACACCACCACACATTGTAAAACACAACACAACACCAATACAAATCCTAAAACACTTCTCTTCACCTCTCTCACTTGTAAAAGAGAGCACAACACTCTCGACAAATCTCTTAAGCCCTACTCTCTCTCCCCCTGTAAAACCCAACACAACTCTCATTGTAAACCACAGCTAAACTCCAATACCCCTCTCTCTACTCAGCACTACACCAATACAAATTGGAAAATACAATTGAACCCCGGTAAACAACATGTAAAACACAGCACAACACCAGTACACATTGTAAAACACATCCCGAAAGGGCGGGGTGTAAAACACAACACCAATGGTGGGGGGGGGGGGGGGGGGGGTTACCAATTGTAAAAGAAAACTTCAGGTCATGAATACAAATTGTAGATCCCAACTACAGCGTAGAAGATGATAATATACTCATGATGTAAATGATGTTTTACGTCCCCTCCAATAGAAATTGCACCACACAATATGGGAAACATTTGTGAAAAATACAAAGAATTGGGTGGGAAAAAACAAATACTTGGGGGGGCCCTTTTGGCACTGCCCCCCCGGAGGCACGTTGCAAAAAACACGTCAGGTAAAGGTCCCGAAGGTTTGTTTAACAATGTTGATAAATTGGGTAGCGGGTTAAACATTGTAAAACACGACCCCTCCGGTTTTTAAACCACCTGGAATTTGTACATCCTCTGGTAGTAATGCCCGGTTATGTTGAGGGTCTCCCTGTGGGTGCCAAAGCTGAACACATTATGCCATAGCTACACAACACTCAGTGTAACATACAGCACCAATACATTACCTGGAACATTAATATAATCTGGTAGTAAGGCCCGGTGATGTTGAGGGTCTCCCCAAGGGTGCCAAAGCAGAACACCTTTTGAAATACATCCGTACGCAATTTCGTTTCACGCGTCACCACACAGTGTAACACACAGCACAACACACAGTGTAACACACAGCACAACACACAGTGTAACACACAGCACAACACACAGTGTAACACACAGCACAACACACAGTGTAACACACAGCACAACACACAGTGTAACACACAACACAATACACAGTGTAACACACAGCACCAATACACCACCTGGAACATGTACATCCTCTGGTAGTAATGCCCGGTGATGTTGAGGGTCTCCCCGTGGGTACCAAAGCTGAACACATTGTAACACACAACACAACACACAGTGTAACACAACACACAGTGTAACACAACACACAGTGTAACACACAACACAGTGTAACACACAACACAACACACAGTGTACCACAACACACAGTGTAACACAACACACAGTGTAACACAACACACAGTGTAACACACAACACAACACACAGTGTAACACACAGCCAACACAGTGTCCAACGACACAGTTAACACACAACAACAAACACACAGTTAACACAACACACAGTGTAGCACACAACACCAGTGTAACACACACAAACACACCAACACACAGCACACAGTGTTACACACAGCACAACACACAGTGTAACACACAGCACCAATACACTCCTGGAACATGTACATCCTCTGGTAGTAATGCCCGGTGATGTTGAGGGTCTCCCTGTGGGGTGCCAAAGCTGAACACATTGTAACACACAACACAACACACAGTGTAACACACAGCACCAATACACCACCTGGAACATGTACATCCTCTGGTAGTAATGCCCGGTGATGTTGAGGGTCTCCCTGTGGGTGCCAAAGCTGGACACATTGTAACACACATCACAACTGGTAGTGTAATGCCCAGCACCAATACACTACCTGGAACATGTACATCCTCTGGTAGTAATGCCCGGTGATGTTGAGGGTCTCCCTGTGGGTGCCAAAGCTGAACACATTGTAACACACAGCACAACACACAGTGTAACACACAGCACCAATACACCACCTGGAACATGTACATCCTCTGGTAGTAATGCCCGGTGATGTTGAGGGTCTCCCCGTGGGTGCCAAAGCTGAACACATTGTAACACACAACACAACACACAGTGTAACACACAGCACCACACACAGTGTAACACACAACACAACACACAGCACAACACACAGTGTACAACACCACACAGCAACCAATACACCACCACTGGAACATGTACATCCTCTGGTAGTAATGCCCGGTGATGTTGAGGGTCTCCCTGTGGGTACCAAAGCTGAACACATTGTAACACACAGCACAACACACAGTGTAACACACAACACAATACACAGTGTAACACACAGCACCAATACACTACCTGGAACATGTACATCCTCTGGTAGTAATGCCCGGTGATGTTGAGGGTCTCCCCGTGGGTACCAAAGCTGAACACATTGTAACACACAGCACAACACACAGTGTAACACAACACACAAATACACAGTGTATAACACAAAATCAGCACCATACACCACCTGGAACTGTGTACATCCTCTGGTATTAATGCCCGTGGATGTTGAAGGTCTCCCCGTGGGTACCAAAGCTGAACACATTGTAACACACAGCACAACACACAGTGTAACACACAGCACCAATACACTACCTGGAACATGTACATCCTCTGGTAGTAATGCCCGGTGATGTTGAGGGTCTCCCCGTGGGTGCCAAAGCTGAACACAGTGTAACACACAGCACAACACACAGTGTAACACACAGCACCAATACACCACCTGGAACATGTACATCCTCTGGTAGTAATGCCCGGTGATGTTGAGGGTCTCCCTGTGGGTGCCAAAGCTGAACACATTGTAACACACAGCACAACACACAGTGTAACACACAGCACCAACACACAGTGTAACACACAACACAACACACAGTGTAACACACAACACAACACACAGTGTAACACACAACACAACACACAGTGTAACACACAACACAATACACAGTGTAACACACAACACAACACACAGTGTAACACACAGCACCAATACACAGTGTAACACACAACACAACACACAGTGTAACACACAGCACCAATACACAGTGTAACACACAACACAACACACAGTGTAACACACAACACAATACACAGTGTAACACACAGCACCAATACACTACCTGGAACATGTACATCCTCTGGTAGTAATGCCCGGTGATGTTGAGGGTCTCCCCGTGGGTGCCAAAGCTGAACACAGTGTAACACACAGCACAACACACAGTGTAAAACACAACACAGCACCAATACACCACCTGGAACATGTACATCCTCTGGTAGTAATGCCCGGTGAATGTTGAGGGCCTCCCTGTGGGTGCCAAAGCTGAACACATTTTAACACACAACACAATACACAGTGTAACACACAGCACCAATACACCACCTGGAACATGTACATCCTCTGGTAGTAATGCCCGGTGATGTTGAGGGTCTCCCTGTGGGTGCCAAAGCTGAACACATTGTAACACACAACACAACACACAGTGTAACACACAGCACCAATACACCACCTGGAACATGTACATCCTCTGGTAGTAATGCCCGGTGATGTTGAGGGTCTCCCTGTGGGTGCCAAAGCTGAACACATTGTAACACACAGCACAACACACAGTGTAACACACCACACAACACACAGTGTAACACACAGCACCAATACACCACCTGGAACATGTACATCCTCTGGTAGTAATGAAACAAACAACAATAGTCATTACAACAGGTTGCCCTGAAACAACACAACAATAGTCATTACAACAGGTTGCACCTGAACACAAACAACAATAGTCATTACAACAGGGTGCCCTGAAACACAAACAACAATAGTCATTAAACCACAGGGTGCCCTGAAACACACAACAATAGTCATTACAACAGGGTGCCCTGAAAACACAACAATAGTCATTACAACAGGGTGCCCTGAAACACAACAATAGTCATTACAACAGGGTGCCCTGAAACACAAACAGTAGTCATTACAACAGGTTGCCCTGAAACACAACAATAGTCATTACAACAGGGTGCCCTGAAACACAACAATAGTCATTACAACAGGTTGCCCTGAAACAAACAACAATAGTCATTACAACAGGGTGCCCTGAAACACACAACAATAGTCATTACAACAGGGTGCCCTGAAACAAACAACAATAGTCATTACAACAGGGTGCCCTGAAACAAACAACCAATAGTCATTACAACAGGTTGCCCTGAAAACACAACAATAGTCATTACAACAGGTTGCCCTGAAACAAACAACAATAGTCATTACAACAGGTTGCCCTGAAACAAACAACAATAGTCATTACAACAGGTTGCCCTGAAAACAACAACAATAGTCATTACAACAGGTTGCCCTGAAACACACAACAATAGTCATTACAACAGGGTGCCCTGAAACACACAACAATAGTCATTACAACAGGGTGCCCTGAAACACACAACAATAGTCATTACAACAGGGTGCCCTGAAACACAACAATAGTTGTAATAGTCATTACAACCTGTTGTAACAGGTTTGTGCCCTGAAACAAACATATTGTTGTTTGTTTCAGGGCACCCTGTTGTAATGACTATAGTCATTAATGAACAGGTGTGCCCTGAAACAAACAAGCAATAGTCATTAGTCATTACAGGGGTGCCCTGAAACACAACAATAGTCATTACAACAGGGTGCCCTGAAACACACAACAATAGTCATTACAACAGGTTGCCCTGAAACACACAATGATTAGTCATTACAACAGGGTGCCCTGAAACACACAATAGTCATTACAACAGGTTGCCCTGAAACAAACAACAATAGTCATTACAACAGGGTGCCCTGAAACACAACAATAGTCATTACAACAGGGTGCCCTGAAACACACAACAATAGTCATTAGAACAGGGTGCCCTGAAACAAACAACAATAGTCATTACAACAGGGTGCCCTGAAACACACAACAATAGTCATTACAACAGGGTGCCCTGAAACACACAACAATAGTCATTAGAACAGGGTGCCCTGAAACAAACAAGCAATAGTCATTAGAGCAGGGTGCCCTGAAACAAACAAGCAATAGTCATTACAACAGGGTGCCCTGAAACAAACAATAGTCATTACAACAGGGTGCCCTGAAACAAACAACAATAGTCATTACAACAGGGTGCCCTGAAACACACAACAATAGTCATTACAACAGGGTGCCCTGAAACACACAACAATAGTCATTACAACAGGGTGCCCTGAAACACAACAATAGTCATTACAACAGGGTGCCCTGAAACACACAACAGTAGTCATTACAACAGGGTGCCCTGAAACACAACAATAGTCATTACAACAGGGTGCCCTGAAAACACAACAATAGTCATTACAACAGGGTGCCCTGAAACACAACAATAGTCATTACAACAGGGTGCCCTGAAACAAACAACAACAATAGTCATTACAACAGGGTGCCCTGAAACACAACAATAGTCATTACAACAGGGTGCCCTGAAACACAACAATAGTCATTACAACAGGGTGCCCTGAAACAAACAATAGTCATTACAACAGGGTGCCCTGAAACAGACAATACAATAGTCATTACAACAGGGTGCCCTGAAACACACAACAATAGTCATTACAAACAGGGTGCCCTGAAACAAACAATAACAATAGTCATTACAACAGGGTGCCCTGAAACACACAACAATAGTCATTACAACAGGGTGCCCTGAAACAAACAACAATAGTCATTACAACAGGGTGCCCTGAAACAGACAATAACAGTCATTACAACAGGGTGCCCTGAAAACACAACAATAGTCATTACAATTTGTTGTAATGACTATTGTTTGTTTCAGGGCACCCTGTTGTAATGACTGTTGCTGTTTGTTTTCAGGGCTACCCTGCTGTACATTACTGTTGTTTGTTTGTTTCAGGGCACCCTGTTGTAATGACTATTGTTTTGTTTCAGGGCACCCCTGTTGTAATGACTATTGTTGTTTGTTTCAGGGCCCCGTTGTAATGACTATTGTTGTTTCAAGGGCACCCTGTTGTAATGACTTTGTTGTTTTGTTTTCAGGTGCACTCCTTTTGTAAGACTATTGTTTGTTTCAGGGCACCCTGTTGTAATGACTGTTGTTGTTGTTTCAGGGCCCCGTTTTGTAATGACTATTGTTGTTTTGGTTCAGGCGACCCTGGGGAAAAACAATGCCCATGGTGGGGGCCTAGGGGTTATTACCATAACAACACCTGTAGTACAATGTCCCCCATATGGTGTGCTAGGGTATTACCATAACAACACTGTAGCACAAAGTCCATATGGTGGGCTAGGGTTATTAACATAAATAACACCTGTAGCACAATGTCCATGGTGGGCTAGGGTTATTACCATAACACCTGTAGCACAATGTCCATGGTGGGCTAGGGTTATTACCATAACAACACCTGTAGCACAATGGCCATGGTGGGCTAGGGTTATTACCATAACAACACCTGTAACACAATGTCCATGGTGGGCTAGGGTTATTACCATAACAACACCTGTAACACAATGTCCATGGTGGGCTAGGGTTATTACCATAACAACACCTGTAACACAATGTCCATGGTGGGCTGGGGTTATTACCATAACACCTGTAGCACAATATCTATGGTGGGCTACGGTTTATTACCATAACACCTGTAGCACAATATCTATGGTGGGCTAGGTTTATTACCATAACAACACCTGTAGCACAATATCTATGGTGGGCTAGGTTTATTACCATAACACCTGTAGCACAATATCTATGGTGGGCTAGGTTTATTACCATAACACCTGTAGCACAATATCTATGGTGGGCTAGGTTTATTACCATAACAACACCTGTAGCACAATGTCCATGGTGGGCTAGGGTTTATTACCATAACAACACCTGTAGCACAATATCTATGGTGGGCTAGGGTTATTACCATAACACCTGTAGCACAATATCTATGGTGGGCTAGGTTTATTACCATAACACCTGTAGCACAATGTCCATGGTGGGCTAGGGTTATTACCATAACAACACCTGTAACACAATGTCCATGGTGGTCTAGGGTTATTACCATAACAACACCTGTAACACAATGTCCATGGTGGGCTAGGGTTATTACCATAACAACACCTGTAACACAATGTCCACGGTGGGCTAGGGTTATTACCATAACAACACCTGTAGCACAATATCCATGGTGGGCTAGGTTTATTACCATAACAACACCTGTAGCACAATGTCCACGGTGGGCTAGGGTTATTACCATAACAACACCTGTAGCACAATGTCCATGGTGGGCTAGGGTTATTACCATAACAACACCTGTAACACAAAGTCCATATGGTGGGCTAGGGTTATTACCATAACAACCTGTAGCACAATATCTATGGTGGGCTAGGTTTATTACCATAACAACACCTGTAGCACAATATCTATGGTAGGCTAGGGTTTATTACCATAACAACACCTGTAGCACAAAGTCCATATGGTGGTCTAGGGTTATTACCATAACAACACCTGTAACACAATGTCCATGGTGGGCTAGGGTTATTACCATAACAACACCTGTAACACAATGTCCATGGTGGGCTAGGGTTATTACCATAACAACACCTGTAACACAATGTCCATGGTGGGCTAGGGTTATTACCATAACAACACCTGTAGCACAATATCTATGGTGGGCTACGGTTATTACCATAACAACACCTGTAGCACAATATCTATGGTGGGCTAGGTTTATTACCATAACACCTGTAGCACAATGTCTATGGTGGGCTAGGGTTATTACCATAACAACACCTGTAGCACAATGTGCATGGTGGGCTAGGGTTATTACCATAACAACACCTGTAACACAATGTCGATGGTGGGCTAGGGTTATTACCATAACACCTGTAGCACAATGTCCATGGTGGGCTACGGTTATTACCATAACACCTGTAGCACAATGTCCATGGTGGGCTAGGGTTATTACCATAACACCTGTAGCACAATGTCCATGGTGGGCTAGGGTTATTACCATAACACCTGTAGCACAATATCTATGGTGGGCTAGGTTTATTACCATAACAACACCTGTAGCACAATGTCCACGGTGGGCTAGGGTTATTACCATAACACCTGTAGCACAATATCTATGGTGGGCTAGGTTTATTACCATAACACCTGTAGCACAATGTCCATGGTGGGCTAGGGTTATTACCATAACAACACCTGTAACACAATATCTATGGTGGGCTAGGGTTATTACCATAACAACACCTGTAACACAATGTCCATGGTAGGCTAGGGTTATTACCATAACAACACCTGTAACACAATATCTATGGTGGGCTAGGTTTATTACCATAACAACACCTGTAACACAATGTCCATGGTGGGCTAGGGTTATTACCATAACAACACCTGTAACACAATGTCCATGGTGGGCTAGGGTTATTACCATAACAACACCTGTAACACAATGTCCATGGTGGGCTAGGGTTATTACCATAACAACACCTGTAACACAATGTCCATGGTGGGCTAGGGTTATTACCATAACAACACCTGTAACACAATGTCCATGGTGGGCTAGGGTTATTACCATAACACCTGTAGCACAATGTCCATGGTGGGCTAGGGTTATTACCATAACACCTGTAGCACAATGTCCATGGTAGGCTAGGGTTATTACCATAACAACACCTGTAGCACAATGTCCATGGTGGGCTAGGGTTATTACCATAACAACACCTGTAGCACAATGTTCACGGTGGTCTAGGGTTATTACCATAACAACACCTGTAACACAATGTCCATGGTGGGCTAGGGTTATTACCATAACAACACCTGTAACACAATGTCCATGGTGGGCTAGGGTTATTACCATAACAACACCTGTAGCACAATGTCCATGGTGGGCTAGGGTTATTACCATAACAACACCTGTAACACAATGTCCATGGTGGGCTAGGGTTATTACCATAACAACACCTGTAACACAATGTCCATGGTGGGCTAGGGTTATTACCATAACAACACCTGTAGCACAATATCTATGGTGGGCTAGGTTTATTACCATAACAACACCTGTAGCACAATATCTATGGTGGGCTAGGTTTATTACCATAACAACACCTGTAGCACAATGTGCACGGTGGGCTAGGGTTATTACCATAACACCTGTAGCACAATATCTATGGTGGGCTAGGGTTATTACCATAACAACACCTGTAACACAATGTCCATGGTGGGCTAGGGTTATTACCATAACAACACCTGTAGCACAATGTCCATGGTAGGCTAGGGTTATTGCCATAACACCTGTAGCACAATGTCCATGGTGGTCTAGGGTTATTACCATAACAACACCTGTAGCACAATGTGCATGGTGGGCTAGGGTTATTACCATAACAAGCACAATATCTATGGTGGGCTAGGTTTATTACCATAACACCTGTAGCACAATGTCTATGGTGGGCTAGGGTTATTACCATAACACCTGTAGCACAATGTCTATGGTGGTCTAGGGTTATTACCATAACACCTGTAGCACAATGTCTATGGTGGGCTAGGGTTATTACCATAACACCTGTAGCACAATGTCTATGGTGGGCTAGGGTTATTACCATAACACCTGTAGCACAATGTCCATGGTGGTCTAGGGTTATTACCATAACAACACCTGTAGCACAATGTCTATGGTGGTCTAGGGTT
>CM065684.1:68186828-68261321 GCA_017654935.2 Phymorhynchus buccinoides | reverse complement strand
AGGAGTGCAATTTATTATAGTGGGAGTGCAATTTATTATAGTAGTGGGAGTGCAATTTATTATAGTGCAATTTATTATAGTGGGAGTGCAATTTATTATAGTAGGAGTGCAATTTATTATAGTAGGAGTGCAATTTATTATAGTAGGAGTGCAATTTATTATAGTGGGAGTGCAATTTATTATAGTAGGAGTGCAATTTATTATAGTAGGAGTGCAATTTATTATAGTGGGAGTGCAATTTATTATAGTGGGAGTGCAATTTATTATAGTGGGAGGGAGTGCAATTTATTATAGTGGGAGTGCAATTTATTATAGTGGGAGTGCAATTTATTATAGTGGGAGTGCAATTTATTATAGTGGGAGTGCAATTTATTATAGTGGGAGTGCAATTTATTATAGTAGGAGTGCAATTTATTATAGTGGGAGTGCAATTTATTATAGTGGGAGTGCAATTTATTATAGTGGGAGTGCAATTTATTATAGTGGGAGTGCAATTTATTATAGTGGGAGTGCAATTTATTATAGTGGGAGTGCAATTTATTATAGTAGGAGGCAATTTATTATAGTGCAATTTATTATAGTGGGAGTGCAATTTATTATAGTGGGAGTGCAATTTATTATAGTGGGAGTGCAATTTATTATAGTGGGAGTGCAATTTATTATAGTAGGAGTGCAATTTATTATAGTGGGAGTGCAATTTATTATAGTGGGAGTGCAATTTATTATAGTGGGAGTGCAATTTATTATAGTGGGAGTGCAATTTATTATAGTGGGAGTGCA
Source organism: Phymorhynchus buccinoides (assembly GCA_017654935.2). Classification (NCBI taxonomy): domain Eukaryota; kingdom Metazoa; phylum Mollusca; class Gastropoda; order Neogastropoda; family Raphitomidae; genus Phymorhynchus; species Phymorhynchus buccinoides. The sequence goes on along the minus strand of CM065684.1, from coordinate 68,260,541 downwards.
ATTTATTATAGTGCAATTTATTATAGGGAGTGCAATTTATTATAGGAGTGCAATTTATTATAGTGGGAGTGCAATTTATTATAGTGGGAGTGCAATTTATTATAGTAGGAGTGCAATTTATTATAGTGGGAGTGCAATTTATTATAGTGGGAGTGCAATTTATTATAGTGGGAGTGCAATTTATTATAGTGGGAGTGCAATTTATTATAGTAGGGAGTGCAATTTATTATAGTGGGAGTGCAATTTATTATAGTGGGAGTGCAATTTATTATAGTAGGAGTGCAATTTATTATAGTGGGAGTGCAATTTATTTATAGTGCAATTTATTATAGTGGGAGTGCAATTTATTATAGTGGGAGTGCAATTTATTATAGTGGGAGTGCAATTTATTATAGTGGGAGTGCAATTTATTATAGTGGGAGTGCAATTTATTATAGTGGGAGTGCAATTTATTATAGTAGGAGTGCAATTTATTATAGTGGGAGTGCAATTTATTATAGTGGGAGTGCAATTTATTATAGTGGGAGTGCAATTTATTATAGTAGGAGTGCAATTTATTATAGTGGGAGTGCAATTTATTATAGTAGGAGTGCAATTTATTATAGTAGGAGTGCAATTTATTATAGTGGGAGTGCAATTTAGTGCAATTTATTATAGTAGGAGTGCAATTTATTATAGTGGGAGTGCAATTTATTATAGTGGGAGTGCAATTTATTATAGTGGGAGTGCAATTTATTATAGTGGGAGTATTATAGTAGGAGTGCAATTTATTATAGTGGGAGTGCAATTTATTATAGTGGGAGTAGTGGGAGTGCAATTTATTATAGTGGGAGTGCAATTTATTATAGTGGGAGTGCAATTTATTATAGTGGGAGTGCAATTTATTATAGCAATTTATTATAGTAGGAGTGCAATTTATTATAGTAGTGGGAGGAGTGCAATTTATTATAGTGGGAGTGCAATTTATTATAGTAGGGAGTGCAATTTATTATAGTGGGAGTGCAATTTATTATAGTGGGAGTGCAATTTATTATAGTTTATTATAGGGAGTGCAATTTATTATAGTGGGAGTGCAATTTATTATAGTGGGAGTGCAATTTATTATAGTGGGAGTGCAATTTATTATAGTGGGAGTGCAATTTATTATAGTGGGAGTGCAATTTATTATAGTGGGAGTGCAATTTATTATAGTGGGAGTGCAATTTATTATAGTGGGAGTGCAATTTATTATAGTGGGAGTGCAATTTATTATAGTGGGAGTGCAATTTATTATAGTGGGAGTGCAATTTATTATAGTGGGAGTGCAATTTATTATAGTGGGAGTGCAATTTATTATAGTGGGAGTGCAATTTATTATAGTAGGAGTGCAATTTATTATAGTGGGAGTGCAATTTATTATAGTGGGAGTGCAATTTATTATAGTGGGAGTGCAATTTATTATAGTAGGAGTGCAATTTATTATAGTGGGAGTTTATTATAGTGGGAGTGCAATTTATTATAGTAGGAGTGCAATTTATTATAGTGGGAGTGCAATTTATTATAGTGGGAGTGCAATTTATTATAGTGGGAGTGCAATTTATTATAGTAGGAGTGCAATTTATTATAGTGGGAGTGCAATTTATTATAGTGGGAGTGCAATTTATTATAGTGGGAGTGCAATTTATTATAGTGGGAGTGCAATTTATTATAGTGGGAGTGCAATTTATTATAGTAGGAGTGCAATTTATTATAGTGGGAGTGCAATTTATTATAGTGGGAGTGCAATTTATTATAGTGGGAGTGCAATTTATTATAGTGGGAGTGCAATTTATTATAGTGGGAGTGCAATTTATTATAGTGGGAGTGCAATTTATTATAGTGGGAGTGCAATTTATTATAGTGGGAGTGAGGTGCAATTTATTATAGTGCAATTTATTATAGTAGGAGTGCAATTTATTATAGTGGGAGTGCAATTTATTATAGTGGGAGTGCAATTTATTATAGTGGGAGTGCAATTTATTATAGTAGTGCAATTTATTATAGTGGGAGTGCAATTTATTATAGTGGGAGTGCAATTTATTATAGTGGGAGTGCAAATTATAGTAGTGCAATTTATTATAGTGGGAGTGCAATTTATTATAGTAGGAGTGCAATTTATTATAGTGGGAGTGCAATTTATTATAGTGGGAGTGCAATTTATTATAGTGGGAGTGCAATTTATTATAGTGGGAGTGCAATTTATTATAGTAGTGGGAGTGCAATTTATTATAGTGGGAGTGCAATTTATTATAGTAGGGAGTGCAATTTATTATAGTGGGAGTGCAATTTATTATAGTGGGAGTGCAATTTATTAGTAGTGGGAGTGCAATTTATTATAGTGGGAGTGCAATTTATTATAGTAGGAGTGCAATTTATTAGTGGGAGCAATTTATTATAGTGGGAGTGCAATTTATTATAGTGGGAGTGCAATTTATTATAGTAGGAGTGCAATTTATTATAGTGGGAGTGCAATTTATTATAGTAGGAGTGCAATTTATTATAGTGGGAGTGCAATTTATTATAGTGGGAGTGCAATTTATTATAGTGGGAGTGCAATTTATTATAGTAGGGAGTGCAATTTATTAGTAGTGGGAGTGCAATTTATTATAGTGGGAGTGCAATTTATTATAGTGGGAGTGCAATTTATTATAGTGGGAGTGCAATTTATTATAGTAGGAGTGCAATTTATTATAGTGGGAGTGCAATTTATTATAGTGGGAGTGCAATTTATTATAGTGGGAGTGCAATTTATTATAGTGGGAGTGCAATTTATTATAGTGGGAGTGCAATTTATTATAGTGGGAGTGCAATTTATTATAGTGGGAGTGCAATTTATTATAGTGGGAGTGCAATTTATTATAGTAGGAGTGCAATTTATTATAGTGGGAGTGCAATTTATTATAGTGGGAGTGCAATTTATTATAGTAGGAGTGCAATTTATTATAGTGGGAGTGCAATTTATTATAGTAGGAGTGCAATTTATTATAGTGGGAGTGCAATTTATTATAGTGGGAGTGCAATTTATTATAGTGGGAGTGCAATTTATTATAGTAGGAGTGCAATTTATTATAGTGGGAGTGCAATTTATTATAGTGGGAGTGCAATTTATTAGTAGTGGGAGTGCAATTTATTATAGTGGGAGTGCAATTTATTATAGTGGGAGTGCAATTTATTATAGTGGGAGTGCAATTTATTATAGTGGGAGTGCAATTTATTATAGTAGGAGTGCAATTTATTATAGTGGGAGTGCAATTTATTATAGTGGGAGTGCAATTTATTATAGTGGGAGTGCAATTTATTATAGTGGGAGTGCAATTTATTATAGTGGGAGTGCAATTTATTATAGTGGGAGTGCAATTTATTATAGTGGGAGTGCAATTTATTATAGTAGGAGTGGGAGTGCAATTTATTATAGTGGGAGTGCAATTTATTATAGTAGGAGTGCAATTTATTATAGTGGGAGTGCAATTTATTATAGTGTGCAATTTATTATAGTGCAATTTATTATAGTAGGAGTGCAATTTATTATAGTGGGAGTGCAATTTATTATAGTGGGAGTGCAATTTATTATAGTGGGAGTGCAATTTATTATAGTGGGAGTGCAATTTATTATAGTGGGAGTGCAATTTATTATAGTGGGGGAGTGCAATTTATTATAGTGGGAGTGCAATTTATTATAGTGAGGAGTGCAATTTATTATAGTGTGGAGTGCAATTTATTATAGTGGGAGTGCAATTTATTATAGTGGGAGTGCAATTTATTATAGTGGGAGTGCAATTTATTATAGTGGGAGTGCAATTTATTATAGTGGGAGTGCAATTTATTATAGTGGGAGTGCAATTTATTATAGTGGGAGTGCAATTTATTATAGTGGGAGTGCAATTTATTATAGTGGGAGTATTATAGTGGGAGTGCAATTTATTATAGTGGGAGTGCAATTTATTATAGTAGGAGTGCAATTTATTATAGTGGGAGTGCAATTTATTATAGTAGGAGTGCAATGGGAGTATTTATTTAGTAGTGGGAGTGCAATTTATTATAGTGGGAGTGCAATTTATTATAGTGGGAGTGCAATTTATTATAGTGGGAGTGCAATTTATTATAGTGGGAGTGCAATTTATTATAGTGGGAGTGCAATTTATTATAGTGGGAGTGCAATTTATTATAGTGGGAGTGCAATTTATTATAGTGGGAGTGCAATTTATTATAGTGGGAGTGCAATTTATTATAGTGGGAGTGCAATTTATTATAGTGGGAGTGCAATTTATTATAGTGGGAGTGCAATTTATTATAGTGGGAGTGCAATTTATTATAGTGGGAGTGCAATTTATTATAGTGGGAGTGCAATTTATTATAGTGGGAGGAGTGCAATTTATTATAGTGGGAGTGCAATTTATTATAGTGGGAGTGCAATTTATTATAGTGGGAGTGCAATTTATTATAGTAGGAGTGCAATTTATTATAGTGGGAGTGCAATTTATTATAGTGTGGAGTGCAATTTATTATAGTGGGAGTGCAATTTATTATAGTGGGAGTGCAATTTATTATAGTGGGAGTGCAATTTATTATAGTGGGAGTGCAATTTATTATAGTGGGAGTGCAATTTATTATAGTGGGAGTGCAATTTATTATAGTGGGAGTGCAATTTATTATAGTGGGAGTGCAATTTATTATAGTGGGAGTGCAATTTATTATAGTGGGAGTGCAATTTATTATAGTGGGAGTGCAATTTATTATAGTGGGAGGAGTGGTGGGAGTGCAATTTATTATAGTGGGAGTGCAATTTATTATAGTGGGAGTGCAATTTATTATAGTGGGAGTGCAATTTATTATAGTGGGAGTGCAATTTATTATAAGTGGGAGTGCAATTTATTATAGTGGGAGTGCAATTTATTATAGTGGGAGTGCAATTTATTATAGTGGGAGTGCAATTTATTATAGTGGGAGTGCAATTTATTATAGTGGGAGTGCAATTTATTATAGTAGGAGTGCAATTTATTATAGTGGGAGTGCAATTTATTATAGTGGGAGTGCAATTTATTATAGTAGGAGTGCAATTTATTATAGTGGGAGTGCAATAGTATTATAGTGGGAGTGCAATTTATTAGTAGTAGGGAGTGCAATTTATTATAGTGGGAGTGCAATTTATTATAGTGGGAGTGCAATTTATTATAGTGGGAGTGCAATTTATTATAGTAGGGAGTGCAATTTATTATAGTGGGAGTGCAATTTATTATAGTGGGAGTGCAATTTATTATAGTGGGAGTGCAATTTATTATAGTGGGAGTGCAATTTATTATAGTAGGAGTGCAATTTATTATAGTGGGAGTGCAATTTATTATAGTGGGAGTGCAATTTATTATAGTGGGAGTGCAATTTATTATAGTAGGAGTGCAATTTATTATAGTAGTGTAGGAGTGCAATTTATTATAGTGGGAGTGCAATTTATTATAGTGGGAGTGCAATTTATTATAGTGGGAGTGCAATTTATTATAGTGGGAGTGCAATTTATTATAGTGGGAGTGCAATTTATTATAGTAGGAGTGCAATTTATTATAGTGGGAGTGCAATTTATTATAGTGGGAGTGCAATTTATTATAGTGGGAGTGCAATTTATTATAGTGGGAGTGCAATTTATTATAGTGGGAGTGCAATTTATTATAGTGGGAGTGCAATTTATTATAGTGGGAGTGCAATTTATTATAGTGGGAGTGCAATTTATTATAGTGGGAGTGCAATTTATTATAGTGGGAGTGCAATTTATTATAGTGGGAGTGCAATTTATTATAGTGGGAGTGCAATTTATTATAGTGGGAGTGCAATTTATTATAGTGGGAGTGCAATTTATTATAGTGGGAGTTAATTTATTATAGTGGGAGTGCAATTTATTATAGTGGGAGTGCAATTTATTATAGTGGGAGTGCAATTTATTATAGTAGGAGTGCAATTTATTATAGTGGGAGTGCAATTTATTATAGTGGGAGTGCAATTTATTATAGTGGGAGTGCAATTTATTATAGTGGGAGTGCAATTTATTATAGTGGGAGTGCAATTTATTATAGTAGGAGTGCAATTTATTATAGTGGGAGTGCAATTTATTATAGTAGGAGTGCAATTTATTATAGTGGGAGTGCAATTTATTATAGTGGGAGTGCAATTTATTATAGTGGGAGTGCAATTTATTATAGTGGGAGTGCAATTTATTATAGTGGGAGTGCAATTTATTATAGTAGGAGTGCAATTTATTATAGTAGGAGTGCAATTTATTATAGTGGGAGTGCAATTTATTATAGCAATTTATTATAGTGGGAGTGCAATTTATTATAGTGGGAGTGCAATTTATTATAGTGGGAGTGCAATTTATTATAGTGGGAGTGCAATTTATTATAGTAGGAGTGCAATTTATTATAGTGGGAGTGCAATTTATTATAGTGGGAGTGCAATTTATTATAGTAGGAGTGCAATTTATTATAGTGGGAGTGCAATTTATTATAGTGGGAGTGCAATTTATTATAGTGGGAGTGCAATTTATTATAGTGGGAGTGCAATTTATTATAGTGGGAGTGCAATTTATTATAGTGGGAGTGCAATTTATTATAGTGGGAGTGCAATTTATTATAGTGGGAGTGCAATTTATTATAGTGGGAGTGCAATTTATTATAGTGGGAGTGCAATTTATTATAGTGGGAGTGCAATTTATTATAGTAGGAGTGCAATTTATTATAGTGGGAGTGCAATTTATTATAGTGGGAGTGCAATTTATTATAGTGGGAGTGCAATTTATTATAGTGGGAGTGCAATTTATTATAGTGGGAGTGCAATTTATTATAGTGGGAGTGCAATTTATTATAGTGGGAGTGCAATTTATTATAGTGTGCAATTTATTATAGTGGGAGTGCAATTTATTATAGTGGGAGTGCAATTTATTATAGTAGGAGTGCAATTTATTATAGTGGGAGTGCAATTTATTATAGTAGGAGTGCAATTTATTATAGTGGGAGTGCAATTTATTATAGTGGGAGTGCAATTTATTATAGTAGGAGTGCAATTTATTATAGTGGGAGTGCAATTTATTATAGTGGGAGTGCAATTTATTATAGTGGGAGTGCAATTTATTATAGTAGGAGTGCAATTTATTATAGTAGGAGTGCAATTTATTATAGTGGGAGTGCAATTTATTATAGTGGGAGTGCAATTTATTATAGTGGGAGTGCAATTTATTTTGCAATTTATTATAGTGGGAGTGCAATTTATTATAGTAGGAGTGCAATTTATTATAGTAGGAGTGCAATTTATTATAGTGGGAGTGCAATTTATTATAGTAGGAGTGCAATTTATTATAGTGGGAGTGCAATTTATTATAGTGGGAGTGCAATTTATTATAGTGGGAGTGCAATTTATTATAGTGGGAGTGCAATTTATTATAGTGGGAGTGCAATTTATTATAGTGGGAGTGCAATTTATTATAGTGGGAGTGCAATTTATTATAGTAGGAGTGCAATAGTAGGAGTATTATAGTGGGAGTGCAATTTATTATAGTGGGAGTGCAATTTATTATAGTGGGAGTGCAATTTATTATAGTGGGAGTGCAATTTATTATAGTGGGAGTGCAATTTATTATAGTAGGAGTGCAATTTATTATAGTGGGAGTGCAATTTATTATAGTGGGAGTGCAATTTATTATAGTGGGAGTGCAATTTATTATAGTGGGAGTGCAATTTATTTATAGTAGTGGGAGTGCAATTTATTATAGTGGGAGTGCAATTTATTATAGTAGGAGTGCAATTTATTATAGTGGGAGTGCAATTTATTATAGTGGGAGTGCAATTTATTATAGTGGGAGTGCAATTTATTATAGTGGGAGTGCAATTTATTATAGTGGGAGGCAATTTATTATAGTGCAATTTATTATAGTAGGGAGTGCAATTTATTATAGTGGGAGTGCAATTTATTATAGTGGGAGTGCAATTTATTATAGTGGGAGTGCAATTTATTATAGTGGGAGTGCAATTTATTATATTGCAATTTATTATAGTGGGAGTGCAATTTATTATAGTGGGAGTGCAATTTATTATAGTGGGAGTGCAATTTATTATAGTGGGAGTGCAATTTATTATAGTGGGAGTGCAATTTATTATAGTAGGAGTGCAATTTATTATAGTGGGAGTGCAATTTATTATAGTGGGAGTGCAATTTATTATAGTGGGAGTGCAATTTATTATAGTGGGAGTGCAATTTATTATAGTAGGAGTGCAATTTATTATAGTGGGAGTGCAATTTATTATAGTGGGAGTGCAATTTATTATAGTGGGAGTGCAATTTATTATAGTGCAATTTATTATAGTGGGAGTGCAATTTATTATAGTGGGAGTGCAATTTATTATAGTGGGAGTGCAATTTATTATAGTAGGAGTGCAATTTATTATAGTGCAATTTATTATAGTGGGAGTGCAATTTATTATAGTGGGAGTGCAATTTATTATAGTGGGAGTGCAATTTATTATAGTGGGAGTGCAATTTATTATAGTAGGAGTGCAATTTATTATAGTGGGAGTGCAATTTATTATAGTAGGAGTGCAATTTATTATAGTAGGAGTGCAATTTATTATAGTGGGAGTGCAATTTATTATAGTGGGAGTGCAATTTATTATAGTGGGAGTGCAATTTATTATAGTGGGAGTGCAATTTATTATAGTGGGAGTGCAATTTATTATAGTGGGAGTGCAATTTATTATAGTGGGAGTGCAATTTATTATAGCAATTTATTATAGGGAGTGCAATTTATTATAGTGGGAGTGCAATTTATTATAGTAGGGAGTGCAATTTATTATAGTGGGAGTGCAATTTATTATAGTAGGGAGTGCAATTTATTATAGTGGGAGTGCAATTTATTATAGTGGGAGTGCAATTTATTATAGGAGTGCAATTTATTATAGTGGGAGTGCAATTTATTATAGTGGGAGTGCAATTTATTATAGTGGGAGTGCAATTTATTATAGTGGGAGTGCAATTTATTATAGTAGGAGTGCAATTTATTATAGTGGGAGTGCAATTTATTATAGTGGGAGTGCAATTTATTATAGTATAGTGGGAGTGCAATTTATTATAGTGGGAGTGCAATTTATTATAGTAGGAGTGCAATTTATTATAGTGGGAGTGCAATTTATTATAGTGGGAGTGCAATTTATTATAGTGGGAGTGCAATTTATTATAGTGGGAGTGCAATTTATTATAGTGGGAGTGCAATTTATTATAGTGGGAGTGCAATTTATTATAGTGGGAGTGCAATTTATTATAGTGGGAGTGCAATTTATTATAGTGGGAGTGCAATTTATTATAGTGGGAGTGCAATTTATTATAGTGGGAGTGCAATTTATTATAGTAGTAGGAGTGCAATTTATTATAGTGGGAGTGCAATTTATTATAGTGGGAGTGCAATTTATTATAGTGGGAGTGCAATTTATTATAGTGGGAGTGCAATTTATTATAGTGGGAGTGCAATTTATTATAGTGGGAGTGCAATTTATTATAGTGGGAGTGCAATTTATTATAGTGGGAGTGCAATTTATTATAGTGGGAGTGCAATTTATTATAGTAGTAGGAGTGCAATTTATTATAGTAGTAGGAGTGCAATTTATTATAGTGGGAGTGCAATTTATTATAGTGGGAGTGCAATTTATTATAGTGGGAGTGCAATTTATTATAGTGGGAGTGCAATTTATTATAGTGGGAGTGCAATTTATTATAGTGGGAGTGCAATTTATTATAGGAGTGCAATTTATTATAGTAGGGTGCAATTTATTATAGTAGGAGTGCAATTTATTATAGTAGGAGTGCAATTTATTATAGTGGGAGTGCAATTTATTATAGTGGGAGTGCAATTTATTATAGTGGGAGTGCAATTTATTATAGTGGGAGTGCAATTTATTATAGTGGGAGTGCAATTTATTATAGTGGGAGTGCAATTTATTATAGTGGGAGTGCAATTTATTATAGTAGTGGGAGTGCAATTTAATAGTGGGAGTATTTATTATAGTGGGAGTGCAATTTATTTAGTGGGAGTGCAATATTATAGTGGGAGTGCAATTTATTATAGTAGGAGTGCAATTTATTATAGTGGGAGTGCAATTTATTATAGTGGGAGTGCAATTTATTATAGTGGGAGTGCAATTTATTATAGTGGGAGTGCAATTTATTATAGTGGGAGTGCAATTTATTATAGTGGGAGTGCAATTTATTATAGTGGGAGTGCAATTTATTATAGTGGGAGTGCAATTTATTATAGTGGGAGTGCAATTTATTATAGTAGGAGTGCAATTTATTATAGTGGGAGTGCAATTTATTATAGTGGGAGTGCAATTTATTATAGTGGGAGTGCAATTTATTATAGTGGGAGTGCAATTTATTATAGTGGGAGTGCAATTTATTATAGTGGGAGTGCAATTTATTATAGTGGGAGTGCAATTTATTATAGTGGGAGTGCAATTTATTATAGTGGGAGTGCAATTTATTATAGTGGGAGTGCAATTTATTATAGTGGGAGTGCAATTTATTATAGTGGGAGGCAATTTATTATAGTGCAATTTATTATAGTGGGAGTGCAATTTATTATAGTGGGAGTGCAATTTATTATAGTGGGAGTGCAATTTATTATAGTGGGAGTGCAATATTATTATAGTAGGAGTGCAATTTATTATAGTGGGAGTGCAATTTATTATAGTAGGAGTGCAATTTATTATAGTGGGAGTGCAATTTATTATAGTGGGAGTGCAATTTATTATAGTGGGAGTGCAATTTATTATAGTAGGGAGTGCAATTTATTATAGTGGGAGTGCAATTTATTATAGTGGGAGTGCAATTTATTTATAGTGCAATTTATTATAGTGGGAGTGCAATTTATTATAGTGGGAGTGAGTGCAATTTATTATAGTGTGCAATTTATTATAGTGGGAGTGCAATTTATTATAGTGGGAGTGCAATTTATTATAGTGGGAGTGCAATTTATTATAGTAGGAGTGCAATTTATTATAGTGGGAGTGCAATTTATTATAGTAGGAGTGCAATTTATTATAGTGGGAGTGCAATTTATTATAGTAGGAGTGCAATTTATTATAGGAGTGCAATTTATTATAGTGGGAGTGCAATTTATTATAGTGGGAGTGCAATTTATTATAGTGGGAGTGCAATTTATTATAGTGGGAGTGCAATTTATTATAGTGGGAGTGCAATTTATTATAGTGGGAGTGCAATTTATTATAGTGGGGAGTGCAATTTATTTATGGGAGTGCAATTTATTATAGGAGTGCAATTTATTATAGTGGGAGTGCAATTTATTATAGTAGGAGTGCAATTTATTATAGTGGGAGTGCAATTTATTATAGTGGGAGTGCAATTTATTATAGTAGGAGTGCAATTTATTATAGTAGGAGTGCAATTTATTATAGTGGGAGTGCAATTTATTATAGTAGGAGTGCAATTTATTATAGTGGGAGTGCAATTTATTATAGTAGGAGTGCAATTTATTATAGTGGGAGTGCAATTTATTATAGTGGGAGTGCAATTTATTATAGTAGGAGTGCAATTTATTATAGTGGGAGTGCAATTTATTATAGTGGGAGTGCAATTTATTATAGTAGGAGTGCAATTTATTATAGTGGGAGTGGAGTGCAATTTATTATAGTGGGAGTGCAATTTATTATAGTGGGAGTGCAATTTATTATAGTGGGAGTGCAATTTATTATAGTGGGAGTGCAATTTATTATAGTAGGAGTGCAATTTATTATAGTGGGAGTGCAATTTATTATAGTGGGAGTGCAATTTATTATAGTGGGAGTGCAATTTATTATAGTGGGAGTGCAATTTATTATAGTGGGAGTGCAATTTATTATAGTAGGAGTGCAATTTATTATAGTGGGAGTGCAATTTATTATAGTAGGAGTGCAATTTATTATAGTGGGAGTGCAATTTATTATAGTGGGAGTGCAATTTATTATAGTGGGAGTGCAATTTATTATAGTGGGAGTGCAATTTATTATAGTGGGAGTGCAATTTATTATAGTGGGAGTGCAATAGTAGGAGTGCAATTTATTAGTGGGAGTGCAATTTATTATAGTGGGAGTGCAATTTATTATAGTAGGAGTGCAATTTATTATAGTGGGAGTGCAATTTATTATAGTGGGAGTGCAATTTATTATATAGTGGGAGTGCAATTTATTTAGTAGCAATTTATTATAGTGGGAGTGCAATTTATTATAGTAGGAGTGCAATTTATTATAGTGGGAGTGCAATTTATTATAGTGGGAGTGCAATTTATTATAGTAGGAGTGCAATTTATTATAGTGGGAGTGCAATTTATTATAGTAGGAGTGCAATTTATTATAGTGGGAGTGCAATTTATTATAGTGGGAGTGCAGTTTATTATAGTGGGAGTGCAATTTATTATAGTGGGAGTGCAATTTATTATAGTGGGAGTGCAATTTATTATAGTGGGAGTGCAATTTATTATAGTGGGAGTGCAATTTATTATAGTGGGAGTGCAATTTATTATAGTGGGAGTGCAATTTATTATAGTGGGAGTGCAATTTATTATAGTAGGAGTGGAGTGCAATTTATTATAGTGGGAGTGCAATTTATTATAGTGGGAGTGCAATTTATTATAGTGGGAGTGCAATTTATTATAGTGGGAGTGCAATTTATTATAGTGGGAGTGCAATTTATTATAGTAGGAGTGCAATTTATTATAGTGGGAGTGCAATTTATTATAGTGGGAGTGCAATTTATTATAGTGGGAGTGCAATTTATTATAGTGGGAGTGCAATTTATTATAGTGGGAGTGTAGTGGGAGTGCAATTTATTAGTAGTAGGGAGTGCAATTTATTATAGTGGGAGTGCAATTTATTATAGTGGGAGTGCAATTTATTATAGTGGGAGTGCAATTTATTATAGTGGGAGTGCAATTTATTATAGTGGGAGTGCAATTTATTATAGTGGGAGTGCAATTTATTATAGTAGGAGTGCAATTTATTATAGTGGGAGTGCAATTTATTATAGTGGGAGTGCAATTTATTATAGTGGGAGTGCAATTTATTTATAGTAGGAGTGCAATTTATTATAGTGGGAGTGCAATTTATTATAGTGGGAGTGCAATTTATTATAGTAGGAGTGCAGTGCAATTTATTATAGTGGGAGTGCAATTTATTATAGTAGGAGTGCAATTTATTATAGTAGGAGTGCAATTTATTATAGTGGGAGTGCAATTTATTATAGTGGGAGTGCAATTTATTATAGTGGGAGTGCAATTTATTATAGTGGGAGTGCAATTTATTATAGTAGGAGTGCAATTTATTATAGTGGGAGTGCAATTTATTATAGTGGGAGTGCAATTTATTATAGTGGGAGTGCAATTTATTATAGTGGGAGTGCAATTTATTATAGTGGGAGTGCAATTTATTATAGTGGGAGTGCAATTTATTATAGTGGGAGTGCAATTTATTATAGTGGGAGTGCAATTTATTATAGTGGGAGTGCAATTTATTATAGTGGGAGTGCAATTTATTATAGTGGGAGTGCAATTTATTATAGTGGGAGTGCAATTTATTATAGTGGGAGTGCAATTTATTATAGTGGGAGTGCAATTTATTATAGTGGGAGTGCAATTTATTATAGTGGGAGTGCAATTTATTATAGTGGGAGTGCAATTTATTATAGTGGGAGTGCAATTTATTATAGTGGGAGTGCAATTTATTATAGTGGGAGTGCAATTTATTATAGTAGGAACAACTATTGCTGCCATTTCCATTGTTTTGGCATCAGTTTCTTTATGTTTTAGATTCAAGTGAAAGGTGAAAATTATTTATTTATTAAACGGGATGGGGTGAGTGGTAAGCCAACTTTATCATAATGGTTTTGTCAGGGGTAGGGTTAGGTTTTTGATGAAGTGAAAGTACGACGAGTGCTCGATCACTGTTTTGTTCTTGATCGGTTTTGTTCTCAAATGGCCGTTTCCGGTTTCTGATTAGGTCAGCCAAGACTGCTCTCTTTGTTATCACTTAGTGGTTGACCAAATCCATAAAAGCGGAAGTTGATGTTTAGGAAGGTGGGAAACCGTTTGCAAATTTCTTTTTGCCAGCGCCATTTTGTTTGGTTTCACAAGTGGTGCAGAAATCACAATGTGTCGTCAGATAACGGAAAGTGAAAAAGATTTAGCGAAGCAAGTCGATGCTTCAGTTAAAAGCAAGTGTAGTTGGAAGTGTGTGGAGGTGGAGATGAGCGCAAAAGTGATGATATCCAGTTCCTAAGGCCCCGTTTTCCAGAATGTGACTATCAGACTGAAAGACTGCATAAAGAAAATCGCCCTCCAGGAAAGGCAGTCTGAAATTGTGTGATTACCAACCAGAATTCACCAGCCCTGTGTCACCGGTCTTCATGGTTTCCTGACAGACATAAGCTAAAGTGAGATTGAGAAATAGTAAAATATTTATAGGATCAAGGTTACTAATATTTTAAGAAGTGGCTATTTAACCTCGTCTGCCAAAATATAACTCAGGCTATTTTACCTCACTTATGCATTTGACATTCAAAATTGTTATCCGTCTTCCCATTGTTCTGGTTCAGTACAAAGCGTGCGCACACACACACACACACACAGACACAAGCGTGTGTGTGTGAGTGTACTTGTGTGTGTGTCCTCTGGAATGTGTGTGTGTGTGCTGGTGTATGTGTGTCTGTCCGTGCAACCCAGTAGCTATGACTTACTGAATGAGAGATTATGAATGGGTCTGTGTCTTTGTGTGTGTGTGTTCGTATGTGTGTGTGTGTGTGTGTGTATGTGCTTCGTATTGAACCAGAACAATGGGAAGGTGGATATCAATTTTTGATGATGTCAAACGCACAAGTGAGGTAAAATAGCCTGAGTTCTATTTTTCCACATGAGGTTAAATAGCCACTGCCAATATTTTAATGCTTTGCTGTCCTAGGTGTTGATTTTTACAAGTTAAAAGCAAAACACTGTTCAGCTTTAGGGGGCAAAGCCCTGTGACCCTGACCACCAGGGGCTTAGCACCCTGACCACCAGGGGCTTAGCCCTCTGACGCTGACCACCAGGGGCTTAGCCCTCTGACGCTGACCACCAGGGGCTTAGCCCCTTGACCCTGACCACCAGGGGCTTAGCTCCCTGACCCTGACCACCAGGGGCTTAGCCCCCTGACCCTGACCACCAGGGGCTTAGCCCCCTGACCCTGACCACCAGGGGCTTAGCCCCCTGACCCTGACCACCAGGGGCTTAGCCCTCTGACCCTGACCACCAGGGGCTTAGCCCCCTGACCCTGACCACCATGGGCTTAGCCCCCTGACCCTGACTGCAGCCTCCTGGATCCCCGCCTTATTTTTCCTCCTTTTTGGCCTTTTTCAGAATACCATTTCTAGTTAGATCACTGAAAGGTTAGGGGTAGATCACTGAAAGGTTAGGGGTAGGTCATTGAAAGGTTAGAGTTAGATCACTGATGGGTTAGGTTTAGATCACTGAAAGGTTAGGGGTAGATCACTGAAAGGTTAGGGGTAGATCACTGTAAGGTTAGGGGTAGATCACTGAAAGGTTCAGATTATATTGTTTCAGTGGATCAATCTTATATTGTTTCAGTGGATCAGCCTTATATTGTTTCAGTGAATCAGCCTTATATTGTTTCAGTGAATCAACCTTATATTGTTTCAGTGGATCAAACATTGTTTCAGTGAATCAGCCTTATATTGTTTCAGTGAATCAACCTTATATTGTTTTGGTAAATCAGCCTTGTATTGTTTTGGTGAATCAACCTTATATTGTTTCAGTGAATCAGCCTTATATTGTTTCAGTGAATCAACCTTATATTGTTTCAGCAAATCAACCTTATATTGTTTCAGTGGATCAAACTTTATTGTTTCAGTGAATCAACCTTATATTGTTTTGGTGAATCAACCTTATATTGTTTCAGTGAATCAACTTTATATTGTTTCATTGAATCAACCTTATATTGTTTCATTGAATCAACCTTATATTGTTTCAGTGAATCAGCCTTATATTGTTTCATCAACCTTATATTGTTTCATTAAATCAATCTTATATTGTTTCAGTGAATCAGCTTTATATTTTTTCAGTGAATCAGCCTTATATTGTTTCAGTGAATCAACCTTATATTGTTTCAGTGAATCAACCTTATATTGTTTTGGTGAACTGGGAATTAAAAAAACCAGTCCCATCAGTGACTACCCCCTTAACGACCTGTGTCAGAATCAGTCCCATCAGTGACTACCCCCTTAACGACCTGTGTCAGAATCAGTCCCATCAGTGACTACCTGTGTCAGAATCTTAACGACCTGTGTCAGAATCAGTCCCATCAGTGACTACCCCCTTAACGACCTGTGTCAGAATCAGTCCCATCAGTGACTACCCCCTTAACGACCTGTGTCAGAATCAGTCCCATCAGTGACTACCCCCTTAACGACCTGTGTCAGAATCAGTCCCATCAGTGACTACCCCCAGTTAGTGACCTAACGACCTCGTCAGAATCAGTCCCAAGCCAACAAAAGCCAGTGAAGTCACCATGTGCTCATTTGTCATGAAATATTACACAAATTATAAACCACTGAGGTTAATAGTTCAAAGTTCTAATAATAGCACTGAAACATCTCACAAATATCACACACTTACATTCAGAAAAAATGATATAATTGACAAGCAAATTGATAAGTGTAAGTGCATTTTTTTATGAACACACACACACACACACACACTCTCTCTCTCTCTCTCTCTCTCTCTCTCTCTCTCTCTCTCTCTCTCTCTCTCTCTCTCTCTCTCTCTCTCTCAGTGAATGGATGGATGAATCATAAATCAGGTAAAAGAAGAAAATGAATATGAAAAAAGGAAAGCTCTGAAAACAATGCCTCTCAAAAAGTGCACATCATCAACAAGCACATTTAAAAAAACAGTGGGGAAACCAGTAGGCTAGGCCTAGTGCACGATTGAGCGGCTAGCATTTTTTTTTGGGGGGGTCGGAAATATTTTACCGGTGCCTAGGACCAGTAGCTCAATTTTTTGTTGGTATTCTGCTTTCACAATCGGTATTTTACCGATATATGTCGGTAATTGCGATCACTGGTGAATCAACCTTATGTTGTTTCAGTGAATCAACCTTTTCAGTGAATCAACCTTATATTGGTTAAGTGGATCAACCTTATATTGTTTCAGCGAATCAACCTTATATTGTTTTAGTGAATCAACCTTATATTGTTTCAGCGAATCAACCTTATATTGTTTCAGTGAATCAACCTTATATTGTTTCAGTGGATCAACCTTATATTGTTTCAGTGGATCAACATATTGTTTCAGTGAATCAACCTTATATTGTTTCAGTGGATCAACCTTATATTGTTTCAGTGAATCAACCTTATATTGTTTCAGTGGATCAACCTTATATTGTTTCAGTGAATCAACCTTATATTGTTTCAGTGAATCAACCTTAGTCATCAATCCAGAAGCTGTGGCAGCCAGCACGGAGGAAGACGAAAACGATAATGAAGATGACAACGAGGAAGACTGTTGGGGGGACGACGACCTATTTGAGAACAACTCCTTCATCATCGCTGCTACCCAGAATCCTTACCAGTTCCTGAAAGAACAAAATGCAGCGAAAACCAGTACCCCGATTGTTCCATCAAAATCTGCCCCGCTGTGTCCAGCAAAAGATTGCGATTCAAACAATGCTACCTCCCGTGAAGGAGAGTCACAACATGCGGAGGTGATACCGCCCACCTACGTACCCCACAGACGATTTAAGGCCGACGTGAAACCCAGAAACCTGCTCAGTACGTTTTTGTCGGAGGAGAAAGATAAAGATGATGAAACCGATAATCTGATGATTGGATCTAATATGGAAGAGGAGAGGCAGAGGAGTGGAACCGGTGCTTTGCCGAACGAAGCGAAGCAGTCTGGCATTTCTTCAAAACATTTCCCAACAAAGACAGCTTCATCCAATGCGGCTCATTTAGAAGGAAAGTCTAGTTTGAACAGCAAGCCTAGTCTCTTATCAAGCAAAGAGAATCCAAGTCATTTTAGAAACATGCGTAACAACTTTACTCTTGTGAAGCAAGGCAGTATCTTTTGTCAAGCCAATACAAAGCAACCCAGTCATTTTTCTGCCAAAGGACAGAACAGCGCAGCTTCTAGCATGCTCGGTGACAAAATGTCAGATGAAATATCCGACGAACTGTTTCTCAAAGTGCCTGAGCCCGGAGATACGTTTCAGAGTCAGGTGATTCAGGAATACCCGACTCAAGCCTCTGGAAAAAAACTGGTGAAACACACCACATTGGCCTCCGCCAAACCAGTGAACAATCGTCCTGATGATTGTCCTGACGATCTCAACAATCTCGATCACGAGATTCTGGTGTCCATTTGCGAATACGACTCCTCGCTTTGTGAATCGCCGGTTGTGAAAAAAATCAACAAAAACAACAATTTTGGAAAATCAGTGATGAGCAGCGATGTGAGTGGTGTAAAGAATTCAGGACCTAGTGATAACAAACTGTTGAAACTGCAAGGGGGGGTGAAGACAACGTGCGTGACCACCTCCACCAATAGTGCTACACATAACCCTGGACTGATGCACAATCAAAGACTGCAAGGGGGGGTGAAGACAACGTGCGTGACCACCTCCACCAATAGTGCTACACATAACCCTGGACTGATGCACAATCAAAGACTGCAAGGGGGGGTGAAGACAACGTACGTGACCACCTCCACCAATAGTGCTACACATAACCCTGGACTGATGCACAATCAAAGACTGCAAGGGGGGGTGAAGACAACGTGCGTGACCACCTCCACCAATAGTGCTACACATAACCCTGGACTGATGCACAATCAAAGACCTACAGCATCCACGAAACAGGCTGTGGTTTCCACCAAACCCATTGAAACCAAAATTGAGTGGGCGTCTTCTTCCAAAGGTGCAGAATCTTCTAAGCCTCTGGCTTCAAAACCTGCAAAGCCAGGTCTTGTTTTTCCGCCGTTTGCAGGCAAGCAGCTAGAAAAACCAAAGCCACTCAGCAGTCTAGCGGCTGGTAATACAGTGACCAAACAAGCTGCACCTTCAGGGAGCAAGTTCACTTTTAAGCCTGTGGCCTCAGCCGCTTCACAGCATCTTGCAGGGCAAGGGCAAAACTTTGGGAGGCAAGGGCAAAATGTTGGGAGGCAAGGACAAAACTCTGTGGGGCAAGGACAAAACCCTGTGGGGCACGGACAAAACTCTGTGGGGCAAGGACAAAACTCTGTGGGGCAAGGACAAAACCCTGTGGGGCAAGGACAAAACCCTGTAAGGCAAGGGCAAACTGTTGGCAGACAAGGACAAGACCCTGTAAGGCAAGGGCAAACTGTTGGCAGACAAGGACAAAACCCTGTAAGGCAAGGGCAAACTGTTGGCAGACAAGGACAAGACCCTGTAAGGCAAGAGCAAACTGTTGGCAGACAAGGACAAAACCCTGTAAGGCAAGGGCAAACTGTTGGCAGACAAGGACAAAACCCTGTAAGGCAAGGGCAAACTGTTGGCAGACAAGGACAAAACTCTGTGGGGCAAGGACAAAACCCTGTAAGGCAAGGGCAAACTGTTGGCAGACAAGGACAAAACCCTGTAAGGCAAGGGCAAACTGTTTCTCTTGGTAAGTGTGGAAGTGTGTGTGTCAGATGTTTCTCTTGGAAAATTTGGAAGTGTGTTTGATGTTTCTCTTGGTAAGTGTGGAAGTGTGTGTGTGTCAGATGTTTCTCTTGGTAAGTGTGGAAGTGTGTGTGTCAGATGTTTCTCTTGGTAAGTTTGGAAGTGCGTGTGTCAGATGTTTCTCTTGGTAAGTGTGGAAGTGTGTGTGTCAGTCACAACACCAGATGTTTCTCTTGGTAAGTGTGGAAGTGTGTGTGTCTGTAACATCAACACCACCAGATGTTTCTCTTGGTAAGTGTGGAAGTGTGTGTCTGTAACTTCAACAACACCAGATGTTTCTCTTGGTAAGTTTGGAAGTGTGTGTCTGTAACATCAACATCACCAGATGTTTCTCTTGGTAAGTTTGGAAGTGTGTGTG
Organism: Phymorhynchus buccinoides; assembly: GCA_017654935.2. Taxonomy (NCBI): domain Eukaryota; kingdom Metazoa; phylum Mollusca; class Gastropoda; order Neogastropoda; family Raphitomidae; genus Phymorhynchus; species Phymorhynchus buccinoides. The sequence goes on along the minus strand of CM065684.1, from coordinate 68,240,420 downwards.
TCTGTAACTTCAACAACACCAGATGTTTCTCTTGGTAAGTGTGGAAGTGTGTGTCTGTAACTTCAACAACACCAGACCCAGATGTTTCTCTTGGTAAGTTTGGAAGTGTGTGTGTCTGTAACTTCAACAACACCAGATGTTTCTCTTGATAAGTGTGGAAGTGTGTCTGTAACGTCAACAACACCAGACCCAGATGTTTCTCTTGGTAAGTTTGGAAGTGTGTGTGTGTCTGTAACATCAACAACACCAGACCCAGATGTTTGTCTTGGTAAGTTTGGAAGTGTGTGTGTGTCTGTAACGTCAACAACACCAGACCCAGATGTTTCTCTTGGTAAGTGTGGAAGTGTGTGTGTGTCTGTAATGTCAACAACACCAGACCCAGATGTTTCTCTTGGTAAGTGTGGAAGTGTGTGTGTGTCTGTAACGTCAACAACACCAGACCCAGATGTTTCTCTTGGTAAGTGTGGAAGTGTGTGTGTCTGTAACATCAACAACACCAGACCCAGATGTTTCTCTTGGTAAGTTTGGAAGTGTGTGTGTCAGTAACTTCAACAACACCAGATGTTTCTCTTGGTAAGTGTGGAAGTGTGTGTGTCTGTAACATCAACAACACCAGATGTTTATCTTGGTAAGTTTGGAAGTGTGTGTGTCTGTAACATCAACAACACCAGATGTTTCTCTTGGTAAGTGTGGAAGTGTGTGTCTGTAACTTCAACAACACCAGACCCAGATGTTTCTCTTGGTAAGTTTGGAAGTGTGTGTGTCTGTAACTTCAACAACACCAGATATTTCTTTTGGTAAGTGTGGAAGTGTGTCTGTAACGTCAACAACACCAGACCCAGATGTTTCTCTTGGTAAGTGGAAGTTTGTTTCTCTTGGTAAGTGTGGAAGTGTGTGTGTGTCTGTAACGTCAACAACACCAGACCCAGATGTTTCTCTTGGTAAGTGTGGAAGTGTGTGTGTGTCTGTAACGTCAACAACACCAGACCCAGATGTTTCTCTTGGTAAGTGTGGAAGTGTGTGTCTGTAACGTCAACAACACCAGACCCAGATGTTTCTCTTGGTAAGTTTGGAAGTGTGTGTGTCAGTAACTTCAACAACACCAGATGTTTCTCTTGGTAAGTTTGGAAGTGTGTGTGTCTGTAACTTCAACAACACCAGATGTTTCTCTTGGTAAGTGTGGAAGTGTGTCTGTAACGTCAACAACACCAGACCCAGATGTTTCTCTTGGTAAGTTTGGAAGTGTGTGTGTCAGTAACTTCAACAACACCAGATGTTTCTCTTGGTAAGTTTGGAAGTGTGTGTGTCTGTAACTTCAACAACACCAGATGTTTCTCTTGGTAAGTGTGGAAGTGTGTGTCTGTAACGTCAACATCAACAACAGGGCTCCCCAGTCTGTGCGTCAAATGTGCGTGACAGACGCATTAAAACTTCGTACTAGGGGTGAAACGACGCACTATAATTACTACTCAAGGGTTATGAGACGCACTATAAATCTGCCGAGTGCGTGACAGACCTGGTTACTCTACGATTTTGGCGTAGCATGCTACAAAATTAGGGTGTCTGCTACGCAGCTACGACTCGAAATAGCAAACTCCGCATTTTCATTACCGGCAGCTTTGAATTTCGAGCGAGCGTTGTCAAGGACACAGATCCGTTCAGTTTGAGGCAAAGTGAGGCCGCCGTGTTTTCCAAGTCTCAGTGCAAGTGTACCAGGCGACCTACTTCAAGACTCCAGCATGCGCAGGCCGTGTAAAGCGATCCGTTGTAAGCCGACATAGCTGGGGCGCGTTTCCTTTGACATTGCTGCACGCAAGCTGTACTGCTTTATAACGTCCCTTCAGTTTGCGCGGGCGGCCAACTTCGCGAAATCACCCGATGCGTTCCTTCGAGTCGGCTTCGAAACTGCTTTGCAGTTGGCACGCACAAGTTGAAAGAAAGTTTGCTTCAGTTCTTGTGAGGAAAAAAATGGATTGCGGTGCACAGCAAAAGCCAAAAAGACACGAAACGGACGACGAATCAGAGGTGGAAGAAGTAGAATCGGAAAATGAAGCTAAAAAGACCCAAGCCAAATAGAACAGCAACTCCGAGGACTGTGAACCAGAAATATCTGTCGAGCTACCATCGGGAGTTTCTATGCATCATAGCATTGAAGAGGGAGGGGGGAGTATCACACTTTTTGCAAAATATTTACTGTCGGTGACGCTGGTTTGGCTGACTGCGCTAAACACTGTAAGGGGCGCACAAAGATCTGGTGAGCGTTTTGAAAGGAAGCAGTAACTTCCTTCAGAACTTCATTGAGAAGAAGAAAGAAGAGTCGAAGCAAGGTCTGCAAAATGATGTCACCAGGGCCGAAGCCATGATGTGCATGCTGATAGCGCGGTCCAACTTGCCACTTTCATCAGCTCACAAAGGTGAAGGTCAGGTCATGATAGTACTTAATCATTCTAGACTGGTTGATTTTTCACCCTCTATAAGTTCACCCTGGGGGTGAAGAGACCCTCTATAGCTGCTTCCTGGGGGTGAAAATACCCTCTATGGTCAAGCAAAATGGGGAGCCCTGAACAACACCAGATGTTTCTCTTGGTAAGTGTGGAAGTGTGTGTGTCAGTAACAACAACACCAGATGTTTCTCTTGGTAAGTGTGGAAGTGTGTGTGTCAGTAACAACAACACCAGATGTTTCTCTTGGTAAGTTTGGAAGTGTGTGTGTCTGTAACGTCAACAACACCAGATGTTTCTCTTGGTAAGTTTGGAAGTGTGTGTGTCTGTAACGTCAACAACACCAGATGTTTCTCTTGGTAAGTTTGGAAGTGTGCGTGTTAGTAACATCAACACCACCAGATGTTTCTCTTGGTAAGTTTGGAAGTGTGTGTGTCAGTAACGTCAACAACACCAGATGTTTCTCTTGGTAAGTTTGGAAGTGTGTGTGTCAGTAACGTCAACAATACCAGATGTTTCTCTTGGTAAGTTTGGAAGTGTGTGTGTCAGTAACGTCAACAATACCAGATGTTTCTCTTGGTAAGTTTGGAAGTGTGTGTGTCAGTAACGTCAACAATACCAGATGTTTCTCTTGGTAAGTTTGGAAGTGTGTACACGTTACCAGTAACAGAAGTAAACTTGCAGCAAGAGCTGGGGCAACAACAACACAAGATGCTTCTTGGTAAGTTGGCTACCATTTTAGTGTTGACATTCAGAAAAGTAATCATGCATTTACATGTGAGATAAAAGCATGTATACACATGTGCTTTTCTCTCTCTCTCTCACATGTCTCTCTCTCTCTCTCTCTCTCTCTCTCTCTCTCTCTCTCTCTCTCTCTCTCTCTCTCTCTCTCTCTCTCTCTCTCTCTCTCTCTCTCTCTCTCACTCTCACACACACACACACACACACACACACACATCCATCCTTTTCCTCAAACAAGTTTTTTCCAGTGCAGTTCATTTATTGTTCCGTGGTTGAAACATTAAGTTGCAACTGAAAATGAAGATCCAGTAAGTTGCAACTGAAAATGAAGATCCAGTAAAGATCAAGTCAAGTCAAGAAATCTTTATTATCTCTATACAGAGAAATTGCATTCGGATGCAAACACAGAATTACACTTGAGAAACATCGCTCAGCACCTACTTCACCTTACCCCCCTCACCCACCTTCCTGTTTCAACTGACCGCTTAGCAGACGAACGATGCACCGCGGGTTGTCAAGTGAAATTGGACTGAAATCTCGTTCTTTATCCTGGTGTCGTTTTGCGAGAAAACGCGTATATCTGTGTCAGCCATAGTTTTTCTCTCTGCTTAGACATTGTTCACAATGCTGGGAAAGTGTTCCTTTCAAGATCGTTGGCTAAAAGATGCAGATTATCCTTAGGCCTACAGGTCCTTACAAGGTCCTTACTTGGGGATAGCTGAAAGCCCTGGGAACCCTGCATGACCAAGTTGGTACTGACGCTGTTCCATTACAAACATGATTTATGTCATGACAAAGTTGGTACTGTTATTGTTCCATGACAGACGTGATTTATGTCATGACAAAGTTGGTACTGTTATTGTTCCATTACAGACAGTTGTCATGGTACTGTTATATTGTTCCATTACAGACATGATTTATGTCATGACAAAGTTGGCACTGACACTGTTATTGTTCCATTACAAACATGATTTATGTTCCATTACAGATGTGATTTATGTCATGACAAAGTTGGTACTGTTGTTCCATTACAGACATGATTTATGTCATGACAAAGTTGGTACTGTTATTGTTCCATTACAGACATGATTTATGTCATGACAAAGTTGGTACTGTTATTGTTCCATTACAGACATGATTTATGTCATGACAAAGTTGGTACTGTTATTGTTCCATTACAGACATGATTTATGTCATGACAAAGTTACTGACACTGTTATTGTTCCATTACAGACATGATTTATGTCATGACAAAGTTGGTACTGTTATTGTTCCATTACAAACATGATTTATGTTATGACAAAGTTGACACTGTTATTGTTCCATTACAGACAGGATTCATGTCATGACAAAGTTGTTACTGACACTGTTATTGTTCCATTACAGACATGATTTATGTCATGACAAAGTTGGTACTGTTATTGTTCCATTACAAACATGATTTATGTCATGACAAAGTTGACACTGTTATTGTTCCATTACAGACATGATTCATGTCATGACAAAGTTGGCACTGACACTGTTATTGTTCCATTACAGACATGATTCATGTCATGACAAAGTTTGACACTGTTATTGTTCCATTACAGACATGATTTATGTCATGACAAAGTCGGTACTGACACTGTTATTCCATTACAGACATGATTCATGTCATGACAAAGTTGGCACTGACACTGTTATTGTTCTATTACAAACATGATTTATGTCATGACAAAGTTGACACTGTTATTGTTCTATTACAGACATGATTTATGTCATGACAAAGTCGGTACTGACACTGTTATTGTTCCATTACAGACATGATTTATGTCATGACAAAGTTGGTACTGACACTGTTATTGTTCCATTACAGACATGATTTATGTCATGACAAAGTTGGTACTGTTATTGTTCCTTGACAGATGTGATTTATGTCATGACAAAGGTTGGTACTGTTATTGTTCCATTACAGACATGATTCATGTCATGACAAAGTTGGTACTGACACTGTTATTGTTCCATTACAGACATGATTCATGTCATGAAAAAGTTAGTACTAACACTGTTATTGTTCCATTACAGACATGATTTATGTCATGACAAAGTTGGTACTGTTATTGTTCCATTACAGACGTGTCGTGCAGTCAGTTGAAGCTGGACAGTGCTGATGAGATGTTGGATGATGACCCGTTGTTTGAGTCACAGATCATGGCCATTCTGGACCAAGTGGAAAGTGAGTCCAACTGTTAACTCTTTCACTGCCCTGTGATAGATATATCTGTCATCCTTTCCAACTATTAACTCTTTCACTGCCCTGTGATGGATATATCTGTCATCCTTTCCAACTATTAACTCTTTCACTGCCCTGTGATAGATATATCTGTCATCCTTTCCAACTGTTAACTCTTTCACTGCCCTGTGATGGATATATCTGTCATCCTTTCCAACTATTAACTCTTTCACTGCCCTGTGATGGATATATCTGTCATCCTTTCCAACTATTAACTCTTTCACTGCCCTGTGATAGATATATCTGTCATCCTTTCCAACTATTAACTCTTTCACTGCCCTGTGATGGATATATCTGTCATCCTTTCCAACTGTTAACTCTTTCACTGCCCTGTGATAGATATATCTCATCTGTCATCCTTTCCAACTATTAACTCTTTCACTGCCCTGTGATGGATATATCTGTCATCCTTTCCAACTATTAACTCTTTCACTGCCCTGTGATGGATATATCTGTCATCCTTTCCAACTATTAACCCTTTCACTGCCCTGTGATAGATATATCTGTCATCCTTTCCAACTATTAACTCTTTCACTGCCCTGTGATGGATATATCTGTCATCCTTTCCAACTATTAACTCTTTCACTGCCCTGTGATAGATATATCTGTCATCCTTTCCAACTATTAACTCTTTCACTGCCCTGTGATAGATATATCTGTCATCCTTTCCAACTATTAACTCTTTCACTGCCCTGTGATAGATATATCTGTCATCCTTTCCAACTATTAACTCTTTCACTGCCCTGTGATGGATATATCTGTCATCCTTTCCAACTATTAACTCTTTCACTGCCCTGTGATGGATATATCTGTCATCCTTTCCAACTATTAACTCTTTCACTGCCCTGTGATAGATATATCTGTCATCCTTTCCAACTATTAACTCTTTCACTGCCCTGTGATGGATATATCTGTCATCCTTTCCAACTATTAACTCTTTCACTGCCCTGTGATAGATATATCTGTCATCCTTTCCAACTATTAACTCTTTCACTGCCCTGTGATGGATATATCTGTCATCCTTTCCAACTATTAACTCTTTCACTGCCCTGTGATGGATATATCTGTCATCCTTTCCAACTGTTAACTCTTTCACTGCCCTGTGATGGATATATCTGTCATCCTTTCCAACTATTAACTCTTTCACTGCCCTGTGATGGATATATCTCATCTGTCATCCTTTCCAACTATTAACCCTTTCACTGCCCTGTGATGGATATATCTGTCATCCTTTCCAACTGTTAACTCTTTCACTGCCCTGTGATAGATATATCTGTCATCCTTTCCAACTGTTAACTCTTTCACTGCCCTGTGATGGATATATCTGTCATCCTTTCCAACTATTAACTTTCACTGCCCTGTGATGGATATATCTCATCTGTCATCCTTTCCAACTGTTAACTCTTTCACTGCCCTGTGATAGATATATCTGTCATCCTTTCCAACTATTAACTCTTTCACTGCCCTGTGATGGATATATCTGTCATCCTTTCCAACTATTAACTCTTTCACTGCCCTGTGATAGATATATCTGTCATCCTTTCCAACTATTAACTCTTTCACTGCCCTGTGATAGATATATCTGTCATCCTTTCCAACTATTAACTCTTTCACTGCCCTGTGATAGATATATCTGTCATCCTTTCCAACTATTAACTCTTTCACTGCCCTGTGATGGATATATCTGTCATCCTTTCCAACTATTAACTCTTTCACTGCCCTGTGATGGATATATCTGTCATCCTTTCCAACTGTTAACTCTTTCACTGCCCTGTGATGGATATATCTGTCATCCTTTCCAACTATTAACTCTTTCACTGCCCTGTGATGGATATATCTGTCATCCTTTCCAACTGTTAACTCTTTCACTGCCCTGTGATGGATATATCTGTCATCCTTTCCAACTATTAACTCTTTCACTGCCCTGTGATGGATATATCTCATCTGTCATCCTTTCCAACTATTAACTCTTTCACTGCCCTGTGATGGATATATCTGTCATCCTTTCCAACTGTTAACTCTTTCACTGCCCTGTGATAGATATATCTGTCATCCTTTCCAACTGTTAACTCTTTCACTGCCCTGTGATAGATATATCTGTCATCCTTTCCAACTATTAACTCTTTCACTGCCCTGTGATAGATATATCTGTCATCCTTTCCAACTGTTAACTCTTTCACTGCCCTGTGATGGATATATCTGTCATCCTTTCCAACTATTAACTCTTTCACTGCCCTGTGATGGATATATCTGTCATCCTTTCCAACTATTAACTCTTTCACTGCCCTGTGATAGATATATCTGTCATCCTTTCCAACTATTAACTCTTTCACTGCCCTGTGATGGATATATCTCATCTGTCATCCTTTCCAACTGTTAACTCTTTCACTGCCCTGTGATGGATATATCTGTCATCCTTTCCAACTATTAACTCTTTCACTGCCCTGTGATGGATATATCTGTCATCCTTTCCAACTGTTAACTCTTTCACTGCCCTGTGATGGATATATCTGTCATCCTTTCCAACTATTAACTCTTTCACTGCCCTGTGATGGATATATCTGTCATCCTTTCCAACTGTTAACTCTTTCACTGCCCTGTGATGGATATATCTCATCTGTCATCCTTTCCAACTATTAACTCTTTCACTGCCCTGTGATGGATATATCTGTCATCCTTTCCAACTATTAACTCTTTCACTGCCCTGTGATGGATATATCTGTCATCCTTTCCAACTGTTAACTCTTTCACTGCCCTGTGATGGATATATCTGTCATCCTTTCCAACTATTAACTCTTTCACTGCCCTGTGATGGATATATCTGTCATCCTTTCCAACTATTAACTCTTTCACTGCCCTGTGATAGATATATCTGTCATCCTTTCCAACTATTAACTCTTTCACTGCCCTGTGATAGATATATCTGTCATCCTTTCCAACTGTTAACTCTTTCACTGCCCTGTGATGGATATATCTGTCATCCTTTCCAACTATTAACTCTTTCACTGCCCTGTGATAGATATATCTGTCATCCTTTCCAACTATTAACTCTTTCACTGCCCTGTGATGGATATATATCTGTCATCCTTTCCAACTATTAACTCTTTCACTGCCCTGTGATGGATATATCTGTCATCCTTTCCAACTGTTAACTCTTTCACTGCCCTGTGATAGATATATCTGTCATCCTTTCCAACTGTTAACTCTTTCACTGCCCTGTGATAGATATATCTGTCATCCTTTCCAACTATTAACTCTTTCACTGCCCTGTGATGGATATATCTGTCATCCTTTCCAACTATTAACTCTTTCACTGCCCTGTGATGGATATATCTGTCATCCTTTCCAACTATTAACTTTCATTGCCCTGTGATGGATATATCTGTCGTCCTTTCTACAGACCTGTTTACCATCCCGATTTTGCCGTAAATTTTACGGGAGAAAAGTTAAATTACGGCTACGGAAAAAAAAAACGGGAAAATAAAATCCTAAATATAAAAATAAACAACTACAGTTGCGTCGGTAAGCGAAGCTTTTGAAACGATGCGGTGAAAAGTCATTTCACGCCATTTCCTTTTCTGTTTCAAAATGGCGTCCAAGCGAGTGCATTCCCAAGCTTCTGTATCTTCTGGTCAAAAATTAAAAGAAAAGACATCAAAAGTGGCACAGAAATTCCGGGAAAGTTACCTCAAAATTCCAGGAATACGTCGTTGAGCACTAGGTGACGAGCATGTGTTCTGTGTCTACTGCTCGACGGACATTAGTATTGCACACTCAGGTCAGTATGATATCGACGTTCATTGTGATGCGCAGAAGCACCGAAAACATGTCAGTGCGAAAAAGGATGCTGAGAGCACACAGAAAATGACGTCCTTCTTTTCAAGTGAGACCAAAAGCACCAAAAGTTCGCCAGATGATCTTGCTTTGATCTGTTCGCCAGATGATCTTGCTTTGATCCGTTCGCCAGATGATCTTGCTTTGATCTGTTCGCCAGATGATCTTGCTTTGATCCGTTCGCCAGATGATCTTGCTTTGATCTGTTCGCCAGATGATCTTGCTTTGATCCGTTCGCCAGATGATCTTGCTTTGATCCGTGTTCGCCAGATGATCTTGCTTTGATCCGTTCGCCAGATGATCTTGCTTTGATCCGTTCGCCAGATGATCTTGCTTTGATCTGTTCGCCAGATGATCTTGCTTTGATCTGTTCGACAGATGATCTTGCTTTGATCTGTTCGCCAGATGATCTTGCTTTGATCCGTTCGCCAGATGATCTTGCTTTGATCTGTTCGAGATGATCTTGCTTTGATCCGTTCGCCAGATGATCTTGCTTTGATCTGTTCGACAGATGATCTTGCTTTGATCCGTTCGCCAGATGATCTTGCTTTGATCCGTTCGCCAGATGATCTTGCTTTGATCTGTTCGACAGATGATCTTGCTTTGATCTGTTCGCCAGATGATCTTGCTTTGATCCGTTCGCCAGATGATCTTGCTTTGGTCCGGGCTAGAAATAAAACGACTGAAATAGTGAAATGCTTGCCAAGAAGTGGGCAGACAGCCCTGAAAATAGTTTTTTTGTTAATCGGGTTTTGTGAAGAAAAATAATCGGTCACGCGTTGGATTACAGTTTTTTTCTCTCCAAATTACAGTTTTTTGTTTCAGAAATTGCAGCTTTGCAAAATAGGGGTAAACAGATCTGTCTCAGGGATGTCAATCTCTGCCCTGTTCGTTGTCTCAGGGAATATATCTGCCCTGTTCGTTGTCTCAGGGAATATCTCTGCCCTGTTCGATGTCTCAGGGAATATCTCTGCCCTGTTCGTTGTCTCAGGGAATATCTCTGCCCTGTTCGATGTCTCAGGGAATATCTCTGCCGCACTAGTTCTTTCGTGGTTCTAGACGTCGATTTTGTCATCTCTCTCAATGAGAAGTATTTAAATACATATCTAAGTCCACCATCTCTCGGTGACTCGTTGAATTGGTTAAGATAGTGTACGCTAAGGCTTCACTCTCTTTACCTCTCAACCCTATCAAGGCTCACGAAATTCGTTCGATCAGTTCTTCATTGGCTCTCTCTAAGGGCATTCTTCTGGTGAAGATCATGGAAGCGGCTTTTTGAAAGTCATTTCCTGAGCTACTTTCTCAGGGACGTGTACGTGTCCACGCGAAGACCGGATGACTCCTTTACTAACTAACGGTTTGTAGTGGCTCAGACACCGGTGTTCTGCTGGTGTAAGTCATATTTTTTGTCTTGGGTATGTCATGTTATGACCTATTGGGGGAATTATTGCATGGTTGATTTATATGTCCTATAATTATGTTCCATTATCTTCAGCTAGTTATTGCATGGTTGATTTATATGTCCTATAATTATGTTCCATTATCTTCAGCTAGTTATTGCATGGTTGATTTATATGTCCTATAATTATGTTCCATTATCTTCAGCTAGTTATTGCATGGTTGATTTATATGTCCTATAATTATGTTCCATTATCTTCAGCTAGTTATTGCATGGTTGATTTATATGTCCTATAATTGTGTTCCATTATCTTCAGCTAGTTATTGCATGGTTGATTTATATGTCCTATAATTGTGTTCCATTATCTTCAGCTAGTTATTGCTTGGTTGATTTATATGTCCTATAATTATGTTCCATTATCTTCAGCTAGTTATTGCATGGTTGATTTATATGTCCTATAATTATGTTCCATTATCTTCAGCTAGTTATTGCATGGTTGATTTATATGTCCTATAATTATGTTCCATTATCTTCAGCTAGTTATTGCATGGTTGATATGTCCTATAATTATGTTCCATTATCTTCAGCTAGTTATTGCATGGTTGATTTATATGTCCTATAATTATGTTCCATTATCTTCAGCTAGTTATTGCATGGTTGATTTATATGTCCTATAATTATGTTCCATTATCTTCAGCTAGTTATTGCATGGTTGATATGTCCTATAATTATGTTCCATTATCTTCAGCTAGTTATTGCATGGTTGATTTATATGTCCTATAATTATGTTCCATTATCTTCAGCTTATTTATGCTGATGTTTTGGTGGGTTTTTTTTTTAAAATTGTATTTCGGGTGTCTCTTCCTTCAAGGAGCATCACCCACCTAGTTCTTTGGTATTCTACTAATTGTTTTGAGTGTTGGTCAGTATGGTTATTAATAGATTTGGTAGATATTCTATAAATATTACTATCTATTCTAACTAAATACATTACCAACACTCAAAACAATCAAAGCATCCCGCCCTTCCTCCCTCCTGATGCAGGGAAAATGATAAAGCGATTGGGCAGGTCAAAGGAACCGCGTGACCGGAAGCTAACCCAGCCCTGTACCCACATTACATAGTACACCATTGTTCTGTGATTATTTTTAAGGTGAGGCCCCCCAGCCCTCTACCCACATTACATAGTACACCATTGTTGTGTGATTTAAGGTGAGGCCACCCAGCCCTCTACCCACATTACATAGTACACCATTGTTCTGTGATTTAAGGTGAGGCCCCCCAGCCCTACCCACATTGCATAGTACACCATTGTTCTGTGATTAATATTAAGGTGAGGCCCCCCAGCCCTACCCACATTGCATAGTACACCATTGTTCTGTGATTAATATTAAGGTGAGGCCCCCCAGCCCTACCCACATTACATAGTACACCATTGTTCTGTGATTTAAGGTGAGGCCCCCCAGCCCTACCCACATTGCATAGTACACCATTGTTCTGTGATTAATATTAAGGTGAGGCCCCCCAGCCCTACCCACATTACATAGTACACCATTGTTCTGTGATTAATATTAAGGTGAGGCCACCCAGCCCTCTACCCACATTACATAGTACACCATTGTTCTGTGATTTAAGGTGAGGCCCCCCAGCCCTACCCACATTGCATAGTACACCATTGTTCTGTGATTAATATTAAGGTGAGGCCCCCCAGCCCTACCCACATTACATAGTACACCATTGTTCTGTGATTAATATTAAGGTGAGGCCACCCAGCCCTCTACCCACATTACATAGTACACCATTGTTCTGTGATTTAAGGTGAGGCCACCAAGCCCTCTACCCACATTACATAGTACACCATTGTTCTGTGATTTAAGGTGAGGCCACCCAGCCCTCTACCCACATTACATACTACACCATTGTTCTGTGATTAATATTAAGGTGAGGCCCCCCAGCCCTCTACCCACATTACATAGTACACCATTGTTCTGTGATTTAAGGTGAGGCCACCCAGCAGCCAGCTCCACAGCCCTCTGCCACCAGTGAAGAAATCACCACCACGACCACCATCACCCCACCCAAGTGTTCCCAGGAGGAGATTGAGAAGAAGCGACAAGCCGCCCTGCAGAGAAAACGGAGATCTGGTGCCAGAGCCAAGAAGAAGATCTGAAGCGTGCATGGGTTTATATGTGCGGGGGTTCATATATGCGGGGGTTTATGGGTGCGGGGGTTTATATATGCATGGATTTATATGTGCGGGGGTTTATATATGCATGGGTTTATATGTGCTGGGGTTTATATGTGCTGGGGTTTATATGTGCGGGGGTTTATATATGCATGGGTTTATATGTACGGGGGTTTATATGTGTGGGGGTTTATATGTGCGGGGGTGCTAGTTTTCCGGATCATGTGGGATTTAGCAAGTGGCAACAAGTCTATCAATTATAGCCACAGGTGAAAACTGTCAGTCCATCAAATAGCCACAGGTGAAAACTGTCAGTCCATCAATTATAGCCACAGGTGAAAACTGTCAGTCCATCAATTATAGCCACAGGTGAAAACTGTCAGTCCATCAATTATAGCCACAGGTGAAAACTGTCAGTCCATCAATTATAGCCACAGGTGAAAACTGTCAGGGGATCAATTATAGCCACAGGGGTCAGTCCATCAATAGAGCCACAGGTGAAAACTGTCAGAGACATCAATTATAGCCACAGGTGAAAACTGTCAGTCTATCAATTATAGCCACAGGTGAAAACTGACATCAATTATAGCCACAGGTGAAAACTGTCAGAGATCAATTATAGCCACAGGTGAAAACTGTCAGTCCATCAATTATAGCCACAGGTGAAAACTGTCAGTCCATCAATTATAGCCACAGGTGAAAACTCAAAGTACTTCAACCGTTGCTCTGGAAAGGAAAAAGAAAGGGAGCCTTAGCTAGTAATCTTGAAAGGTTGTATTATGAGTTTTATGGGGAAATCTCATGGACACATTTGTGAAATAGTTGTAGAAATAGGGTTAGGGTTAACCCTAATGTTATGAGTTTTATGGTGAAATCTCATGGACACATTTGTGAAATAGTTGTAGAAATAGCGACCAGTTGAAACCTTTTTTTTTATAGCCTGCTCGCAAAAGAGTTAGCCAAAGTTTATGTTTCATCGAAGAGTTCACGTTTTCGTTGAAGATGGTGAGTGTGTGCATGTGAGAGAAAGAGAGAGAGAACTGAAAGAGAGACATAGGCACACAGAGAGATTACGTCGCATTGTGATCGTGTCCCCGATTTGGTCTCTATGTGTCCATATCTCTATAATTATGTCCACGTGTCCATGTGTCCCTGTCTTTTAGCTCTCCGTCTCTTTGTTTATCATAACCCTACCATTATTCCTTACCGAATCCCTATCCCAAACACTAACCCTAACCCTAACACTTACCCTAATCTGCGGGGACACATAGAGACGGGGGCATAAAGAGATGGGGACATATAGAGACACCAACACACAGAGAAGGGGACACATAGAGACACCAACACACAGAGATGGGGACATATAGAGACACCAACACACAGAGAAGGGGACACATAGAGACGGGGGCATAAAGAGATGGGGACATATAGAGACACCAACACACAGAGAAGGGGACACATAGAGACACCAACACACAGAGATGAGGACATATAGAGACACCAACACACAGAGTAGGGGACACATAGAGACGGGGGCATAAAGAGATAGGGACACCAACACACAGAGAAGGGGACACATAGAGACGGGGGCATAAAGAGATAGGGACACCAACACACAGAGAAGGGGACACATAGAGACGGGGGCACAAAGAGATAGGGACACCAACACACAGAGAAGGGGACACATAGAGACGGGGGCATAAAGAGATAGGGACACCAACACACAGAGAAGGGGACACATAGAGACGGGGGCATAAAGAGAGGGACATATAGAGACACCAACACACAGAGATGGGGACATATAGAGACACCAACACACAGAGATGAGGACATATAGAGACACCAACACACAGAGAAGGGGACACATAGAGACGGGGGCACAAAGAGATAGGGACATATAGAGACACCAACACACAGAGATGAGGACATATAGAGACACCAACACACAGAGATGAGGACATATAGAGACACCAACACACAGAGAAGGGGACACATAGAGACGGGGGCACACAGAGAAGGGGACACATAGAGACCAACACACAGAAGAGGATAGAGACACCAACACACAGAGAAGGGGACACATAGAGACGGGGGCATAAAGAGATAGGGACATATAGAGACACCAGAGAAGGGGACACATAGAGACGGGGACATAAAGAGATAGGGACACCAACACACAGAGATGAGGACATATAGAGACACCAACACACAGAGATGGGGACATATAGAGACGGGAACACACAGAGAAGGGGACACATAGAGACACCAACACACAGAGAAGGGGACACATAGAGATGGGGGCATAAAGAGATAGAGACACCAACACACAGAGAAGGGGACACATAGAGACGGGGGCATAAAGAGATAGGGACATATAGAGACACCAACACACAGAGATGGGGACATATAGAGACACCAACACACAGAGATGGGGACATATAGAGACACCAACACACAGAGATGGGGACATATAGAGACACCAACACACAGAGATGGGGACATATAGAGACACCAACACACAGAGAAGGGGACACATAGAGACACCAACACACAGAGAAGGGGACACATAGAGATGGGGGCATAAAGAGATAGAGACACCAACACACAGAGAAGGGGACACATAGAGACGGGGACATAAAGAGATGGGGACACATAGAGACACCAACACACAGAGAATGGGGACACATAGAGACACCAACACAAAGAGATGGGGACATATAGAGACACCAACACACAGAGATGGGGACATATAGAGACACAACACACAGAGAAGGGGACACATAGAGACACCAACACACAGAGATAGGGACACATAGAGACACCAACACACAGAGAGAGGACATATAGAGACACCAACACACAGAGAAGGGGACACATAGAGACGGGGGTATAAAGAGATAGGGACACCAACACACAGAGAAGGGGACACATAGAGACACCAACACACAGAGAAGGGGACACATAGAGACACCACACACAGAGAAGGGGACACATAGAGACACCAACACACAGAGAAGGGGACACATAGAGACACCAACACAAAGAGAAGGGGACACATAGAGACATACACACACACACAGAGTAATGGGGACACATAGAGACGGGGGCATAAAGAGATGTGGGACACATAGTAGACCCCAAACACACAGAGAAGGGGACACATAGAGACGGGGGCATAAAGATATAGGGACCCATAGAGACTACCTTAACACACAGAGATGTGGACATATAGTACAGACACCAACACGTTTTCCTATCCTTAACCACATAGAGACGGGGCTTCATCATAGTAGATAGGGACACATAGAGACACCAACACACAGAGATGAGGACATATAGAGACACCAACACACAGAGACTTGGGACACCTAGAGACGGGCCCCAAAAGAGATCCTATCCTTAACCATACACAGACCTGTGGGACTCATAGTAGACACCAAACACACAGAGAAGGGGACACCATAGAGACACCTGTGCAACACATAGTAGGGGACACATAGTTTTCCTATCCTTAACCACACACAGAAGGGGACACATAGAGACACAACACACAGAGAAGGGGACACATACAACCATACACACACTTGTGCTTCCTCATAGTACATGCCCCAAACGTTTTCCTATCCTTAACCATACACACACTTGTGCTTCCTCATAGTACATGCCCCAAACGTTTTCCTATCCTTAACCATACACACACTTGTGCTTCCTCATAGTACATGCCCCAAACATTTTCCTATCCTTAACCATACACACACTTGTGCTTCCTCATAGTACATGCCCCAAACGTTTTCCTATCCTTAACCATACACACACTTGTGCTTCCTCATAGTACATGCCCCAAACGTGTTCCTATCCTTAACCATACACACACTTGTGCTTCCTCATAGTACATGCCCCAAACGTTTTCCTATCCTTAACCATACACACACTTGTGCTTCCTCATAGTACATGCCCCAAACGTTTTCCTATCCTTAACCATACACACACCTGTGCTTCCTCATAGTACATGCCCCAAACGTTTTCCTATCCTTAACCATACACACACCTGTGCTTCCTCATAGTACATGCCCCAAACGTTTTCCTATCCTTAACCATACACACACTTGTGCTTCCTCATAGTACATGCCCCAAACGTTTTCCTATCCTTAACCATACACACACTTGTGCTTCCTCATAGTACATGCCCCAAACATAGTACATGCCCCAAACATGTTCCTATCCTTAACCATACACACACCTGTGCATCCTCATAGTACATGCCCCAAACGTTTTCCTATCCTTAACCATACACACACCTGTGCATCCTCATAGTACATGCCCCAAACGTTTTCCTATCCTTAACCATACACACACCTGTGCATCCTCATAGTACATGCCCCAAACGTTTTCCTATCCTTAACCATACACACACTTGTGCTTCCTCATAGTACATGCCCCAAACGTTTTCCTATCCTTAACCATACACACACTTGTGCTTCCTCATAGTACATGCCCCAAATGTTTTCCTATCCCCAACCATACACACACCTGTGCATCCTCATAGTACATGCCCCAAATGTTTTCCTATCCCCAACCATACACACACTTGTGCTTCCTCATAGTACATGCCCCAAACGTTTTCCTATCCTTAACCATACACACACTTGTGCTTCCTCATAGTACATGCCCCAAACATTTTCCTATCCTTAACCATACACACACCTGTGCATCCTCATAGTACATGCCCCAAACATTTTCCTATCCTTAACCATACACACACCTGTGCATCCTCATACATGCCCCAAACGTTTTCCTATCCCCAACCATACACACACCTGTGCATCCTCATAGTACATGCCCCAAACGTGTTCCTATCCCCAACCATACACACACCTGTGCATCCTCATAGTACATGCCCCCCAAAAACGTGTTCCTATCCCCAACCATACACACACCTGTGCATCCTCATAGTACCAAAAAAACGTGTTCCTATCCCCCAACCATATACACACACCTGTGCATCCTCATAGTACATGCCCCAAACGTGTTCCTATCCCCAACCATACACACACCTGTGCATCCTCATAGTACATGCCCCCCCCCCCCCCCCCCCCCCCCCAAAAAAAAAAACGTGTTCCTATCCACAACCATGCACACACCTGTGCATCCTCATAGTACATGCCCCCAAAAACGTGTTCCTATCCCCAACCATACACACACCTGTGCATGCCCCAAACGTGTTCCTATCTCCAACCATACACACACCTGTGCATCCTCATAGTACATGCCCCAAACGTGTTCCTATCTCCAACCATACACACACCTGTGCATCCTCATAGTACATGCCCCAAACGTGTTCCTATCCCCAACCATACACACCTGTGCATCCTCATAGTACATGCCCCAAACGTGTTCCTATCCCCAACCATACACACACCTGTGCATCCTCATAGTACATGCCCATGTTTTTTCACACACCTGTGCATCCTCATAGTACACGCCCATGTTTTTTCACACACCTGTGTATCCTCATAGTACACGCCCATGTTTTTCACACACAGTGGCACGCATCGTGATCATGTAAAAACAAAAAAGTGAAATAATTCATTTTGTAATTTTTTATCATTCCATTTTTGTTACAAAAGAACAAGATTTTTTGTTTGTTTCTATGGTAAATTCTTTGTTTGACTCCCATTCTATCTCCACAACTAGTGTGATATTGCAAACTGGCTGTTTTGTCTTTTATGTTTGAGATTTTCATATTATGTTTTATTATGCCAATATATAACATATTATTTTATTTTCAAAAGCAAAGTTGTGCTTGTGTTGTGCATTATTTTTTCTTTTCATTTTTTTCCTTGGTGTTGGATTATGGACTGTAGTTAAATCAGTGTGAAAAACAGTCTCTACAATATTAATATTCATGATTAGTGTTGGATTATGGACTGTAGTTAAATCAGTGTGAAAAACAGTCTACAATATTAATATTCATGATTGGTGTTGGATTATGGACTGTAGTTAAATCAGTGTGAAAAACAGTCTCTACAATATTAATATTCATGATTGGTGTTGGATTATGGACTGTAGTTAAATCAGTGTGAAAAACAGTCTCTACAATATTAATATTCATGATTGGTGTTGGATTATGGACTGTAGTTAAATCAGTGTGAAAAACAGTCTCTACAATATTAATATTCATGATTGGTGTTGGATTATGGACTGTAGTTAAATCAGTGTAAAAAAACAGTCTCTACAATATTAATATTCATGATTGGTGTTGGATTATGGACTGTAGTTAAATCAGTGTAAAAAAAACAGTCTCTACAATATTAATATTCATGATTGGTGTTGGATTATGGACTGTAGTTAAATCAGTGTAAAAAAACAGTCTCTACAATATTAATATTCATGATTGGTGTTGGATTATGGACTGTAGTTAAATCAGTGTAAAAAAACAGTCTCTACAATATTAATATTCATGATTGGTGTTGGATGATGGACTGTAGTTAAATCGGTGTGAACAAACAGTCTCTACAATATTAATATTCATGATTGGTGTTGGATGATGGACTGTAGTTAAATCAGTGTAAAAAAAACAGTCTCTACAATATTAATATTCATGATTGGTGTTGGATTATGGACTGTAGTTAAATCAGTGTGAAAAAAACAGTCTCTACAATATTAATATTCATGATTGGTGTTGGATGATGGACTGTAGTTAAATCAGTGTGAAAAAACAGTCTCTACAATATTAATATTCATGATTGGTGTTGGATTATGGACTGTAGTTAAATCGGTATGCCCTGGGCCTATGAAAAGCAATCTTTGCAGTATTCATAACTGGTATTGGATTATGGACTATAGTTATATCAGTATGAAAACAATCTCTGCAATATTCATAACTGGTGTGGGATTATGGACTATAGTTATATCAGTATGAAAACAAACTCTGCAATAGTCATAACTGGTGTTAGGGTTATATCCGAAACTCGGATATAAGAAAACATTTTGAATTTGTTTTCTTACAACCGAGTTGAATGGGAAAAAAAGCAAAAAATAAAATAAAAACCAAAAAATTAAATAAAAGACAGAGAAACAAAACGAAGAGAAAATGCTTTGACCTAATTTGGTGCATAATAAAAAGGGAAAAATGCAAAACAAAGGAGGAAAAAAAAGAAAGAATGGAACAAAATTAAAAACAAAAATGAAGGCAGACGTGGTGAGTTGCATGATGAGCGAGCAAGATAGCGGAGAGCAGATGAATGATTGGGTGTGTGTGAGAGTAACATTTGTTTAAATGTAAATTTCTGTTTCTTGTTTTTAATCAGTATTCTAATTTGGATGTATAACTCATTTTACACAGTGGAAGACACTTTTGTATTTGTGTTTGTACAATGCCAATGGACAATAAAGAAACTTGCGACCTATGACTCATGTTTTACATCATAAGATCAAAATACAGCCAAACTTGGTTATAAGAAACGCGAAGGGAGATCATTTTTTGCTTATTACCATATCCGAGTTTTCTTATATCCGAAACTCGGACATAAGAAAACATTTTGAAGTTTTTTCCCTTATAACCAAATTGAATGGGGGAAAAAAGAAAAGAAAGACAGAAAAACAAAACGAAGAGAAAATCCTTTTTCCTAATTTGATGCATTTCTTAATCATAAAATCAAAATCGTCTACTAAGAAGAAGATTTAACCCTTTCACCGCCAGCCATATTTCAGCCAAAAATGTCCATTAAGTTTACCTGGGTAGAGAACAAATTCCATCTGCAGTATTGGGGATTCTTCTGTGACCGATATAAAATAAGGTCTAACCTTAATTCCCCAAACTAAGACAATAGGGTCTTTGGATAACAGACCCCAATTTGATGCCTTTTAGTGACATAGGTGTCAAATCACTGTGGTGCTAAAATGCGACTTTGACGGTTAAAGGTGCCTACAACCACTCAAACTAACAAGCTTTTTTTTCTTTTTACTGTTATCAAATACTTACCCCTTCACCTTTCTTGTACTGAACTATTACCATTTACTGTCCACCCATGCAGCTTTTTTTTATCAATCGTTTGCTTTTGTTTATGTGGATTTTCGTCCACATATTCAGTTATTTGTATTTATCTTCTTAAAGAAATGGATTGCCTTTTCCTCTCTGCCATTGCTGCTGAAAATAAAAGGCTGGACAGTCTCTCTACCACCAACACAAAAGTACAGGCACTCATATTTTTTTCTTCTGCTCAACATTTATTTTGCACAGAATACTGAAGGAAAGTATGGAATAAAGGAACAAAAACAACTCAATTAGTCTTGTAATCTAGTGCCTGTACTGTTTAGACTGTCTGTGATGCAACTGGTATGAGGTAAACTTTCCCTTTTTGGAATGACTTCAATTTTCTTGGAACATCCTTTCAGTTCAGGTCCAACTCACTTTTAAAGACACACTGACCCAACACGATTAAGTCCCTTGTTTTTTCTGGGTAGCTGTGACCCACATTCAAATTCCCCCAACTTCAAATTAAGGCTTCTCTTTAAAATGATGTTTCGTTTTCAATTTGGGGGCATTTGTATGGGAGTCAAACCTTGTCAAAACAAGATTTCTTACCAGCTATAAGAGGGAAAACATGTGAAACCTGTGATTTTGACACGTGATCTGGTGGGTCTTTAAGAAAATGTTGTCAATGGTAATTCGCTTATAAGAAAATAGAGCTCGCTTATAAAAAAAATGAACTGCAAACCAACTCTCTTGTATGACATAATTTTCTTATATCCAAGTTTCCATTGCGGATGGGAGAAGGAATTTGCTTGCTTATAACCGAGTTTTCTTATAAGCGAGTTTCTTATATCCGAGTTTTGATCATAGATAAGAAAGAAGAAGTTCAACAGGGACATTTGTTTGCTTCATTATAAGCGAGTTTTCTTATAAGCGGAATCGGCTGTATCTTTCTATATTAAGGTTAGAGTGTCTGTGACCTAGCTGCTCTGACGTACATTTTCCTCTTTTTTTGTTTGTTTTGTTGGAACGACTGCATCTTTTGGAACATCCTTTCAGTTCATGCCCTAATTAAAAAAAAATCGCTTATAAGAAAATCAAACTCGCTTATAAGAAAATGAACTGCAAACCAAACTCCCTTGTATGAAATCATTTTCTTATATCCGAGTTTACATCGCGGATGGGAGAACGAATTTGCTTGATTATAACCAAGTTTTGTTATAAGCGGTTTTCTTATATCCGAGTTTTGATAATACATCAGAAAGAAGGAGTTCGGCTGGGGAAAATAAATTGCTTGATTATAAGCGGGTTTTCTTATAAGCGGGTTCGGCTGTAGCTGTCAAGATGGGAAGATCCTGACATGGTTAAACTCAACTAACCCCAGAAGATGAATAACACCCCAGACACACATAGACACAACAGGACAAAGATTAAAGTGAACAAGAAATACCCAAGGCAGTTCAAATCTCCAATCCAATACCACAACGCACGGCCGTACAATACCATCACATCAATATATTCACTCTTGCCTATCGTTATTTCAAAGACACTTCCTGACTACCTTTTCTCTCCCCCCGGCGGGCTTCCACCTATCATGGTGGGGGGGGGGGGGGTGTTACGGAGAGTAGCCCAGCAGCCTCCTAAAGTCCAACCACACGTCTTCATCGTAGGAGGCGGGCAACGGCTTTGGCTGGCTTATGTGGTTAGGGCCCTCCCGTGGGGATACTGGGAGGTCTTTCAGCAGAAATAGTTCCCCCTTCTTCTGGAAGTTCTATGCTAGTAACTTCCCCTACTCTATCACTCTCTTTGATTCTGCCTTTTCTCTTCTTTTTGCTTTCTGGCGTCTACTTCTTCCTGCATTTTTTCTATAAAACCCACGTTTTTCCTTTTTACAATTTATGACATGCCAGGTTTTTTTTATTGTACACTGGCGTCCACACGTGATACTTGCGCACTTGAGTGGGCACCTGTTGTCCATTCTGCAGTGCATATTTGCTTATATAGCCTTTTTTATGTATTTTAGCTTACTAGTATGTATTTGTTATCCTTTTTTACTGTTTTTTTTTTTAACCTGGATCCGATAAATAGAGTAGAGTGGCTCAACATTTCCAGCACTGTGTGGACACAATGATGGAGGTGTCATGTTATGAATTGTACTGTATGTTTTGTTGTTTACAGGTTGTTGAACGTTGGTAAGATACATTGATGAGTGTTTTGTGCTAAGTGGTCAAGCTTTACGCGGTGACAGTCCTGAGATGACCGTAGCTGTTGACGGGACTATAATGGAAAAAATAAAATAAAAATAAATACCTCTCTTCTCTCCTCTCTGCCTACATACCAGAACGCAACCTCAGATCAAGCAACCTGAAAGTTCTCTGCATACCTGTCACCAAGTACAAAACAGTTGGAAACAGATCTTTTCGTTTCCAAGCACCACACATCTGGAACAATCTCCCTTTCTCTCTCCGCAGCTCTCCATCTCTGTCTTCTTTCAAAACTGGCCTGAAGACGCATCTTTTCAGAAAATATGTTAATTTCTGTCCGTCAACCCTGTAAAGAATTTTTTTTTTTTTATATAAATAATTTGTGTTTTATGTAGGTATTTTAAATGTGTGTTGTGTGAGGGCGATAGTGCTTTTTTTTCTAAATAATTTTAAGTACATGTATTTTGAATATCTTTTGTGTGCGTGGGGTAAACTTACTTCTTTTTTCCCATGTAAAGCGCGGTGAGTCCTGCTGTGTCAGGAGAATAGCGCTATAGAAGATTGATTTATTATTATTATAGATTATAGTCTTGCAAGACACAATCCTTGTCATGTCATATAGCATAGGATCATAAAGTCAATAATTAAATTTCTTGACTTTATAATGCAAGGTTTTAGTGTGCTGCTCATGTATGGGTGGTATGGTAGCAACATGCTGATTGCTTGGTATAATGCAAGGTTTTAGTGTGCTGCTCATGTATGGGTGGTATGGTAGCAGCATGCTGATTGCTTTATAATGCAAGGTTTTAGTGTGCTGCTCATGTATGGGTGGTATGGTAGCAGCATGCTGATTGCTTTATAATGCAAGGTTTTAGTGTGCTGCTCATGTAGATTCAAGATTCAAGATTCTTTAATAGCAACATGCTGATTGCAATGCAAGGTTTTAGTGTGCTGCTCAAGGAAATGCAAGGTTTTAGTGTGCTGCTCATGTAGATTCAAGATTTGGTTTAATGCAACAAGATACAAAGGACATTGTTTTGGTTTTGCACAAGACACAATCTAACAACAACGTAAGCATGCACATTGAATGGACGACCAATATAATAGGGGAAAAAACCCAACAACAACAACCCAACAACACCAGATTACATTATCGTGTATCAGTCTCTCTCTCTCTCAGATTATTTCTCTCAGACGCACACCTACACATACACCAACCACACACACGTGCATACACATTTATACCAACACATGTTCCACCTCCTCACACACGCACTCACACACAAGACCGCGAGCATGCAGGCACACCGATTAACACAAGTATGAGCAAAATAGGATACAAAAATACCCCTAGGGAGGTGAGCCTACTGAGTATTGATGGCTCTGACAGCAGAGGGGTAAAAGCTGTTCTTCGGGCGGTTAGATTTGCACTTAAAAGAGCAGAACCTTTTACCAGAAGGGAGTGGTTGAAACAGATGGTTGGCTGGGTGTGTGCAATCAGATATGATGGACTTAGCTTTGCGTCTTATGCGCACACTATAGATGTTATCTAGGGATGGCAGTTTGTGACCTATGATTTTTGAGGCTGTCTTGACGACTTGATGGAGTTTCCTTTTATCTTTAACTGAAGCTGATCCATACCAGACAGATATTGAAAAACTGAGTGTGCTTTCAATGATAGAACTGTGTCAAGACTGCTCTACTTATTCTAAATTTCTTGAGCTGTCTTAGAAAATAGTCTCTGCTGTGCTTTTTTGCAGGATGATGTGATGTTGACTTCCCAGCTTAATGTATTTGAAATGTGCACACCTTGGAATTTAAAAGATTCAACTTGCTCAACTACCTGACCTTTAACAGATAACGCTGGGAGGGGAGTTTTCTTTTTCCTGTAATCAACTATCATTTCTTTAGTTTTGGAAACATTGAGCTCAAGATTGTTAGTGGCACACCAGTCAACCATCTTTTCAACTTCATCCCTGCACCCTGCCTCATCGCCATTAGTAATGAGCCCCTCCATAGTAGTGTCATCAGAAAACTTAATAACTGCAACAGATGGGTTTACAGAGCGAAAGTCATTGGTAAACAATGTAAATAGCAAGGGAGATAATACACATCCTTGGGGGGCACCAGTGTTCAAAATGACCTTTTCCGATACATGACTGCCAACTCTGACAACTTGGGGTCTGTTGGTGATGAAATCTGCAATCCATTTACACAACCCAATATTCACATCCATACTAATGAGCTTCTGAATAAGCTGAGATGGGACAATAGTATTAAATGCAGAACTGAAATCAATGAAAAGAATGCGGGCATAGGTATTAGCTTTCTCTAAATGTTGGATAACAAAATGAAGACCAAGAGACACAGCATCCTCCACAGATCTATTTGCCCGATATGCAAACTGTAATGGGTCCATTAGAGAGACAGTCACAGATTTCAGATAGAGAATAAGGCGTTCAAAAACTTTCATAGCAACGGATGTCAACGCAACTGGTCTGTAGTCATTAAGTGTGACTGTTTTAGGCTTCTTTGGCACTGGAACAATAATAGCGGATTTGAAACATGATGGAACTTTGCATTGAAACAGAGATACATTGAACACATCAGTGAAAATAGGGGCAAGCTGATCAGCACAGTGTTTTAGGCAAGGTGACGAAATACCATCTGGCCCACCGGCTTTCTTTACACTCTGCCACCTGAACAGTTTCCTAACATCTGATTCTTGCACTACAAAGACGGGGTCAGAGGCTTCTGAGTCTACCTGGGGCCTTGGAGTTGTGTTTAGTCTGTCAAACCTAGCATAGAAATGGTTCAGTTGATTAGGAAGTGTTGGGTCATCAGTACTAATTCTTGGTTTTTGTTTATATATTGAGTAATATTCTGCAGACCCTTCCACACGGCCCTAGTATTGTCTGAAGAAAACTGCTGTTCAATTTTCTGACGGTACTCTATCTTAGCATGTCTGATTTCCTTTTCTACTTCATACTTGGTCTGATTGAAATGCCGTCTAGCATGGTCTTGCAATGTTTTGTCACTCTCATCTGAATTTAGGCGTTCTAATGCGTTGTATGCAACGTCTTTGGCAGCTAATTCAGACTTAATACTACACCTAAACCAGGGCTTGTTATTACCATATATAGTTACAGCTTTGGTCGGAACACAAAGCTGTTCACAAAAGCTAATATACGATGTAACAGTGTCCGTATATTCATCAAGGTCTGTTGCTGCCTCCTTAAACACAGACCAGTCAGTACAATCAAGCCTCTGTTTCCTGTGGTGTGCCACAGGGATCAGTCCTGGGGCCTGTTCTATTTGTTCTCTACACTTCTCCTCTTTCAGACGTCATGTCCCAGCGTTCAGCTCTCCATCACTCATTCGCTGATGATACCCAACTGCAGAAGTCTTCTAAGCCTAATGAAATTGATGATCTAGTTTTGTCCATGCAGGATACTGTTTCAGATGTCAAGTCCTGGATGACCTCCAATAAATTAAAACTCAATGAAGATAAGACTGAGGCAATGATTGTTTCCACTCAGAGAACTTCCACCTCTGTTCAGTTTCTTGACTCTCTTGTCATTGGCGATGCTACCGTCCCTTTCTGTCAATCAGCTAAAAACCTTGGTGTAACCCTCGACTGTCAGCTAGCTAACTATGATCACTCATGTCATGACTGATTCGTAATGTGAACTTTGAACTCCGTCGTATTAGTGCCATTCGTCACTATCTCACAGTTGAAGCCACCAAGACTCTAGTATCAGCTTTTGTACTGTCTCGCATCGATTATTGCAATTCCCTACTTGTAGGCTGTCCTCAAACCCTCCTCAACAAACTTCATAAAGTTCAGAACAATGCAGCTCGATTAATCCTTAAAGTCCCTCGTACAGACCACATCAAACCCCACCTCAAGACCTTACACTGGCTTCCAGTCGAGGCAAGAATAAAGTATAAAATTGCTTGCCTCTGTTTCAATGCTGTCCATTCATCTGGTCCTGCCTACCTCTCTGATCTCGTTCACCTGTACTCACCCTCCAGGTCTCTCCGTTCCTCTTCTGACAAACTTATCCTTTCTATTCCTCGTACTAACACTAAGACAAATGGTGAACGTTCCTTTTCTTTCAGCGCCCCTTCTGTCTGGAACACCCTACCATATGAACTTCATTCTGCTAAGTCTTTCCAGTCTTTCAAAACCGCTCTTAAAACTCACCTCTTCCAGCAATACCTCTGATTTCTTCCTTGTCCTGTTTCCTGCCTTAAAATGATGTCCCGCACATTGTGGGTGGGTGGGTGTGCGCGCGTATGTGGGTGTGGGCGTGCGTGTTGTGGCTGTGTGCATGTTTGTGATAATTGATATTGTAGTAGCTTATTTATGATTTATGTATTTATTTAAACAATTGTGAAGCGCCGTGAGCTCAAGAGAGAAAGGGCGCTCTATAAATGTTATTTATTATTATTATTATTATTACACGGCTGTATCTCAACACACCAAGTCACTCCAGACAGTAGATACACCAAAACAAAACATAAACACAGAGCGCGCAAAACCGTGTCGCCATAAGTCGGCGCCATGTATGGGTGGTATGGTAGCAACATGCTGATTGCTTTATAATGCAAGGTTTTAGTGTGCTGCTCATGTATGGGTGGTATGGTAGCAACATGCTGATTGCTTTAATAATGCAAGGTTTTAGTGTGCTGCTCATGTATGGGTGGTATGGTAGCAACATGCTGATTACTTTATAATGCAAGAAACTGAAACAGACTGCAATGTCACTGGAACGTACAACAAACAAACACCTACACGACAAGTGCAAAGTGACGTTATTTTATTCACAAGAGACAAAACAAAACTACTGGATATTTCGGCGAATGCGCCTTTATCAACACAGACAAACAATTAAACAGCAAATATAGCAAAAGGAGCAAAAAGCAGGCAACAGAAGGAATGGACGAACGATTAATAATGTTTTTATTTATTTACTCATTACAAACACAAAAATCCTGTTGATTCTCTGAAATTGGACCCATTCCACAAAATGCAATTCAAAACCAAAACATCCCCCCCCCCCCCCCCCCCCCTTCTCTCTCTATCTTTTTCATTTTTCAATTGCAATGTAATGTCAGCTTCTGCTACATTTGTTCCCTTTAGCACGAGATTTGTTCTCTTCACCAAATCTCCCCCTCCCCACCCCTTACACACAACTGACCCTTGTTTCCAACTTCTGCCATCTATGATTGCGTACTCACTGTCCCCAACCTCTCTCACTTCAAAACCGTTTCTTTTTTTTTTACCCTCCCCCTGATTTGTGTTCACAGCCCTGCTCTTTGGTTTCAACTTGGTTGTATCATTTACGCGTTGGACTGTAGAGGGGAAGTATTGTTCACAAATGCATGCCTTGCTCTTTGGTTTCAACTTGGTTGTATCATTTACGCAGTTGGACTGTAGAGGGGAAGTATTGTTTTTTATTTTGATCTTGATGTTTTTTTGCTCCTTCTGTTGCCTGCTTTTTGCTCCTTTTGCTATATTTGATGTTTGCTGTTTAATTGTTTGTCTGTGTTGATAAAGGCACATTCGCCGAAATATCCAGTAGTTTTGTTTTGTCTCTTGTGAATAAAATAACGTCACTTTGCACTTGTCGTGTAGGTGTTTGTTTATAATGCAAGGTTTTAGTGTGCTGCTCATGTATGGGTGGTATGGTAGCAACATGCTGATTACTTTATAATGCAAGGTTTTAGTGTGCTGCTCATGTATGGGTGGTATGGTAGCAACATGCTGATTACAAGGTTTTAGTGTGTTGCTCATGTATGGGTGGTATGGTAGAAACATGCTGCATGGATTCAGGACAATAATGTTCTTTGTACAAATTCTTTGTACACATTTTTACATTTTGGGACATTTTTTGTAAAAATATAGATAAAAACGTTGAATGAAAGTACTCACTTTGCAAATGAAAACGATGGGAAGAACCTTTTGTGAAAATCCAATACAGCTGCAAGAACAGATGTTTAGACCTCTCTCTCTCTCTCTCTTTACGTGCACAATCTGGTTTAAAAAGTTTTATACTGATTGACAATTTTTATTCAAAGAAACAAATTCAAATCCATGCATTTTGCATTATTTTTGAAGTACCAAGGCAATAGACAATTTACTGTAAAAACAACTCTGTACAAAATCATGCCAACAGTAATGATATGTATAAAGACATGTACAACGTCACTTAAAAATGTAAAACATCTGGTTGATTTCATGTTGAAGGCAATAAACACACAAAGCAGAATGTCTAAATATAGGAAATATTCACGAATTATAATAGAAAATACAGTTACCAATAACACACAAAGCGGAATGTCTAAATATAGGAAATATTCACGAATTATAATAGAAAATACAGTTACCAATAACACACAAAGCGGAATGTCTAAATATAGGAAATATTCACGAATTATAATAGAAAATAAGTTACCAATACTAAATATAGGAAATATTCACAAATTATAATAGAAAATACAGTTACCAATAACACACAAAGCGGACTGTCTTGTATGTGTGCGCTTGGTGTATGTGTGCGCTTGGTGTGTGTGTGTGTAAGGAAGTAAGAGAACATATGTGACCTCACAAAAGACGAGTGACATGCTGCAAGTTTTCTTTGTACATTAAACAGATGATATGTTTACCTTTCTTTGTACATTAAACAGATGATATGTTTACCTTTCTTTGTACATTAAACAGATATGTTTACCTTTCTTTGTACATTAAACAGATGATATGTTTACCTTTCTTTGTACATTAAACAGATGATATGTTTACCTTTCTTTGTACATTAAACAGATATGTTTACCTTTCTTTGTACATTAAACAGATGATATGTTTACCTTTCAGTAGAGCAAAATATACAAATGATCCAGCAAGTTAGGCATATACCGCATTGAATATGAAAATGATACGTTTACCTTTCAGTAGAGCAAAATATACAAATGATCCAGTAAGTTAGGCTTGATATGCTGCATTGAATATGAAAATGATATGTTTACCTTTCAGTAGAGCAAAATATACAAATGATCCAGTAAGTTAGGCTTGATATGCTGCATTGAATATGAAGATGATATGTTTACCTTTCAGTAGAGCAAAATATACAAATGATCCAGCAAGTTAGGCTTGATATGCTGCATTGAATATGAAGATGATATGTTTACCTTTCAGTAGAGCAAAATATACAAATGATCCAGCAAGTTAGGCTTGATATGCTGCATTGAATATGAAGATGATATGTTTACCTTTCAGTAGAGCAAAATATACAAATAATCCAGCAAGTTAGGCTTGATATGCTGCATTGAATATGAAAATGATATGTTTTCGTTACACAACAAAAAA
Source organism: Phymorhynchus buccinoides (assembly GCA_017654935.2). NCBI lineage: Eukaryota > Metazoa > Mollusca > Gastropoda > Neogastropoda > Raphitomidae > Phymorhynchus > Phymorhynchus buccinoides. The sequence continues at coordinate 68,210,000 of CM065684.1, read as the reverse complement.
AGGTTTTTTTAAAAGTACAACATACTGATATTGATAAACACTAATAAGACAAGCATGATATGCACAACAATATGTTGATATGTGTGTATCATAGTAATAAGATTAGATATATGTTGAGAATATTATTGAACTTTCAAAATGCACAGTTACAAGTACAAAATATCTTTAAGTATCTAAGTGATCGCTTTAAAAAAAAAATCAATTTCTGACCGATTGCCCACTTTGTTTAACTGCAAATAATTTGCATGGCCAGCTAAATCTATTTCTGAAGTAAAATTAATATAATAATAAAGTATATTGTGTTAAGTGATATTTTGTACAGCTACAAACATTGCTACTGCTAATTAAATTTTCAATATTGCCAATAATAATACAAAATTACATTTATTTTATTTTATCAGATGCTATTTCTAACAGGTGTTGGCACATGCCAAAAAATATATATCACTATGAATTGACAGACAACAAAAACTGTTCAGTGCATGCTAAATGTTTATAAATAGAATGTGATCAATTTATATATTTGATCTAATCAAAACATTGGAACAGCGACGGTGTGTTGATTTCTCTTTTCTTACCGTAAACTACACTGGAGTCAAGACAAACAGCAGACTAAATATTAACCTTTAGCACACTGCATTATTTCTGACGTCCCCTACTCTGCTACTGCATTCTTTTTGAGGCAGTGAAAAACGCCTACACCCACTTGATTAAAAATAATGTAATTTTCTCTATTTGCTGTGTGAAGACTTGATTATTAGAATACTAATAAAGAAACAAACTGAAACTTAACGAAGAGAAATCTGAACTGATCTTGATCACTCCACCAAAGCTTCAAAATCACCCTTCCCTCCCATCCTCCATCAAACTTATGGACTCGTCTATCACTCTCTATCCTTCTGCCCGCAACCTTGGTGTCACCCTCAATCAAACCCTGTCCTTTCAGCAGAGCGCTGTGTGTCAGACTGTGTTAGCGCGCCCTGGATGTCTCTGGAAACAAAAGAGGCAAAGCAGGACCGTCCATCTGCAGAGCGCTGTGTGTCAGACTGTGTTAGTGCGCCCTGGATGTCTCTGGAAACAAAAGAGGCAAAACAGGACAGTCCATCTGCAGATCGCTGTGTGTCAGACTGTTAGCGCGCCCTGGATGTCTCTGGAAACAAAAGAGGCAAAGCAGGACCATCCATCTGCAGAGCGCTGTGTGTCAGACTGTGTTAGCGCGCCCTGGATGTCTCTGGAAACAAAAGAGGCAAAGCAGGACCGTCCATCTGCAGAGCGCTGTGTGTCAGACTGTTAGCGCGCCCTGGATGTCTCTGGAAACAAAAGAGGCAAAGCAGGACCGTCCATCTGCAGAGCGCTGTGTGTCAGACTGTGTTAGCGCGCCCTGGATGTCTCTAGAAACAAAAGAGGCAAAGCAGGACCGTCCATCTGCAGAGCGCTGTGTCAGACTGTTAGCGCGCCCTGGATGTCTCTGGAAACAAAAGAGGCAAAGCAGGACAGTCCATCTGCAGAGCGCTGTGTGTCAGACTGTTAGCGCGCCCTGGATGTCTCTGGAAACAAAAGAGGCAAAGCAGGACCGTCCATCTGCAGAGCGCTGTGTGTCAGACTGTTAGCGCGCCCTGGATGTCTCTGGAAACAAAAGAGGCAAAGCAGGACAGTCCATCTGCAGAGCGCTGTGTGTCAGACTGTGTTAGCGCGCCCTGGATGTCTCTGGAAACAAAAGAGGCAAAGCAGGACCGTCCATCTGCAGAGCGCTGTGTGTCAGACTGTTAGCGCGCCCTGGATGTCTCTGGAAACAAAAGAGGCAAAGCAGGACCGTCCATCTGCAGAGCGCTGTGTGTCAGACTGTTAGCGCGCCCTGGATGTCTCTGGAAACAAAAGAGGCAAAGCAGGACCGTCCATCTGCAGAGTGCTGTGTGTCAGACTGTTAGCGCGCCCTGGATGTCTCTGGAAACAAAAGAGGCAAAGCAGGACAGTCCATCTGCAGAGCGCTGTGTGTCAGACTGTTAGCGCGCCCTGGATGTCTCTGGAAACAAAAGAGGCAAAGCAGGACCGTCCATCTGCAGAGCGCTGTGTGTCAGACTGTGTTAGCGCGCCCTGGATGTCTCTGGAAACAAAAGAGGCAAAGCAGGACCGTCCATCTGCCGAGCGCAGATGGCGGAAGTCTGGACTGGAAGTTTTCAGACAGATATACGCTTGCCTTCGTAATGCCGTCAATTACTTGATCCGCGAGGCCAAGAGAAAGTATGTGTGTGATCGGATTGTGGATGCCACTTCCTCCCGAGAGTTGTTTCCCTTAGCCAGTCAGATGACAGGGGGGGATGTGTGAGAAAGTATGTGTGTGATCGGATTGTGGACGCCTCTTCCTCCCGAGACAGGGTTCGTACGGTCTTTAAAAGTGTGTAAAAAATGCTACACATTTTTAAGCCCTTAAAAAGTCTGTAAAAACAGCCATCGTGCCCAAAGTTTTTAAAAAGTCTATTTTTTGCCAACTGATCATCAGGCTCATACTACCCAGTACATAATCTAGTCAGAATAAAATACCCCCCGTAAAATCCGGAAAGTTTAAAAATTCAATCCGAAAGAAATTTTTTTTATGAAAATCCGATCGATGGGATTTCAAAGCAGACGAAGTAAGGGAAAGAACCTACTTGCGTAACCGCTTCCGGTTTGTTTATCCGGGCACTCAAGCGTACAGCGCACTTGGAGCAATATGCCATTTTCGCTCATCTTGGCAGCCGGAATACTCGAAATGGCTGAAAGAGAACCTGGAAACACGCGCAAAGCTTTCTGCCGCGTATGCAAGAAGACCATCGATGTGTCCTCTATGGGCGAAAAAGCTGTATCGTTCACAGCGAAGATAAGTGTTTACTTTACAGCACTTCGGCGCCAACTCGAATATCTGGACTCAACATGACATCACCCCCCCCCCCCTCCCCTCTCTCTCTCTGATTTCTCTCTCTCTCTCTAACAGATCCCAATCTTAGTCCGTGACTGGTTGATAATTGACCAATTTTTTTTCCCCACTAAGATTTTCAACTTAAAATTAATTTATGTCATGCTCAAACTGCACACCCACTCACACACACACACACGTTTGCATGCATACTCAAAGACCGCACACAAATTATATACACACACATCTACACATAATGTGACATATAGGTACATACATGTACATACACCAACCACACATTGTACAAGCATGTGTGTGTGCACGCACACACACACACAATGTATGCATGCATACTCAAAGACACACTGCACACAAATACACACACATCTACACATAGCATAGCATAAATGGCACTATAGGCTATTTTGTTTAGCCTTTTGCCCTCTAAATATGTTTTTGATTTTTATTTGGTTTGGCTTCATTCACTGATGACTACTAAGGCATCTGTGTTTTATTCCTTTAAATCTGTATATTAACTGAATACATTTTGTTTTGGAAAAGCTTGTCTATGATATTTTTGAATGAATTTAATGACTTTGCATTAACTGCTTCATCGGGAAGGTTATTCCATGCATTTATTACTCTGTTAGTAAAAAAGTTTTGTGCTAGTCTGGTGTATCTTTTTTGTACAGCTTAAAGTTATGGCCACGGGTTCTATCACCCTCACAAAGAGTTAGTAGGCTGTTAGTAGTGGAATAATCGTATAAATGGTGACATATTTTATAAACTTCAATCATATCACCCCTGAGCCTTCTATACTCTAGGCTAGGTATCCGCAGATAAATAAGTCTTTCCTCATAGGTCATATCATTTGTACCAACATTCTTTTTTGTAAACCTCCTCTGAACTCCCTCTAGCATATCAATGTGTTTTCTCAAATGTGGATACCATACAGGATTTCCATACTCTAACATAGGTCTCACCAAAGCCTTAAATAAAGGAATCATTATAACTTTCGCTTTGTTAGTAATAATGCTAACAAGCAGACCAGACATCCTGTTGGCTTTTAATACAATATTATTTATGTGAGGTTCGAAAGTCAAGCCCGGGTCCACAAACACCCCAAGATCTTTCTCAACATCTGTAGGTAAACTGACAGTATGTACATAATGTGACATATAGGTACATACATGTAAACACCCACCCACACCAACCACACAATGTACAAGCACGCACACACCCACATACACACACCCACAGAGTAACTGAGTCATCCACTTATGCAGGTGCACTCTCTCTCCCTCTCTAACAAATCTCAGTCAGTCTTAGTTTGCGACTGGTTGGGTCAAATGTCCCCCCCCCCCCCCCCCCCCCCCCCACACACACACACACCCACAGAGTAACTGAGTCATCCACTTATGCAGGTGCACTCTCTCTCCCTCTCTAACAAATATCAGTCAGTCTTAGTTTGCGACTGGTTGGGTCAAATGTCCCCCCCCCCCCCCCCCCCAAACACCAAACACCCACCCCCACAGAGTAACTGAGTCATCCACTTATGCAGGTGCACTCTCTCTCCCTCTCTAACAAATCTCAGTCAGTCTTAGTTTGCGACTGGTTGGGTCAAATGTCCCCCCCCCCCCCCCCCCAAACACACACACACCCACAGAGTAACTGAGTCATCCACTTATGCAGGTGCACTCTCTCTCCCTCTCTAACAAATCTCAGTCAGTCTTAGTTTGCGACTGGTTGGGTCAAAAACGTCCCCCCCCCCCCCCCCCCCCAACCCGCCCCCCCCCCCCCCCCACACCCACACCCACAGAGTAACTGAGTCATCCACTCTTATGCAGGTGCACTCTCTCTCCCTCTCTAACAAATCTCAGTCAGTCTTAGTTTGCGACTGGTTGGGTCAAATGTCCCCCCCCCCCCCCCCCCCCCCACAACACACACACACACCCACAGAGTAACTGAGTCATCCACTTATGCAGGTGCACTCTCTCTCCCTCTCTAACAAATCTCAGTCAGTCTTAGTTTGCGACTGGTTGGGTCAAACGTTCCCCCCCCCAAAACACATACACACTCAGGCACACACAGACAACACACATACACACTCAAAGACACACACATCTACACACAGATTCTCTGTGTGTTTGTGTATGTGTGTGTGTTTCTGTGAAATACACTGTACAGTCCTTACATTTTTTGGAAAGTCTTTAAAAAGTTTGTAAATTTGGAAGAAAAAACTGTATGAACCCTGTGAGAGTTGTTTCCCTTGGCCAGTCAGATGACAGGGGGGGATGTGTGTGATCGGATTGTGGACGCCTCTTCCTCCCGAGAGCAAACTCCTGTTACTTCTGTTGTGTCCGATTATGAAATTCAATTTTTATCTTCGGTTCGCAATCTGGGTGCATATCTCGATTCATCTCTTACCATGGACACTCACGTTAACCAGTTATGTAAGGCTCTCCACTTTCAGCTTCGCAAATTAAGTAAAATCCGCCCTTTCCTGTCTGTTGACGCTGCTAACAAACTCGCTGTTGCTTCCATCCTCTCGCCTCGATTACTGCAATTCTCTGCTCGTAGGTCTTTCTAATGACAAACTGTAAACTTCAAAAAATACAAAATCATGCTGCAAGACTTGTCTTGCTAAAGTCGAGACATGATCATGCAACCCCTCTTCTGCGTGCCCTTCATTGGCTGCCTGTTAAGGCCAGAATTGAGTACAAACTCGCCACTCTCTGCTTTCAATGCCTCAACTCTGAATCTGTGCCCTCGTATCTTTCTGACCTTTAGCCTTACATGTCTTCCAGAGCACCGAGATCGCAAAACTCTTCTCTGCTTACTGTCCCTAGATACTCTTTGAATTCCTGTGGTAAAAAATCTTTCTCTGTGTCTGGACCTACAACTTGGAACTCTCTACCTCTTTCTATCATAAAAAACACCCCTCTCCAAACCTCAGCTGAAAACCTACCTCTTCCATAAATACCTCGACTGATCCACCAGTGAGGAAAACGATGTCTCTGGTGTATGTCTGCATGCATGTGCGCATGTGTGCTTGTGTTGGGGGTATATGTGTACGCCCGCATCTGTTAGTGTGGGCGTGTACTTTTGCATTCTTATGTTTTTAATCGGCTCGCCTTAATCTGTTGTTATCTTACGAATGTCTTGTCTATTGTGGGTATGTGAATCATGTTATATTGTTTATTTGTGATCCTATGAAAAATGCTTTATATAGTTATTATGTTTTAACACGCAAGATTTAACTATCTCCTGAATGTGTCGTCTATTGTAAGTTTATCAATCATGTTATCTCCTGAATGTGTCGTCTATTGTAAGTTTATCAATCATGTTATCTTGCGTTTTCATGTGTGCTACAGTGGAACCTCCCTTATAAGACCTCCCTCCCTTAAGACCTACTTCTCTGAAACATTGCCCTTCTTTGTAAGTATTAAAATTACCTCCCGTATAAGACCCCTCCCTGATAAGACCTCCCATTATAAGACTCCCTCCCATAAGACCTACTTCTCTGAAACATTGCCCTTCTTTGTAAGTATTAAAATTACCTCCCGTATAAGACCCCTCCCTTATAAGACCTAATTTTGGATGATTTCTGAAGGTCTTATAAGGGAGGTTCCACTGTATTTACGAAGTGCATGTTATATGCCTATTATGTTTTAGTAAGCAAGTTTTAATCTGTTATCTTATGAATGTGTTGTCGTTAGTGGTATGTGGACCATGCTATCTTGTAGTTTCTTATCAAGTGTATGCTGTATGCTATTCGTTATTTTCTGATTTTACTTCATGTCTGATGTTCCATTTATATTTCAATTTGTAAAGCGCACAGAGCATGCTCATAGTGTGTAATGTTAGCGCTATAGCAAATAAAATTATTATTATTATTATGTATGTCGTACCTGCTTTCTTGAACTCCGCCGAATTGCTTCTATCCGCCATCTCCTCTCAGAAGATACCACAAAAACTCTTGTCTCAGCATTTGTCCTATCCCGCCTTTACTGTAATGCTCTCTTGTCTGGCTCCCCCTCACACCTCATCAATAAAATTCAAACAGTTCAAAATCATGCTTGCCCGCCTCATTTTCCGCTCTTCTAAATATGACCATGTCATTCCATTGCTGCGCTCCACTGGCTCCCTGTTCAGCAAAGAATATCATACAAGATTGCTTCTTTCTGTTTCAAATCTGTCGAGTCCTCCTGCCCTGAATATCTCACTGATCTGTTACACCTCTATGCTCCATCTCGATCTCTGCGCTCCTCATCCGACACCCGCCTCTATCGTATCCCTACTGTCAGCACTAAAACCTTTGGCCAACGCTCTTTCGCCTATCAAGCCCCTGTCACTTGGAATCAATTGCCCCACTCTCTCAGACACTCGCCTTCTCTGGCCACATTCAAACACCATCTAAAAACTCATCTCTTTCCAAAGTAGCAACTGATCTCTCCCGTCATGACCTGGCTTGTGCACACGCGTATGTGTGTGTGCTCATGTATGCTTGTTTGTTTATTGTTGTTAATAATTGAAAAGAAAGAAAAATATAATAATAATTATTATATTTTTCTTTTTTTAAAATTATTTATTGTAAACGCCATTTGATTAGGTGTATAAATGCTAATAGAATTAATAAATGATTGAGGAAAGTTTTGATACTATGCATTTTGTTGTCCGTTCATGTTTTGTTATTGAAAGAAAAAAGTCAAGTACAACAAAACGAAAGTGTTGACTTACTGTTTCGGCACTGTGGAATGAGTGCAGAATGCTTCTGAGTTCGCCCACTGACTAATAGTCATGTCGAGGATCACTTTTATCGAAATAACTCACTGAAATATCATTAAGAAAGGCGGAATTTGCTCCATTCCTCCAAAGTCAACCGAGTAGTCGAAATCGGCACTGATTCACAATTGTGGTTCAAACTGATATCAGGATCGTTTCATCGAGTCACAGTGACACTGTCTACCCCCCCCCCCCCCCCCCCCCCCTTCTACTGCACTACAATCTTCTATTACTCTTTCACTGTCGATATCCGACCTAACAAAGCCTAAAAAGTTTTGTTCGGTCAGAAAGTCAAGTTTCCTATCAAACATTATATAACCAAACATTGATGATAATTTCCAGTAGGAAAGCTTTGCCAACCCGAAAATCTGTCATGTGTGATAGGAAACTTGACTTTCTGACTGCACAAAACTTTGAAAAATTAAGTAAACTGTTATAAAAGCAATATGGTGGCTAACTGTAAAAAACGAATGTTGACTGAGCCTCGTTCTGAAGCGAAAGTAAGGTTGTTTCCATTTTTAATAATGGGAACAACGTTGGTTCCGAGTACCCCTCTCTGGGTGACACAGTGCGCCTGCAGTGGCAGGGGAGAGCGTCTACTGGGTGACACAGGGGAGAGCGTCTACTGGGCGACACAGGGGAGAGCGTCTACTGGGTGACACAGGGGAGAGCGTCTACTGGGCGACACAGGGGAGAGCGTCTACTGGGCGACACAGGGGAGAGCGTCTACTGGGCGACACAGGGGAGAGCGTCTACTGGGCGACACAGGGGAGAGCGTCTACTGGGTGACATAGGGGAGAGCGTCTACTGGGTGACACAGGGGAGAGCGTCTACTGGGCGACACAGGGGAGAGCGTCTACTGGGCGACACAGGGGAGAGCGTCTACTGGGCGACACAGGGGAGAGCGTCTACTGGGCGACACAGGGGAGAGCGTCTACTGGGCGACACAGGGGAGAGCGTCTACTGGGCGACACAGGGGAGAGCGTCTACTGGGCGACACAGGGGAGAGCGTCTACTGGGCGACACAGGGGAGAGCGTCTACTGGGCGACACAGGGGAGAGCGTCTACTGGGCGACACAGGGGAGAGCGTCTACTGGGCGACACAGGGGAGAGCGTCTACTGGGTGACACAGGGGAGAGCGTCTACTGGGTGACACAGGGGAGAGCGTCTACTGGGTGACACAGGGGAGAGCGTCTACTGGGTGACACAGGGGAGAGCGTCTACTGGGTGACACAGGGGAGAGCGTCTACTGGGTGACACAGGGGAGAGCGTCTACTGGGTGACACAGGGGAGAGCGTCTACTGGGTGACACAGGGGAGAGCGTCTACTGGGTGACACAGGGGAGAGCGTCTACTGGGTGACACAGGGGAGAGCGTCTACTGGGTGACACAGGGGAGAGCGTCTACTGGGTGACACAGGGGAGAGCGTCTACTGGGTGACACAGGGGAGAGCGTCTACTGGGTGACATAGGGCGCCTGCAGTGTGCTAAAGGTAAAAGCATGAAAAATACACCAAAAAAGCAAACTGTTAGAATGTTCTTGCACAATACATGCATCTTTGCAATGTTATAATTGTCCCACTTCATTTGGTTTTATTAGCAGCAAAGTTAAGGATAAAAAGTGCCCACAGCAATACAAATAGCACTGCAGTATGATGGCACGTGTTAAAACTAAGGGCAACTCCGTTTAGTATCGATGTAAGTTTTTGCAAGGCACAATAATTCTACCAACACAAGAGAAAAGTATGTATGAGGATTTCATGAGCTGTTCTTTTCTGTTTCTTTTTGTCTTTATACTGTGATGTGCACATATTTGTTTCTCTTAGATTATTAGCAAAAATTATTTCTCATCACCCCTTCTACACACATACGCATGTCCCAATTCCACACACTCATAAACCTTCTCTCAAACTCACACTCTCTCTCTTTAACTCGCGCACACACACACTCTCTCTCTCTCCATCAAACAGTACCCCACCCCAGTGGTTATATTTCCGTTTCCAGGTGCTCTGCTCTCTGCTGTGACCCATCACTGTTGCTGTTGTTCAGATACAACACGTTGGGTGAATACTCCTCAGTCGATCTGTAAGGCTGGTTCAAATAATCTCTACTGCCACGCACATTCTCTCGGCTGCCATCGAGACGATCTCGAGAACCTCCCAAACGATTTCGAGAACCCCTAAATTGATCTTGATCATCATCAAGCCGATCTCGACTGCCTCTCACTGGGTCTCGACCAAGATGATCTCGAGAACCTCCGAATCGATCTCGACTATCTTCTAATCGATCTCGACTGCCTCCGAATCTATCCCGACTGTGATCCAGTCGATCGCGGCTTCCCCCTAGTCGATGCGGTGATCCGGCAAAGCGATATGTCGATGGCTGAACCTGAGGTAGGCCAGGCTGAGAGCGAGGGAAGTACTGCAAGTCCTGATCCGGAGGTTCCACCGTGTTAGATTCGTAGTCGGGTTGGTCCAGAGTCAGTGGAGGGGGGTGGTCCATGTAACGGTCTCTCTCCTCGTAAGACGGTGGCCTATCCAACGGTAGAGGGGGGCTGTATCGCGGCAGGTTGGGTAATCGTTGTGAGGGGCTCATATGCGGAGTTCGCGGTTTGTATTCGTAACTGTCATCCAGCGAAGTTTCCATAGGCCGAGGCAATTGTTCCCGACTCCCAAGCGGTGGTTTAGCCGGTAATGGCACAGCTTGGTTTTCGTAATCTGGACTTTGAGCTGCATCGTAAGGCGTAGGTGTCGCTCGCAGAGACGACCCCTGACTTGAGGAGAAGGTTTTACGTGGGACTGGAGAGGGTCGGCTGTTTCCTGAGGCCACTGACCCTTCAGAGGACGCGGGGGAATGCCGCAGTTGCGTCACGGCAGGGTGGGGGTAGGGTGACCTTTCAGACGGTTTCGGACCCACCGGGGGCTTAGCAGCTTCTGGAGGGGGGACGTTTCTCGGTTTTTGTGGTGTGGGCGGGGGAGTGGGCAGGTTTTCTCGACGCGGAATGAACACGCTCCTCACTGGTGCTTCATTAGGAGAGGCCGGCTGGGTGAAACTGGACAGCGACCTGCTTTTGGGGGGAGAGTTTTCAACGCGCTGGTTTTCATAAACGTCGTCGCGTGACCGAGCATGCCGCGGTCCCCTCCCCGGTAAAGGCACAGCTCCAAAGTTGTTCTGATACAACCGATCTTCAGTACGCGGTTTTCCTGCCGAAGTTGCTGATTCTTCCTCGTCTTCTTCTGGATCAGAGTCAAAGCTCCCGTCATCTTCACTGTCATCTTCCAATTCCTTTTTATCGATTTCAGACTCACTATCTTCTTTCCCTCTGCTGCCCTTGTCAAAACTTTCATCGTTTTCTTCTTGCCCTCTCCTTCTTCTCCTCCTAGGCTCCCTCTCTATGTAATGCTCTCGTTCCAGTTGGTGGTTTTCCCATCGGTTTCTTTCCTCACCTCGCCGATCCCCCAAACTTCGCTCCATGCCCACAGCTCTGCCATTCCGGTAATTCTCATTCCTGTAGTTTTCATTCCTGTAATTTTCGTCCAGACTCGCCACACTTCCGTTCAGACCGTCAGTTCCGCGGGAAGTCTTGGTGGCCCTTGAGGACACTTCGGAATTTATGTCGATGTCGTGGAGGCGGCGGCGGGAATGTCCCTCAGAGAGCATAGTCAGCGTGGATTTGGACATACGCATGGACGACCGCACGGACGAACGGAGAGAGGCGGTGCGTTCAAAGCGTTCCTTCTCGCGTCGCTTGGATTTGACGCACCACAAGACGGCGAAGATGACGGCCACAAGGACCAGAACTCCGCCGATGCCCGCTCCGATGCCGATGGCCAGGGCAGAGAATGTCTGGGGAGAGGCCAGGATGGGGTCTGCAATGCACAGAATAGTCCATTAAAAACACAGAAAATATTCCATTTAAAACACACATAGGATTCCATTTAAAACACACAGAGAATATTCCATTTAAAACACACACACACAGAATATTCCATTTAAAACACAGAAAATATTCCATTTAAAACACACATAGGATATTCCATTTAAAAAACACATAGGATATTCCATTAAAAAAACACAGAATATTCCATTAAAAACACACACAAAAAACAGAATATTCCATTAAAAACACACACAGAATATTCCATTTAAAACACACACACACAATATATTCCATTTAAAACACAGAGGATATTCCATTTAAAAACACAGAGAATATTCCATTTAAAACACAGAGAATATTCCATTTAAAACACACAGAGAATATTCCATTTAAAACACACACAGAGAATATTCCATTTAAAACACAGAGAATATTCCATTTAAAACACACACAGAGAATATTCCTTTTAAAACACACACACAGAATATTCCATTTAAAACACAGAGAATATTCCATTTAAAAAACACAGAGAATATTCCATTTAAAACACACACAGAGAATATTCCATTTAAAACACAGAGAATATTCCATTTAAAACACACACAGAGAATATTCCATTTAAAACACACACACAGAGAATATTCCATTTAAAACACACACAGAGAATATTCCATTTAAAACACACACAGAGAATATTCCATTTAAAAACACACACACACAGAATATTCCATTTAAAACACACAGAGAATATTCCATTTAAAACACACACAGAATATTCCATTTAAAACACACAGAGAATATTCCATTTATAACAAAGAGAGAATATTCCATTTAAAAACACACACAGAGAATATTCCATTTAAACACACAGAATATTCCATTTAAAACACACAGAGAGAGAGAATATTCCATTTAAAACACACAGAATATTCCACTTAAAACACACAGAGAGAGAGAATATTCCATTTAAAACACACAGAATATTCCATTTAAAACACACAACTCCATTTAAACACACACACAGAATATTCCATTTAAAACACACAGAATATTCCATTTAAAACACACAGAATACTCCATTTAAACACACACACAGAATATTCCATTTAAAACACACAGAATATTCCATTTAAAACACACAGAATACTCCATTTAAACACACACACAGAATATTCCATTTAAAACACACACAGAGAATATTCCATTTAAAACACACACAGAGAATATTCCATTTAAAAGTAATAAAACACACAGAATATTCCATTTAAAACAGGACCGTGGGGACAATGTCTGAGGAGAGGCCAGGATAGGGTCTGGAACTTAACAAACCGGGGTGTGGCTGCGAGTTGAAACTCAGAATTAGTGGGAGCAACTTCACTGAAGATGGAACATAATTTTTTTTAAAATAAAATCCGTTGAGCCACCTTTTTCGGGTTCCAGCAGGCTAGGTTACAGTCCGTTTTTTAGTGGAGATGCCTTGCCCAGGGTACATCTGGAAGACCCACCTTTTTCACAGATGAATGGGTAGAGCAGGTTCCAGCAGTCCTCTTCAAACACCAGGTTGGCGTACTCAAAGGCGGCACAGCGGCTGGAGCCCACTTCAGACATGACCCACACCTTGTGTCTGGGGTCGTTGGCGTTTCGCATCACACGCAGCAGGTAGTTCAGGAACCCCTCTCTGTCACGAGCCTCCACCAGGAAAGCTCCAATTTTCTGGAGAAAGAAGAAATAATAAGTTTGTCACACTCCTGTCAACACAAGTCAACATATATCTTACACAAAATGGTTCAGTGAAAGTGTATCCTCAAATGCAGACAAAATGTAGTTACATGTAGTTATCTTGAACATGTAAATTTACAAGACAAACTTTGTGCTCATCTTTGTATTGTTTCAAAGAATAACAAAATGACACCATTTCCGATGCCTCATACTCACCCTGCAGAAGTCTCGTGCTGGGTAGTAAGGGAGAGCACCCCCCATGAAGCGGTAGCATCGCTTTCGGTCATACAGCCAGCCGGGAGGGCAGTGCCCTGAAAAACGCAATATTTTAGTGGATGTTTGCACCATGGATCTGTTCTTTATTTTCAAGGGATATGATAGCCAGCCAGGAGGGCAGTGCCCTGAAAAATGCAATATTTTAGTGGACGTTTGCACCATGGATCTGTTCTTTATCTTCAAGGGATATGATAGCCAGTCAGGAGGGCAGTGCCCTGAAAAACGCAATATTTTAGTGGATGTTTGCACCATGGATCTGTTCTTTATCTTCAAGGGATATGATAGCCAGCCAGGAGGGCAGTGCCCTGAAAAACGCAATATTTTAGTGGATGTTTGCACCATGGATCTGTTCTTTATCTTCAAGGGATATGATAGCCAGCCAGGAGGGCAGTGCCCTGAAAAACGCAATATTTTAGTGGATGTTTGCACCATGGATCTGTTCTTTATCTTCAAGGGATATTTACACTGGATATTTTCTCTCCAGCAGCCAGGAGGCAGTGCCCTGAAAAATGGTGTGATATCTTCAATAGATGCTGGCATTAGAATACTTTCTTCATGGTCAACAGATACACAATGGGTATTTTCTTTTATGTTCAATGAATATTTACACACAGGGTATTTTCCTTATGTCCTACGGATATTTACACTATGGATATTTTCTTTATGTTCAATGGAGATTTTTAGATAACATCTTAGATTTTTCAACCCATACTTGCCCTTTAATCCGTCTCTCTCCACCCCCTCCCTTCCTTATCATCCCCTAGATTGTTTTCTTCCTCTCTCTCCACCCCCTCCCTTCCATCCCCTAGATTGTTTTCTTCCTATCTCCCCACCCCCTCCCTCCCTTCCATCCCCTAGATTGTTTTCTTCCTCTCTCCCCACCCCCTCCCTTCCATCCCCTAGATTGTTTTCTTCCTCTCTCCCCACCCCCCCCCTCCCTTCCATCCCCTAGATTGTTTTCTTCCTCTCTCTCCACCCCCTCCCTTCCATCCCCTAGATTGTTTTCTTCCTCTCTCTCCACCCCCTCCCTTCCATCCCCTAGATTGTTTTCTTCCTCTCTCTCCACCCCCTCCCTTCCTTATCATCCCCTAGATTGTTTTCTTCCTCTCTCTCCACCCCCTCCCTTCCATCATCCCTAGATTGTTTTCTTCCTCTCTCTCCACCCCCTCCCTTCCATCCCCTAGATTGTTTTCTTCCTCTCTCCCCACCCCCTCCCTTCCATCCCCTAGATCCCCTAGATTGTTTTCTTCCTCTCTCCCCACCCCCTCCCTTCCATCCCCTAGATTGTTTTCTTCCTCTCTCTCCACCCCCTCCCTTCCTTATCATCCTCTAGATTGTTTTCTTCCTCTCTCTCCACCCCCTCCCTTCCTTATCATCCATCTAGATTGTTTTCTTCCTCTCTCCCCACCCCCTCCCTTCCATCCCCTAGATTGTTTTCTTCCTCTCTCTCCACCCCCTCCCTTCCATCCCCTAGATTGTTTTCTTCCTCTCTCCCCACCCCCTCCCTTCCATCCCCTAGATTGTTTTCTTCCTATCTCCCCACCCCCTCCCTCCCTTCCATCCCCTAGATTGTTTTCTTCCTCTCTCCCCACCCCCTCCCTCCCTTCCATCCCCTAGATTGTTTTCTTCCTCTCTCTCCACCCCCTCCCTTCCTTATCATCCCTAGATTGTTTTCTTCCTCTCTCCCCACCCCCTCCCTTCCTTATCATCCCCTAGATTGTTTTCTTCCTCTCTCCCCACCCCCTCCCTTCCATCCCCTAGATTGTTTTCTTCCTCTCTCCCCACCCCCTCCCTCCCCATCATCCCCTAGATTGTTTTCTTCCTCTCTCCCCACCCCCTCCCTCCCTTCCATCCCCTAGATTGTTTTCTTCCTCTCTCTCCACCCCCTCCCTTCCTTCCCCTAGATCCACCCCCTCCCTTCCTTATCTAGATTGTTTTCTTCCTCTCTCTCCACCCCCTCCCTTCCATCCCCTAGATTGTTTTCTTCCTCTCTCCCCACCCCCTCCCTTCCATCCCCTAGATTGTTTTCTTCCTCTCTCCCCACCCCCTCCCTTCCATCCCCTAGATTGTTTTCTTCCTCTCTCCCCCCCCCCCCCTCCCTTCCATCCCCTAGATTGTTTTCTTCCTCTCTCCCCACCCCCTCCCTTCCATCCCCTAGATTGTTTTCTTCCTCTCTCTCCACCCCCTCCCTTCCATCCCCTAGATTGTTTTCTTCCTCTCTCCCCACCCCCTCCCTTCCATCCCCTAGATTGTTTTCTTCCTCTCTCTCCACCCCCTCCCTTCCATCCCCTAGATTGTTTTCTTCCTCTCTCTCCACCCCCTCCCTTCCTTATCATCCTCTAGATTGTTTTCTTCCTCTCTCCCCACCCCCTCCCTTCCATCCCCTAGATTGTTTTCTTCCTCTCTCCCCACCCCCTCCCTTCCATCCCCTAGATTGTTTTCTTCCTCTCTCTCCACCCCCTCCCTTCCATCCCCTAGATTGTTTTCTTCCTCTCTCCCCACCCCCTCCCTTCCATCCCCTAGATTGTTTTCTTCCTCTCTCCCCACCCCCTCCCTTCCATCCCCTAGATTGTTTTCTTCCTCTCTCTCCACCCCCTCCCTTCCATCCCCTAGATTGTTTTCTTCCTCTCTCCCCACCCCCTCCCTTCCATCCCCTAGATTGTTTTCTTCCTCTCTCCCCACCCCCTCCCTTCCATCCCCTAGATTGTTTTCTTCCTCTCTCCCCACCCCCTCCCTTCCATCCCCTAGATTGTTTTCTTCCTCTCTCCCCACCCCCTCCCTTCCATCCCCTAGATTGTTTTCTTCCTCTCTCCCCACCCCCTCCCTTCCATCCCCTAGATTGTTTTCTTCCTCTCTCTCCACCCCCTCCCTTCCTTATCATCCTCTAGATTGTTTTCTTCCTCTCTCCCCACCCCCTCCCTTCCATCTCCCAGATTGTTTTCTTCCTCTCTCTCCACCCCCTCCCTTCCATCCCCTAGATTGTTTTCTTCCTCTCTCCCCACCCCCCCTCCCTTCCATCCCCTAGATTGTTTTCTTCCTCTCTCCCCACCCCCTCCCTTCCATCCCCTAGATTGTTTTCTTCCTCTCTCCCCACCCCCTCCCTTCCATCCCCTAGATTGTTTTCTTCCTCTCTCCCCACCCCCTCCCTTCCATCCCCTAGATTGTTTTCTTCCTCTCTCCCCACCCCCTCCCTTCCATCCCCTAGATTGTTTTCTTCCTCTCTCCCCACCCCCTCCCTTCCATCCCCTAGATTGTTTTCTTCCTCTCTCCCCACCCCCTCCCTTCCATCCCCTAGATTGTTTTCTTCCTCTCTCCCCACCCCCTCCCTTCCATCCCCTAGATTGTTTTCTTCCTCTCTCCCCACCCCCTCCCTTCCATCCCCTAGATTGTTTTCTTCCTCTCTCCCCACCCCCTCCCTTCCATCCCCTAGATTGTTTTCTTCCTCTCTCCCCACCCCCTCCCTTCCATCCCCTAGATTGTTTTCTTCCTCTCTCTCCACCCCCTCCCTCCCTTCCATCCCCTAGATTGTTTTCTTCCTCTCTCCCCACCCCCTCCCTTCCATCATCCCCTAGATTGTTTTCTTCCTCTCTCCCCACCCCCTCCCTTCCATCCCCTAGATTGTTTTCTTCCTCTCTCCCCACCCCCTCCCTTCCATCCCCTAGATTGTTTTCTTCCTCTCTCCCCACCCCCTCCCTTCCATCCCCTAGATTGTTTTCTTCCTCTCTCCCCACCCCCTCCCTTCCATCCCCTAGATTGTTTTCTTCCTCTCTCCCCACCCCCTCCCTTCCATCCCCTAGATTGTTTTCTTCCTCTCTCCCCACCCCCTCCCTTCCATCCCCTAGATTGTTTTCTTCCTCTCTCCCCACCCCCTCCCTTCCATCCCCTAGATTGTTTTCTTCCTCTCTCCCCACCCCCTCCCTTCCATCCCCTAGATTGTTTTCTTCCTCTCTCCCCACCCCCTCCCTTCCATCCCCTAGATTGTTTTCTTCCTCTCTCCCCACCCCCTCCCTTCCATCCCCTAGATTGTTTTCTTCCTCTCTCCCCACCCCCTCCCTTCCATCCCCTAGATTGTTTTCTTCCTCTCTCCCCACCCCCTCCCTTCCATCCCCTAGATTGTTTTCTTCCTCTCTCCCCACCCCCTCCCTTCCATCCCCTAGATTGTTTTCTTCCTCTCTCCCCACCCCCTCCCTTCCATCCCCTAGATTGTTTTCTTCCTCTCTCCCCACCCCCTCCCTTCCATCCCCTAGATTGTTTTCTTCCTCTCTCCCCACCCCCTCCCTTCCATCCCCTAGATTGTTTTCTTCCTCTCTCCCCACCCCCTCCCTTCCATCCCCTAGATTGTTTTCTTCCTCTCTCCCCACCCCCTCCCTTCCATCCCCTAGATTGTTTTCTTCCTCTCTCCCCACCCCCTCCCTTCCATCCCCTAGATTGTTTTCTTCCTCTCTCCCCACCCCCTCCCTTCCATCCCCTAGATTGTTTTCTTCCTCTCTCCCCACCCCCTCCCTTCCATCCTTCCATCCCTAGATTGTTTTCTTCCTCTCTCTCCCCACCCCCTCCCTTCCATCCCCTAGATTGTTTTCTTCCTCTCTCCCCACCCCCTCCCTTCCATCCCCTAGATTGTTTTCTTCCTCTCTCCCCACCCCCTCCCTTCCATCCCCTAGATTGTTTTCTTCCTCTCTCCCCACCCCCTCCCTTCCATCCCCTAGATTGTTTTCTTCCTCTCTCCCCACCCCCTCCCTTCCATCCCCTAGATTGTTTTCTTCCTCTCTCCCCACCCCCTCCCTTCCATCCCCTAGATTGTTTTCTTCCTCTCTCTCCACCCCCTCCCTTCCATCCCCTAGATTGTTTTCTTCCTCTCTCTCCACCCCCTCCCTTCCATCCCCTAGATTGTTTTCTTCCTCTCTCCCCACCCCCTCCCTTCCATCCCCTAGATTGTTTTCTTCCTCTCTCTCCACCCCCTCCCTTCCATCCCCTAGATTGTTTTCTTCCTCTCTCCCCACCCCCTCCCTTCCATCCCCTAGATTGTTTTCTTCCTCTCTCCCCACCCCCTCCCTTCCATCCCCTAGATTGTTTTCTTCCTCTCTCCCCACCCCCTCCCTCCCTTCCATCCCCTAGATTGTTTTCTTCCTCTCTCCCCACCCCCTCCCTTCCATCCCCTAGATTGTTTTCTTCCTCTCTCCCCACCCCCTCCCTTCCATCCCCTAGATTGTTTTCTTCCTCTCTCTCCACCCCCTCCCTTCCATCCCCTAGATTGCTTTCTTCCTCTCTCCCCACCCCCTCCCTTCCATCCCCTAGATTGCTTTCTTCTCTCTCCCCTCCCCCCCCCTCCCTTCCATCCCCTAGATTGTTTTCTTCCTCTCTCCCCACCCCCTCCCTCCCTTCCATCCCCTAGATTGTTTTCTTCCTCTCTCCCCACCCCCTCCCTTCCATCCCCTAGATTGTTTTCTTCCTCTCTCTCCACCCCCTCCCTTCCATCCCCTAGATTGTTTTCTTCCTCTCTCCCCACCCCCTCCCTTCCATCCCCTAGATTGTTTTCTTCCTCTCTCTCCACCCCCTCCCTTCCATCCCCTAGATTGTTTTCTTCCTCTCTCCCCACCCCCTCCCTTCCATCCCCTAGATTGTTTTCTTCCTCTCTCCCCACCCCCTCCCTTCCATCCCCTAGATTGTTTTCTTCCTCTCTCCCCACCCCCTCCCTTCCATCCCCTAGATTGTTTTCTTCCTCTCTCCCCACCCCCTCCCTTCCATCCCCTAGATTGTTTTCTTCCTCTCTCCCCACCCCCTCCCTTCCATCCCCTAGATTGTTTTCTTCCTCTCTCCCCACCCCCTCCCTTCCATCCCCTAGATCACCCCCTCCCTTCCATCCCCTAGATTGTTTTCTTCCTCTCTCCCCACCCCCTCCCTTCCATCCCCTAGATTGTTTTCTTCCTCTCTCCCCACCCCCTCCCTTCCATCCCCTAGATTGTTTTCTTCCTCTCTCCCCACCCCCTCCCTTCCTTCCATCCCCTAGATTGTTTTCTTCCTCTCTCCCCACCCCCTCCCTTCCATCCCCTAGATTGTTTTCTTCCTCTCTCTCCACCCCCTCCCTTCCTTATCATCCCCTAGATTGTTTTCTTCCTCTCTCCCCACCCCCTCCCTTCCATCCCCTAGATTGTTTTCTTCCTCTCTCCCCACCCCCTCCCTTCCATCCCCTAGATTGTTTTCTTCCTCTCTCCCCACCCCCTCCCTTCCATCCCCTAGATTGTTTTCTTCCTCTCTCCCCACCCCCTCCCTTCCATCCCCTAGATTGTTTTCTTCCTCTCTCCCCACCCCCTCCCTTCCATCCCCTAGATTGTTTTCTTCCTCTCTCCCCACCCCCTCCCTTCCATCCCCTAGATTGTTTTCTTCCTCTCTCCCCACCCCCTCCCTTCCATCCCCTAGATTGTTTTCTTCCTCTCTCCCCACCCCCTCCCTTCCATCCCCTAGATTGTTTTCTTCCTCTCTCCCCACCCCCTCCCTTCCATCCCCTAGATTGTTTTCTTCCTCTCTCTCCACCCCCTCCCTTCCATCCCCTAGATTGTTTTCTTCCTCTCTCCCCACCCCCTCCCTTCCATCCCCTAGATTGTTTTCTTCCTCTCTCCCCACCCCCTCCCTTCCATCCCCTAGATTGTTTTCTTCCTCTCTCCCCACCCCCTCCCTTCCATCCCCTAGATTGTTTTCTTCCTCTCTCCCCACCCCCTCCCTTCCATCCCCTAGATTGTTTTCTTCCTCTCTCCCCACCCCCTCCCTTCCATCCCCTAGATTGTTTTCTTCCTCTCTCTCCACCCCCTCCCTTCCATCCCCTAGATTGTTTTCTTCCTCTCTCCCCACCCCCTCCCTTCCATCCCCTAGATTGTTTTCTTCCTCTCTCCCCACCCCCTCCCTTCCATCCCCTAGATTGTTTTCTTCCTCTCTCCCCACCCCCTCCCTTCCATCCCCTAGATTGTTTTCTTTCTCTCTCCCCACCCCCTCCCTTCCTTACTATCCCCTAGATTGTACAAGAACAAAACGATACGAAACGCCCATACTATGGCAATTTCTAGTTTTCCTCAGGCCATTGCTGATTCCGATCATGATCAAATGACTGTCATCTTTGTGTGCTGTATGCGATAATCGTGGTCTACAGACTCATTTTAATCAAAGTCAGAAGCAAACTAATTTTACCAGTGACGACAGATCTGTTGTCGTAATTTGGCTGCCAGAATGCGATGGGCACCAGGTCTGGATCGTCCAACTGGTCCCAGATTTTGCCGTTGATGTAGGAGCGAAGCGGAGAGCCCCACCAGTTGTTTGTGGCGTTGATCGGCTTGTCTGAGGACCTGGGAGAAACAGGAAGAAAGTCAGCACTAGTATGTTGTCTGAGGACCTGGGAGAAACAGGAAGAAAGTCAGCACTAGTATGTTGTCTGAGGACCTGGGAGAAACAGGAAGAAAGTCAGCACTAGTATGTTGTCTGAGGACCTGGGAGAAACAGGAAGAAAGTCAGCACTAGTATGTTGTCCGAGGACCTGGGAGAAACAGGAAGAAAGTCAGCACTAGTATGTTGTCTGAGGACCTGGGAGAAACAGGAAGAAAGTCAGCACTAGTATGTTGTCCAAGGACCTGGGAGAAACAGGAAGAAAGTCAGCACTAGTATGTTGTCTGAGGACCTGGGAGAAACAGGAAGAAAGTCAGCACTAGTATGTTGTCTGAGGACCTGGGAGAAACAGGAAGAAAGTCAGCACTAGTATGTTGTCCGAGGACCTGGGAGAAACAGGAAGAAAGTCAGCACTAGTATGAGGACCTGGGAGAAACAGGAAGAAAGTCAGCACTAGTATGTTGTCCAAGGACCTGGGAGAAACAGGAAGAAAGTCAGCACTAGTATGTTGTCTGAGGACCTGGGAGAAACAAGAAGAAAGTCAGCACTAGTATGTTGTCTGAGGACCTGGGAGAAACAGGAAGAAAGTCAGCACTAGTATGTTGTCCGAGGACCTGGGAGAAACAGGAAGAAAGTCAGCACTAGTATGTTGTTGGTGGCTTACCCTGGCTACAAGACTCCAGGGATCATCCCTTCAGCAGAAGCGCTTGAACACTATGGTACAAATGCACCAGCTAGGGATGAGAACATTGCATGTGACCGTTTTTGATTACCCTGCCACATGGGCAGCCACACTCCATCTTTGGGGGATTTTGAAGACTGATGATGTTATGCTAGGAGCTTGTCATGGCTAAAAACAATCCGGTCCCATATAACCATGTATAGCATAACAACATTTTCATGTAGCCATGGTGTTCTAGCCTATGTTAATTGGTCTGACACAGCCTTAAGCCAAGATGAATTACTCAGGTATGGGTATTGGAAAAGTAACAAAAAGCTGAAAAGCGGGGGTCTGGGGCCAGAGAAGGCCCGTAGTAGGGGACCAGGGGGTAATGCTGAAGCTTTTTTGTGTAATTGAAGCCCTAAAACAACATCAGAAGGCCCCTAGCAGGGGTCCAGGGGGTAACGCTGAAGCTTTGTTGGTAATTGAAGCCCTGAAACACCATCAGAAGGCCCGTAGCAGGGGACCAGGGGGTAATGCTGAAGCTTTTTTGTGTAATTGAAGCCCTAAAACAACATTAGAATGGCTAAATTTAGTTACTTTTGTTTGTTCTTTTGGCGGACAGACATTTTTTGGCGGAAAAGCAATAGTATTTTGGCAAAAATTTGCTGTTTGGCGAACAATTCCCATCCCTGATTACTGTTATAAAAGTGGACTTATACTTTGGTTTAACTGTGTGAACAGATATAAAGGAAGCGACACATTCAATGGAGGTTGCGCCGTGCATACTGGAGCTTCACAGAAAACCTTATTACGGACAACTCCAGCAATCACAGTGACACCAACTCCAGCACTGCCCCCAAGATAAAGAAGTCCTTCTGGACATTCATCAAGTCCCAAAGAACAGAAGCGGCCAGTGTCTCTCCCCTCAAAGTGGATGGCAAGCTAGTCACGGACCCAAAGCAGAAAGCTGAGACCCTGAATGCCCAATTCAAGTCAGCTTTCAGTGGCAAAACGGAATGCTCCGCTGAGGATTTCAAGTCCTGGACAGGCCTAAACCCTGACCCTGTGGGTCCCACCTGCCACACTGAACATCTCAGTGGCAGGAGTTAGAAAGTTGCTGAAAGAACTGGACCCCAGCAAAGCACCAGGTGAAGAAGGACTCAGCCCCAGGCTCCTAAGGGACCTAGCTGAAGAAATCGCCCCGGCAGTGGCGCGCCTATATCAGTCATCAGTCAACACTGGCTGTGTTCGCCTGGACTGGAGGACTGCGAACGTGGCACCGATCTTCAAGAAGGGCGAGAGATACCGTGCTGAAAATTACCGCCCCATCTCCTTGACGAGTGTGCTGTGTAAAACACTGGAACACATTTTGGTCAGTACCATCATGGGCTTCGCGGAGACCAACCATATCCTGAAAGAAGAACAACACGGATTCAGGAAGGGCCAATCGTGTGAGAGCCAGCTCCTCGGTCTTGTGGACGAGTTATCGCACTCCATGGAGAGGGGTAGACCCTCCGACGTCTTGGTGATGGATTTTTCCAAAGCCTTTGACAAAGTCTGCCACTCCCTCCTGATCCACAAGCTCC
>CM065684.1:68149328-68181828 GCA_017654935.2 Phymorhynchus buccinoides | reverse complement strand
CAAGCTTAATTTAAAAGTACACATGAACTATATTTAACAACATTTACTGGCCTATTTCAATTTATTGAATGGGGAAACAAATATTGAAAAACAGAAGAAATAGCAACAGGGGGAGACAATCACACAACCAAAGGTTTGTATGGGAACCAGTTTTGTCTAAAACATACATATTTTCCATTAACAAATGATCTATATTCCTCTAGACAATATCTATTTTTTAGTATTGCACAAAAGGTTTGAAACACTGGGTTTATATCTTGCAATTTACATCTATATATGAAAGGTTTCCAAAGTTTCGGTCAACCCTTGCGTCTTTTCATACGAACGGAAACAAACAATAGACGTTTTTTCAAAATCCCAGGATTTTCATGCCCCACATGGCCGAAAGGCCCAAGAGGGGGTAAAACTTTATTTTCTCTCCCAGGATTTTCAGCGTTCACCCGGATTTTTACCCAGAATTTTTTGCAAATTCCCGGGATAATTCCGGCAAAACCGGAAAGGTAAACAGGTCTGATGGAACTGTTCATGTTGTTGACAAAAATAGTTCTGGAAAGAAGAAAAAAGTTTTTAAAACTAAAACATAATACAACACTAATACACATTGTAAAACACAATACGCCAATACACATTGCAAAATATAATACAACACTAATACACATTGTAAAACACAATACGCCAATACACATTGCAAAATATAATACAACACTAATACACATTGTAAAACACAATACGCCAATACACATTGCAAAATATAATACAACACTAATACACATTGTAAAACACAATACGCCAATACACATTGCAAAATATAATACAACACTAATACACATTGTAAAACACAATACGCCAATACACATTGCAAAATATAATACAACACTAATACACATTGTAAAACACAATACGCCAATACACATTGCAAAACATAATACAACACTAATACACATTGTAAAACACAATACGCCAATACACATTGCAAAACATAATACAACACTAATACACATTGTAAAACACAATACGCCAATACACATTGCAAAATATAATACAACACTAATACACATTGTAAAACACAATACGCCAATACACATTGTAAAACATAATACAACACCAATACACATAGCAAAATATAATACAACACTACTACACATTGTAAAACACAATACACATTCTAAAACACAATACAACACCAATACACACTGTAAAACACAACACAACACCAATACACATTGTAAAACAAAATACACATTGTAAAACACAACACCAATACACATTGTAAAACACAACACAACACCAATACACATTGTAAAACACAACACCAATACACATTGTAAAACACAACACAACACCAATACACATTGTAAAACAAAATACAACACCAATACACATTGTAAAACAAAATACAACACCAATACACATTGTAAAACACAATACAACACCAATACACATTGCAAAACACAATACAACACACATTGTAAAACACAGCACAACACCAATACACATTGTAAAACACAATACAACACCAATACACATTGCAAAACACAATACAACACACATTGTAAAACACAGCACAACACCAATACACATTGTAAAACACAGCACAACACCAATACAAATTGTAAAACACAACACAACACACATTGTAAAACACAGCACAACACCAATACACATTGCAAAACACAGCACAACACCAATACAAATTGTAAAACACAACACAACACCAATTGTAAAACACAGCACAACACCAATACAAATTGTAAAACACAACACAACACACATTGTAAAACACAACACAACACACATTGTAAACCACAGCACAACACCAATACACATTGCAAAACACAGCACAACACCAATACAAATTGTAAAACACAACACAACACCAGTACACATCGCAAAACACAGCACAACACCAGTACACATTGTAAAACACAACACAACACAAATTGTAAAACACAACACCAATAGAAATTGTAAAACACAACACAACACACATTGCAAAAACACAGCACAACACCAATACACATTGCAAAACACAACACAACACAAATTGTAAAAACACAACACAACACACATGGTAAAACACAACACAAATTGTAAAACACAACACAATACACATTGTAAAACATAATACAACAAC
Organism: Phymorhynchus buccinoides; assembly: GCA_017654935.2. Lineage (NCBI taxonomy): Eukaryota > Metazoa > Mollusca > Gastropoda > Neogastropoda > Raphitomidae > Phymorhynchus > Phymorhynchus buccinoides. The sequence continues at coordinate 68,179,694 of CM065684.1, read as the reverse complement.
AACAACATACAGTATTTATACGGCGCTGAATCTTGATAGAAATCAAATCAAAGCGCACACACACATTAGCATTCAAAGCGCATTCAAACAAAAACGCAATACAAAGCGAACACACACGGATAACATAAATGGAATATAGTAGAAACAGACCTAATGGCAAGAGAGAGAAGATAAAGAGAGAGGAGCTTTAATGACGGGGGAACAGGTGGGTTTTGAGGTTAGCTTTGAAAGCAGAGAGAGTCAGTCGCTGACGGAGGGAGAGAGGAAGTTTGTTCCAGGAGGTTGGTCCTGAGACAGCAAAAGAGCACCGACCAACAGTTGAAAGCTTATACCTAGGGATCTGGAGAGAAAGAGGGTCAGAAACTGAACGTAAAGTGCGAGCTGGCGTATAAATGGAAATATTGTCGCAGAGGTAAGATGGAGCAGCTTTATGAATAGATTTATAGCAAAGTGTGTTTAATTTATACTCAATTCTGTCTGCGACAGGAAGCCAGTGCAAAGAACGCAGAAGAGGGCTAACATGATCAAACTTTTTTTTCCTAAGGACAAGACGAGCAGCTGTGTTTTGAATACGCTGGAGACAAGATAGAGAAGAGACTGATAGGCCAGAAAGGAGAGCATTACAGTAGTCAATACGAGATAGGATGAGGGAAGTAACAAGCTTTGCTGTGGCTTCATCTGAGAGGTATCTACGAATATAGCCAATGCAACGAATTTGATAGTAGCAGGACTGACAGGTCTGAGTCAGGAAACTCTGCATGGAAAGAGTATTGTCCAAAGTGACACCTAAGTTTTTGACCGAGTCTGAGAGGGGAATGATATTGTTACCCAGTTGGATTGACTCTATGGAAACAGAGGCTAGTTTGTTTTTTGTCCCTACAAGCATTGCTTCGGTTTTTTCACCATTTAATTGAAGTTTATTTTGAACCATCCAATTTTGAATATCAATATAGCAGTTGTTACTTTCTGTAAGAATGGAATCTAGATCTTCAGGGGTTGTACTGTTTTGGAGTTGTGAGTCATCTGCATAGAAGTGATGTTTCATGTTGTGCTGGTTGATGACATTGGCAAGAGATGGCAACACCAATCCACATAGCAAAATATAATACAACACTAATACACATTGTAAAACACAATACACATTGTAAAACACAATACAACACCAATACACATTGTAAAACACAACACAACACCAATACACATTGTAAAACACAAATACACATGGTAAAACACAACACAACACCAATACACATTGTAAAACAAAATACAACACCAATACACATTGTAAAACAAAATACAACACCAATACACATTGTAAAACACAATACAACACCAATACAAATTGTAAAACATAATACAACACCAATACACATTGCAAAACACAACACAACACACATTGTAAAACACAGCACCACACCAATACACATTGCAAAACACAACACAACACACATTGTAAAACACAACACAACACCAATACAAATTGTAAAACACAGCACAACACCAATACAAATTGTAAAACACAACACAACACACATTGTAAAACACAACACAACACACATTGTAAACCACAGCACAACACCAATACACATTGCAAAACACAGCACTACACCAATACAAATTGTAAAACACAACACAACACCAGTACACATCGTAAAACACAGCACAACACCAGTACACATTGTAAAACACAACACAACACAAATTGTAAAACACAACACCAATACAAATTGTAAAACACAACACAACACACATTGCAAAAACACAGCACAACACCAATACACATTGCAAAACACAACACAACACACAAATTGTAAAACACAACACAACACACATGGTAAAACACAACACAACACAAATTGTAAAACACAACACAACACACATTGTAAAACACAACACCAATACACATTGTAAAACACAGCACAACACCAATACAAATTGCAAAACACAACACAACACACATTGTAAAACACAACACAACACAACACACATTGTAAAACACACCACCAATACACATTGTAAAACACAGCACAACACCAATACAAATTGTAAAACACAACACACATTGTAAAACACAACACAGCACCAATACACCACCTGGAACATGTACATCCTCTGGTAGTAATGCCCGGTGATGTTGAGGGTCTCCCCGTGGGTGCCAAAGCTGAACACATTGTAACACACAGCACAACACACAGTGTAAAACACAACACAGCACCAATACACCACCTGGAACATGTACATCCTCTGGTAGTAATGCCCGGTGATGTTGAGGGTCTCCCCGTGGGTGCCAAAGCTGAACACATTGTAACACACAGCACAACACACAGTGTAACACACAGCACCAATACACCACCTGGAACATGTACATCCTCTGGTAGTAATGCCCGGTGATGTTGAGGGTCTCCCCGTGGGTGCCAAAGCTGAACACATTGTAACACACAACACAACACACAGTGTAACACACAGCACAACACACAGTGTAACACACAACAACACACAACACAACACACAGTGTAACACACAGCACAACACACAGTGTAACACACCACACAACACACAGTGTAACACACAGCACAACACACAGTGTAACACACAGCACACAACTGGAACACAGTGTAACACACAACACAACACACAGTGTAACACACAGCACAACACACAGTGTAACACAACACACAGTGTACACTGGTAGTAACACAACACAACACACAGTGTAACACAACACACAGTGTAACACACAACACAACACACAGCACAACACACAGTGTAACACACAGCACAACACACAGTGTAACACACAGCACCAATACACCACCTGGAACATGTACATCCTCTGGTAGTAATGCCCGGTGATGTTGAGGGTCTCCCCGTGGGTGCCAAAGCTGAACACATTGTAACACACAACACAACACACAGTGTAACACACAACACAATACACAGTGTAACACACAGCACCAATACACCACCTGGAACATGTACATCCTCTGGTAGTAATGCCCGGTGATGTTGAGGGTCTCCCCGTGGGTGCCAAAGCTGAACACATTGTAACACACAACACAACACACAGTGTAACACACAACACAATACACAGTGTAACACACAGCACCAATACACCACCTGGAACATGTACATCCTCTGGTAGTAATGCCCGGTGATGTTGAGGGTCTCCCCGTGGGTGCCAAAGCTGAACACATTGTAACACACAACACAACACACAGTGTAACACACAACACAATACACAGTGTAACACACAGCACCAATACACCACCTGGAACATGTACATCCTCTGGTAGTAATGCCCGGTGATGTTGAGGGTCTCCCCGTGGGTACCAAAGCTGAACACATTGTTGGTGATGTTCCCTCTCAGGGCCGTGGCGATGGTCCTGGTGTGGACTGACAGGTACAGCACCCCCCCTTGTTCCTCTGGTAGTAATGCCCGGTGATGTTGAGGGTCTCCCCGTGGGTGCCAAAGCAAACCGGAACAACAGGTGTGCCCTGAAACAACAATAGTCATTACAACAGGTTGTCCTGAAACAACACAACAATAGTCATTACAACAGGTTGTCCTGAACACAACAATAGTCATTACAACAGGTTGTCCTGAAAACACAACAATAGTCATTACAACAGGTTGTCCTGAAACACAACAATAGTCATTACAACAGGTTGTCCTGAAACACAACAATAGTCATTACAACAGGTTGTCCTGAAAACACAACAATAGTCATTACAACAGGGTGCCCTGAAAACACAACAATAGTCATTACAACAGGGTGCCCTGAAACACAACAATAGTCATTACAACAGGGTGCCCTGAAACACAACAATAGTCATTACAACAGGTTGCCCTGAAACACAACAATAGTCATTACAACAGGGTGCCCTGAAACAAACAACAATAGTCATTACAACAGGGTGCCCTGAAACACAATAGTCATTACAACAGGGTGCCCTGAAACACAACAATAGTCATTACAACAGGGTGCCCTGAAACACAACAGTAGTCATTACAACAGGGTGCCCTGAAACAACACAACAATAGTCATTACAACAGGGTGCCCTGCACCAAACAAACACAACAATAGTCATTACAACAGGGTGCCCTGAAACACAACAATAGTCATTACAACAGGGTGCCCTGAAACAAACAAACAACAATAGTCATTACAACAGGGTGCCCTGAAAACACAACAATAGTCATTACAACAGGGTGCCCTGAAACACACAACAATAGTCATTACAACAGGGTGCCCTGAAAAACAACAATAGTCATTACAACAGGGTGCCCTGAAACACAACAACAATAGTCATTACAACAGGGTGCCCTGAAACACACAACAATAGTCATTACAACAGGGTGCCCTGAAACACACAACAATAGTCATTACAACAGGGTGCCCTGAAACACAACAATAGTCATTACAACAGGTTGCCCTGAAACACACAACAATAGTCATTACAACAGGGTGCCCTGAAACACACAACAATAGTCATTACAACAGGGTGCCCTGAAAACACAACAATAGTCATTACAACAGGTTGCCCTGAAAACACAACAATAGTCATTACAACAGGTTGCCCTGAAACACAACAATAGTCATTACAACAGGGTGCCCTGAAACACACAACAATAGTCATTACAACAGGGTGCCCTGAAACACAACAATAGTCATTACAACAGGGTGCCCTGAAACACACAACAATAGTCATTACAACAGGGTGCCCTGAAACACAACAATAGTCATTACAACAGGGTGCCCTGAAACACACAACAATAGTCATTACAACAGGGTGCCCTGAAACACACAACAATAGTCATTACAACAGGGTGCCCTGAAAACACAACAATAGTCATTACAACAGGGTGCCCTGAAACAAACAACAATAGTCATTACAACAGGGTGCCCTGAAACAACAATAGTCATTACAACAGGGTGCCCTGAAACAAACAACAATAGTCATTACAACAGGGTGCCCTGAAACACACAACAATAGTCATTACAACAGGGTGCCCTGAAACAAACAACAATAGTCATTACAACAGGGTGCCCTGAAACACACAACAATAGTCATTACAACAGGGTGCCCTGAAACACACAACAATAGTCATTACAACAGGGTGCCCTGAAACAACAATAGTCATTACAACAGGGTGCCCTGAAACACACAACAATAGTCATTACAACAGGGTGCCCTGAAACACACAACAATAGTCATTACAACAGGGTGCCCTGAAAACACAACAATAGTCATTACAACAGGGTGCCCTGAAACAAACAACAATAGTCATTACAACAGGGTGCCCTGAAAACACAACAATAGTCATTACAACAGGGTGCCCTGAAACAAACAACAATAGTCATTACAACAGGGTGCCCTGAAACACACAACAATAGTCATTACAACAGGGTGCCCTGAAACACACAACAATAGTCATTACAACAGGGTGCCCTGAAACAAACAACAATAGTCATTAGAACAGGGTGCCCTGAAACAAACAACAATAGTCATTACAACAGGGTGCCCTGAAACAAACAACAATAGTCATTACAACAGGGTGCCCTGAAACAAACAACAATAGTCATTACAACAGGGTGCCCTGAAACAAACAACAATAGTCATTAGAACAGGGTGCCCTGAAACAAACAACAATAGTCATTACAACAGGGTGCCCTGAAACAAACAACAATAGTCATTACAACAGGGTGCCCTGAAACAAACAACAATAGTCATTACAACAGGGTGCCCTGAAACACACAACAATAGTCATTAGAACAGGGTGCCCTGAAACAAACAACAATAGTCATTACAACAGGGTGCCCTGAAACACAACAATAGTCATTACAACAGGGTGCCCTGAAACAAACAACAATAGTCATTACAACAGGGTGCCCTGAAACACACAACAATAGTCATTACAACAGGGTGCCCTGAAACAAACAACAATAGTCATTACAACAGGGTGCCCTGAAAACACAACAATAGTCATTACAACAGGGTGCCCTGAAACACACAACAATAGTCATTACAACAGGGTGCCCTGAAAACACAACAATAGTCATTACAACAGGGTGCCCTGAAACAAACAACAATAGTCATTACAACAGGGTGCCCTGAAACACAACAATAGTTGTAATGACTATTGTTGTGTTTCAGGACAACCTGTTGTAATGACTATTGTTGTTTGTTTCAGGGCACCCTGTTGTAATGACTATTGTTGTTTGTTTCAGGGCACCCTGTTGTAATGACTATTGTTGTTTGTTTCAGGGCACCCTGTTGTAATGACTATTGTTGTGTGTTTCAGGGCACCCTGTTGTAATGACTATTGTTGTGTGTTTAGTCATTACAACAGGGTGCCCTGAAACACAACAATAGTCATTACAACAGGGTGCCCTGAAACACACAACAATAGTCATTACAACAGGGTGCCCTGAAACACAACAATAGTTGTAATGACTATTGTTGTGTTTCAGGACAACCTGTTGTAATGACTATTGTTGTTTGTTTCAGGGCACCCTGTTGTAATGACTATTGTTGTTTGTTTCAGGGCACCCTGTTGTAATGACTATTGTTGTTTGTTTCAGGGCACCCTGTTGTAATGACTATTGTTGTGTGTTTCAGGGCACCCTGTTGTAATGACTATTGTTGTGTGTTTAGTCATTACAACAGGGTGCCCTGAAACACAACAATAGTCATTACAACAGGGTGCCCTGAAACACACAACAATAGTCATTACAGCAGGGTGCCCTGAAACAAACAACAACAGTCATTACAACAGGGTGCCCTGAAACAACAATAGTCATTACAGCAGGGTGCCCTGAAACAAACAACAATAGTCATTACAACAGGGTGCCCTGAAACAACAATAGTCATTACAGCAGGGTGCCCTGAAACAAACAACAATAGTCATTACAACAGGGTGCCCTGAAACAAACAATAGTCATTACAACAGGGTGCCCTGAAACACACAACAATAGTCATTACAACAGGGTGCCCTGAAACACACAACAATAGTCATTACAACAGGGTGCCCTGAAACAAACAACAACAGTCATTACAACAGGGTGCCCTGAAACAACAATAGTCATTACAACAGGTTGCCCTGAAACAAACAACAATAGTCATTACAACAGGGTGCCCTGAAACAAACAACAATAGTCATTACAACAGGGTGCCCTGAAACACACAACAATAGTCATTACAACAGGGTGCCCTGAAACACACAACAATAGTCATTACAACAGGTTGCCCTGAAACAAACAACAACCAATAGTCATTACAACAGGGTGCCCTGAAACAAACAGCAACAGTCATTACAACAGGGTGCCCTGAAACAAACAACAACAGTCATTACAACAGGGTGCCCTGAAACAAACAACAATAGTCATTACAACAGGATGCCCTCAAACAGACAACAACAATAGTCATTACAACAGGGTGCCCTGAAACACACAACAATAGTCATTACAACAGGGTGCCCTCAAACAACAAACAACAATAGTCATTACAACAGGGTGCCCTGAAACAAACAACAATAGTCATTACAACAGGGTGCCCTGAAACAAACAACAATAGTCATTACAACAGGGTGCCCTGAAACAGACAATAACAGTCATTACAACAGGGTGCCCTGAAAAAACACAACAATAGTCATTACAATTTGTTGTAATGACTATTGTTGTGTGTTTCAGGGCACCCTGTTGTAATGACTGTTGTTGTTTGTTTCAGGGCACCCTGTTGTAATGACTGTTGTTGTTTGTTTCAGGGCACCCTGTTGTAATGACTATTGTTGTTTCAGGGCACCCTGTTGTAATGACTATTGTTGTTTGTTTCAGGGCACCCTGTTGTAATGACTATTGTTTGTTTCAGGGCACCCTGTTGTAATGACTGTTGTTGTTTGTTTCAGGGCACCCTGTTGTAATGACTGTTGTTGTTTGTTTCAGGGCACCCTGTTGTAATGACTATTGTTTGTTTCAGGGCACCCTGTTGTAATGACTGTTGTTGTTTGTTTCAGGGCACCCTGTTGTAATGACTATTGTTGTTTGTTTCAGGGCACCCTGGGGAAAAAACAATGCCCATGGTGGGCTAGGGTTATTACCATAACAACACCTGTAGCACAATGTCCATATGGTGGGCTAGGGTTATTACCATAACAACACCTGTAGCACAAAGTCCATATGGTGGGCTAGGGTTATTACCATAACACCTGTAGCACAATGTCCATGGTGGGCTAGGGTTATTACCATAACACCTGTAGCACAATGTCCATGGTGGGCTAGGGTTATTACCATAACAACACCTGTAGCACAATGTCCTATGGTGGGCTAGGGTTATTACCATAACAACACCTGTAGCACAATGTCCATGGTGGGCTAGGGTTATTACCATAACAACACCTGTAGCACAATGTCCATGGTGGGCTAGGGTTATTACCATAACACCTGTAGCACAATGTCCATGGTGGGCTAGGGTTATTACCATAACACCTGTAGCACAATGTCCATGGTGGGCTACGGTTATTACCATAACACCTGTAGCACAATGTCCATGGTGGGCTAGGGTTATTACCATAACAACACCTGTAGCACAATGTTCATGGTGGGCTAGGGTTATTACCATAACACCTGTAGCACAATGTCCATGGTGGGCTAGGGTTATTACCATAACACCTGTAGCACAATGTCCATGGTGGGCTAGGGTTATTACCATAACACCTGTAGCACAATATCTATGGTGGGCTAGGGTTATTACCATAACAACACCTGTAGCACAATGTCCATGGTGGGCTAGGGTTATTACCATAACACCTGTAGCACAATATCTATGGTGGGCTAGGTTTATTACCATAACACCTGTAGCACAATGTCCATGGTGGGCTAGGGTTATTACCATAACAACACCTGTAGCACAATGTCCATGGTGGGCTAGGGTTATTACCATAACAACACCTGTAGCACAATGTCCATGGTGGGCTAGGGTTATTACCATAACAACACCTGTAGCACAATGTCCATGGTGGGCTAGGGTTATTACCATAACACCTGTAGCACAATGTCCATGGTGGGCTAGGGTTATTACCATAACAACACCTGTAGCACAATGTCCATGGTGGGCTAGGGTTATTACCATAACAACACCTGTAGCACAATGTCCACGGTGGGCTAGGGTTATTACCATAACAACACCTGTAGCACAATGTCCATGGTGGGCTAGGGTTATTACCATAACAACACCTGTAACACAATGTCCATGGTGGGCTAGGGTTATTACCATAACACCTGTAGCACAATGTCCATGGTGGGCTAGGGTTATTACCATAACACCTGTAGCACAATGTCCATGGTGGGCTAGGGTTATTACCATAACAACACCTGTAGCACAATGTCTATGGTGGGCTAGGGTTATTACCATAACAACACCTGTAGCACAATGTCCATGGTGGGCTAGGGTTATTACCATAACAACACCTGTAGCACAATGTCCATGGTGGGCTAGGGTTATTACCATAACAACACCTGTAGCACAATGTCCATGGTGGGCTAGGGTTATTACCATAACACCTGTAGCACAATGTCCATGGTGGGCTAGGGTTATTACCATAACACCTGTAGCACAATGTCCATGGTGGGCTAGGGTTATTACCATAACACCTGTAGCACAATGTCCATGGTGGGCTAGGGTTATTACCATAACAACACCTGTAGCACAATGTGCATGGTGGGCTAGGGTTATTACCATAACAACACCTGTAGCACAATGTCCATGGTGGGCTAGGGTTATTACCATAACACCTGTAGCACAATGTCCATGGTGGGCTAGGGTTATTACCATAACACCTGTAGCACAATGTCCATGGTGGGCTAGGGTTATTACCATAACACCTGTAGCACAATGTCCATGGTGGGCTAGGGTTATTACCATAACACCTGTAGCACAATATCTATGGTGGGCTAGGGTTATTACCATAACAACACCTGTAGCACAATGTCCATGGTAGGCTAGGGTTATTACCATAACACCTGTAGCACAATATCTATGGTGGGCTAGGGTTATTACCATAACACCTGTAGCACAATGTCCATGGTGGGCTAGGGTTATTACCATAACAACACCTGTAGCACAATGTCCATGGTGGGCTAGGGTTATTACCATAACAACACCTGTAGCACAATGTCCATGGTGGGCTAGGGTTATTACCATAACAACACCTGTAGCACAATGTCCATGGTGGGCTAGGGTTATTACCATAACACCTGTAGCACAATGTCCATGGTGGGCTAGGGTTATTACCATAACAACACCTGTAGCACAATGTCCATGGTGGGCTAGGGTTATTACCATAACAACACCTGTAGCACAATGTCCATGGTGGGCTAGGGTTATTACCATAACAACACCTGTAGCACAATGTCCATGGTGGGCTAGGGTTATTACCATAACAACACCTGTAGCACAATGTCCATGGTGGGCTAGGGTTATTACCATAACACCTGTAGCACAATGTCCATGGTGGGCTAGGGTTATTACCATAACACCTGTAGCACAATGTCCATGGTGGGCTAGGGTTATTACCATAACAACACCTGTAGCACAATGTCCATGGTGGGCTAGGGTTATTACCATAACAACACCTGTAGCACAATGTCCATGGTGGGCTAGGGTTATTACCATAACAACACCTGTAGCACAATGTCCATGGTGGGCTAGGGTTATTACCATAACAACACCTGTAGCACAATGTCCATGGTGGGCTAGGGTTATTACCATAACACCTGTAGCACAATATCTATGGTGGGCTAGGGTTATTACCATAACAACACCTGTAGCACAATGTCCATGGTGGGCTAGGGTTATTACCATAACACCTGTAGCACAATGTCCATGGTGGGCTAGGGTTATTACCATAACACCTGTAGCACAATGTCCATGGTGGGCTAGGGTTATTACCATAACAACACCTGTAGCACAATGTCCATGGTGGGCTAGGGTTATTACCATAACAACACCTGTAGCACAATGTCCATGGTGGGCTAGGGTTATTACCATAACACCTGTAGCACAATGTCCATGGTGGGCTAGGGTTATTACCATAACACCTGTAGCACAATGTCCATGGTGGGCTAGGGTTATTACCATAACACCTGTAGCACAATGTCCATGGTGGGCTAGGGTTATTACCATAACAACACCTGTAGCACAATGTCCATGGTGGTCTAGGGTTATTACCATAACACCTGTAGCACAATATCTATGGTGGGCTAGGTTTATTACCATAACACCTGTAGCACAATGTCTATGGTGGGCTAGGGTTATTACCATAACACCTGTAGCACAATGTCTATGGTGGGCTAGGGTTATTACCATAACACCTGTAGCACAATGTCTATGGTGGGCTAGGGTTATTACCATAACACCTGTAGCACAATGTCTATGGTGGGCTAGGGTTATTACCATAACACCTGTAGCACAATGTCTATGGTGGTCTAGGGTTATTACCATAACAACACCTGTAGCACAATGTCTATGGTGGGCTAGGGTTATTACCATAACAACACCTGTAGCACAATGTCTATGGTGGGCTAGGGTTATTACCATAACACCTGTAGCACAATGTCTATGGTGGGCTAGGGTTATTACCATAACACCTGTAGCACAATGTCTATGGTGGGCTAGGGTTATTACCATAACAACACCTGTAGCACAATGTCTATGGTGGGCTAGGGTTATTACCATAACACCTGTAGCACAATGTCTATGGTGGGCTAGGGTTATTACCATAACACCTGTAGCACAATGTCAATGTATACCTGAAGCGCAATGTCAATGGTGGGCGGCGACGTCAGGTTAAGAACGGCCACTCCGTTGTCCTGCAGCCAGCAGCGGTCGACGAAGAAGGACGGATTTACCTCCCCTACGTTCTTGTACTGCAAAGCGCCATCCTGGTTCTTGTTGGAGATCGATTGAGATATTGTGTGCTTGTAGTTGCTGTCTGTCAAAGTAAAAACAATATTGATTAATAACAAACAGTAGTATTTATATTACTTTAAAAACAATATTGATTAATAACAAACAGTAGTATTTATATTACTTTAAAGATGTTTGAAATCGCACTGCAAAGCGCCATCCTGGTTCTTATTGGAGATGGATTGAGATAATGTGTGCTTGTAGTTGCTGTCTGTTTGTACCCATGGATTTTTCTTCTACTTCTTCTTCTTCTATACAACCGCTACATGACCAGACCAGCTCCCCTGACAAATAGCGCTGTCTGTCTGTACCCATGAAGTCTTCTTCTTCTTCTTTACACCCGCCATGACCAGACCAGCTCCCCTGACAAATAGCGCTGTCTGTCTGTACCCATGGAGTCTTCTTCTTCTTCTATACAACCGCTACATGACCAGACCAGCTCCCCTGACACCTGTCTGTACCCATGGAGTCTTCTTCTTCTTCTATGCTACATGACCAGACCAGCTCCCCTGACAAATAGCGCTGTCTGTCTGTACCCATGGAGTCTTCTTCTTCTTCTATACAACCGCTACATGACCAGACCAGCTCCCCTGACAAATAGCGCTGTCTGTCTGTACCCATGGAGTCTTCTTCTTCTTCTATACAACCGCTACATGACCAGACCAGCTCCCCTGATAAATAGCGCTGTCTGTCTGTACTCATGGAGTCTTCTTCTTCTTCTATACAACCGCTACATGACCAGACCAGCTCCCCTGACAAATAGCGCTGTCTGTCTGTACCCTGGAGTCTTCTTCTTCTTCTATACAACCGCTACATGACCAGACCAGCTCCCCTGATAAATAGCACTGTCTGTCTGTACTCATGGAGTCTTCTTCTTCTTCTTCTATACAACCGCTACACGAGCAGACCAGCTCCCCTGATAAATAGCGCTGTCTGTCTGTACCCATGGAGTCTCCTTCTTCTTCTTTATACCCGCTACACGACCAGACCAGCTCCCCTGACAAATAGTGCTGCCTGTCTGTACCCATGGAGTCTTCTTCTTCTTCTCTACACCCGCTACATGACCAGACCAGCTCCCCTGACAAATAGCACTGTCTTTTCCAGCTCCTCTATGAATCCACAGAGTTTGGTTGACAGCGGTGTGCTGGTGGGTCACACTTCTCCTCCTGCCTCCATGTGAAGGAGACATCTGTGGAGGACATGGAGTTTGGTGGACAGCGGTGTGCTGGTGGGCCACACTTCTCCTCCTGCATCCATGTGAAGGAGACATCTGTGGAGGACATGGAGTTTGGTTGACAGCGGTGTGCTGGTGGGCCACACTTCTCCTCCTGCATCCATGTGAAGGAGACATCTGTGGAGGTCATGGAGTTTGGTTGACAGCGGTGTGCTGGTGGGTCATACTTCTTCTCCTGCCTCCATGTGAAGGAGACATCTGTGGAGGACATGGAGTTTGGTGGACAGCGGTGTGCTGGTGGGCCACACTTCTTCTCCTGCCTCCCATGTGAAGGAGACATCTGTGGAGGACATGGAGTTTGGTTAACAGCGGTGTGCTGGTGGGCCACACTTCTCCTCCTGCATCCATGTGAAGGAGACATCTGTGGAGGTCATGGAGTTTGGTTGACAGCGGTGTGCTGGTGGGCCACACTTCTTCTCCTGCATCCATATGAAGGAGACATCTGTGGAGGACATGGAGTTTGGTTGACAGCGGTGTGCTGGTGGGCCACACTTCTCCTCCTGCATCCATGTGAAGGAGACATCTGTGGAGGACATGGAGTTTGGTTAACAGCGGTGTGCTGGTGGGCCACACTTCTTCTCCTGCATCCATGTGAAGGAGACATCTGTGGAGGTCATGGAGTTTGGTTGACAACGGTGTGCTGGTGGGCCACACTTCTCCTCCTGCATCCATGTGAAGGAGACATCCAGTTTGGGACAGCGGTGTGCTGGTGGGCCACACTTCTCCTCCTGCATCCATATGAAGGAGACATCTGTGGAGGACATGGAGTTTGGTTGACAACGGTGTGCTGGTGGGCCACACTTCTCCTCCTGCCTCCATGTGAAGGAGACATCTGTGGAGGACATGGAGTTTGGTGGACAGCGGTGTGCTGGTGGGCCACACTTCTTCTCCTGCATCCATGTGAAGGAGACATCTGTGGAGGACATGGAGTTTGGTGGACAGCGGTGTGCTGGTGGGCCACACTTCTCCTCCTGCCTCCATGTGAAGGAGACATCTGTGGAGGACATGGAGTTTGGTTGACAGCGGTGTGCTGGTGGGCCACACTTCTTCTCCTGCCTCCTTGTGAAGGAGACATCTGTGGAGGACATGGAGTTTGGTTGACAGCGGTGTGCTGGTGGGCCACACTTCTTCTCCTGCCTCCCATGTGAAGGAGACATCTGTGGAGGACATGGAGTTTGGTGGACAGCGGTGTGCTGGTGGGCCACACTTCTCCTCCTGCCTCCATGTGAAGGAGACATCTGTGGAGGACATGGAGTTTGGTTGACAGCGGTGTGCTGGTGGGTCATACTTCTTCTCCTGCCTCCCATGTGAAGGAGACATCTGTGGAGGACATGGAGTTTGGTTAACAGCGGTGTGCTGGTGGGCCACACTTCTTCTCCTGCCTCCCATGTGAAGGAGACATCTGTGGAGGTCATGGAGTTTGGTGGACAGCGGTGTGCTGGTGGGCCACACTTCTTCTCCTGCATCCATATGAAGGAGACATCTGTGGAGGACATGGACAGCGGTGTGCTGGTGGGCCACACTTCTTCTCCTGCATCCATGTGAAGGAGACATCTGTGGAGGACATGGACAGCGGTGTGCTGGTGGGCCACACTTCTTCTCCTGCATCCATATGAAGGAGACATCTGTGGAGGACATGGACAGCGGTGTGCTGGTGGGCCACACTTCTTCTCCTGCATCCATGTGAAGGAGACATCTGTGGAGGACATGGACAGCGGTGTGCTGGTGGGCCACACTTCTTCTCCTGCATCCATGTGAAGGAGACATCTGTGGAGGACAGCGGTGTGCTGGTGGGCCACACTTCTTCTCCTGCCTCCATGTGAAGGAGACATCTGTGGAGGTCATGGAGTTTGGTTAACAGCGGTGTGCTGGTGGGCCACACTTCTCCTCCTGCCTCCATGTGAAGGAGACATCTGTGGAGGACAGCGGTGTGCTGGTGGGCCACACTTCTTCTCCTGCATCCATGTGAAGGAGACATCTGTGGAGGACATGGAGTTTGGTTGACAGCGGTGTGCTGGTGGGCCACACTTCTCCTCCTGCATCCATATGAAGGAGACATCTGTGGAGGTCATGGAGTTTGGTTAACAGCGGTGTGCTGGTGGGCCACACTTCTCCTCCTGCATCCATGTGAAGGAGACATCTGTGGAGGTCATGGAGTTTGGTTAACAGCGGTGTGCTGGTGGGCCACACTTCTCCTCCTGCATCCATGTGAAGGAGACATCTGTGGAGGTCATGGAGTTTGGTTAACAGCGGTGTGCTGGTGGGCCACACTTCTCCTCCTGCATCCATGTGAAGGAGACATCTGTGGAGGACATGGAGTTTGGTTAACAGCGGTGTGCTGGTGGGCCACACTTCTCCTCCTGCCTCCATGTGAAGGAGACATCTGTGGAGGACATGGAGTTTGGTTGACAGCGGTGTGCTGGTGGGCCACACTTCTTCTCCTGCATCCATGTGAAGGAGACATCTGTGGAGGACATGGAGTTTGGTTGACAGCGGTGTGCTGGTGGGCCACACTTCTTCTCCTGCCTCCATGTGAAGGAGACATCTGTGGAGGACATGGAGTTTGGTTGACAGCGGTGTGCTGGTGGGCCACACTTCTCCTCCTGCATCCATGTGAAGGAGACATCTGTGGAGGACATGGAGTTTGGTGGACAGCGGTGTGCTGGTGGGCCACACTTCTTCTCCTGCCTCCATGTGAAGGAGACATCTGTGGAGGACATGGAGTTTGGTTGACAGCGGTGTGCTGGTGGGCCACACTTCTTCTCCTGCCTCCATGTGAAGGAGACATCTGTGGAGGACATGGAGTTTGGTTAACAGCGGTGTGCTGGTGGGCCACACTTCTTCTCCTGCCTCCATGTGAAGGAGACATCTGTGGAGGACATGGAGTTTGGTGGACAGCGGTGTGCTGGTGGGCCACACTTCTCCTCCTGCATCCATGTGAAGGAGACATCTGTGGAGGACATGGAGTTTGGTTGACAGCGGTGTGCTGGTGGGCCACACTTCTTCTCCTGCCTCCTTGTGAAGGAGACATCTGTGGAGGACATGGAGTTTGGTGGACAGCGGTGTGCTGGTGGGCCACACTTCTTCTCCTGCCTCCTTGTGAAGGAGACATCTGTGGAGGACATGGAGTTTGGTGGACAGCGGTGTGCTGGTGGGCCACACTTCTTCTCCTGCCTCCTTGTGAAGGAGACATCTGTGGAGGACATGGAGTTTGGTGGACAGCGGTGTGCTGGTGGGCCACACTTCTTCTCCTGCCTCCTTGTGAAGGGGACATCTCTGCAGGACACGTTCCGTTGTCTGGTCTTCCAGACCACAGGGACAGTCTGGTGATGGTGCCAGCTTCATCTTTCGGTGCATGTGGTTGTTGAGCCTGTTGTGGAGTAAATATGCACCTTCACTGTGTCTATATCATTCAAGGTGAATGTGGTTGTTGAGCCTGTTGTGGAGTAAATATGCACCTTCACTGCCTCTATATTATTCAAGGTGCAAAGGTTGTTGAACCTGTTGTGGAGTAAATATGCACCTTCACTGTGTCTATATCATTCAAGGTGCAAAGGTTGTTGAGCCTGTCGTGGAGTAAATATGCACCTTCACTGCCTCTATATCTATCTTTATAAGATAGCTCCCAATCTCATATCTTAGACATTAAATTTCTTCAAAATCTTCTTTAAAGTGAGGCCCGTCAGGGGAATGTGCACCACCTCAGCAATGAACCTGTGACTGACTGACAAACAAAATGCCAATGATCAAAACCAATACTGACAATGATCAAAACCAATACTGACAATGATCAAAACCAATACTGACAATGATCAAAAGCAATACTGACCTGGATAAGTGAGTCCCGTCAGAGGAATGTGCACCACCTCAGCAATGAAGCCGTACATGCCGTGACTGACCGAGGCATGCAGGTGGACAGTCAGCGTGAGGCCGGAACTCTTGAACAAATGGCCCACCTCCTCCCCGCTGGTGTTGGCCATCAGCTCAGCCATCATGGAGTCATGGTCGATGTGCGCGCCGTCAAAGATCTCCACCACGTTGCGGGAAAAGTCCTCGTGGAACATGTTGATCTGAAGGAAGCGCAGACCGATGCGACTTTGGCTGGAATGGCCGCGGATGATCTTCACGCAGTCTCTGACCTGAGCTCCGTACTTGTAGTACAGGATCATTCTGGTGTCCAGCTGGATTTCTTTCTCCATGCGGCAGATTTCAACTAGCCCGTACACGTGGTACGGAATGGTGCTAGAACCCAGCTGCAAGAAAGAGGAATCTCTTTCGCTGGATTCTCCATTCAGGACTAAGAAATTGAACCCAAACCCTAGATTGTTGGAAACGTTCAACCTCTCCATTTCTAAAATGCTGCGCGGAGCGATTATATCAAAGCCGTTTTCAGCGCAGTTGGTGATGTTGATGTGGCTGAATTGGGGAGAAACGTACGTGGACTGTATGGCTCCCACTTTCTCTCCGTGCAACATGCCGGCTCCCTCTATATCCACGTACCTCATCACGGATTCCAAAGCGCCGATGTCGTCTTCTAGCTTCTTTTCCTGATAGGATGGAGGCGCAAACCTGACGTTTCCCCAGTACTCCTGCCCCTGCGGCAGGTTCCTGTCCCCGCACACCACAAAGCTGTAGTTGGCTGCCTCGATGCACTGCTGCAGGTTGTAGTTATACCTCCTGCTGCACTGCCTCAAATCAGTCTCGTCCCCACCGCAGAAATACGACTCGAACCAAAACTCCTTCAGGAAGTACTGCGGCTCTCCGTAGATGTAGTGGTCGTAAAGATGTGTGAAGCGAACTCTGACGTTGATGGTTTCTTTGCCTAGCTGTCGACACACCACTTCTGCCGACTTTTCATTGAACTGGCTGTCGCACATCATGTTCCACGTTTTGCTGGATGTGTTGTATAACTCTAAAAAACCTGCGTCTCTGAACAGAGTGCCGTCCCCTCGTAGCCTCACTGTGGCGGCCGTGGCGCGTTTCTTTCTTCGAGTAGTCAAGGATTCGGCGCCGGGCTGCACAGGTTTGAGTTTGATTCTGTTGTACTCCACCCCTTTAGCCACCAGCCGACCCAGAACTAAAATGCCCACATTGGGACGAAACTGGAGTTCCGTGCCGGCCGATATGGTCAGCGTGGCATCAGGCATGACAGTGAGGTCTTTAACCACGATGTAAGGCTGGGGTTTGTACGGCAAAATCTGGTCCTCCAACACTCGTCCTCCTAATCGATACGTGTCCAGTGGCGGCTTCACTGGCTCCCCTCCAGCCAGGTCAGCATCAAACGCCGCTCGTGTCAAGTACGGAAAGAAATCGGCTATAGCGTAGTTGTTCCAGTCATCAAAGTCGAAGATTCTGTCCATAATTCCGCTGTAGTCGGTGCGTCCCCAGTAGTTTTCCTTCACGTTGACGGGATTCCCCAAAGAAAGGGCTGTAACTCCGGCGACCAGTTCGTATCCCAGGTCGGGGTTGTTGAAGAGGTTTCTGTTTGCCGTCATGTTCTCCACACCTCTGAAAGCCACAGCGTACGTTTTGCCGTGACCGGGGGGCTCCAGCCCTTCATATCTGTTGGAGTTGATGTTATTGTTGGTCATTGTTCCGTACACCGGGGCGGAATACTCTGAGTGGCTGACGATGTTGATGTCCACCATGTGTCGCCCCACATTGCCCGTCATTCTGTTGTGGATCAGCCTCAGGTTCTTCTCCATCCCCAAGATGCTCACCACACCCACAATGCAACGGTTGTTTTCAAAAACGTTGTTGCTCATCTCCACGTCCGCGTAATACCCTTTGATAGTGAAAGCAAAGTTCAGGTTATCTTTAAAAGTGGTTTCCTTGATCGTGACTTTATGCTTCATCCTCTCCTCAAAATCGTTGACTCTAGGAACTTCGATTTCAACCCCCCCGCGCCGATTGTCTTCGAAATGACCCTGATCGATGTACCACTGCCAGACATTGTTGGCGAAATCCACGTGATTGTGCTCAGCCAGAACTCCTGCCTGGTTGTGCAAGAAATAAACCAGGGTCATGTTGTATCGAATGGTGGCCACTCTCTCTGGCGTGGTCATGTCTTGGTAAGTGGGGATGTAATCGTCATTGAACTTGGTCACGCTGGGCATGTGGATGGCCTCCTTCCTGCTGTACTCAACGTGGACTTGCTCGAAGGTGAGGCTCTCTTCTTTGAAGCGGTGGAAGATTTCCAAGCGTCGGTTGGTGGGGGAGTTGTAGTGCTTGGCCTGAATGCCGATGTTGTTGTGCGTCAGCGTGGTGTTGTGAAGTCCGGTTTCCATCTTGGCTGAGCCCGTGCTGGCTTCCTCTGTCAGACACACAACAGATTGATTTTTCAATAGGATTTGAATCTGTGGTTTTCACTATTTCAGCACAGCAGCTGCTGTGTGACTCAGTAATTGTCAAACACACAACACAGTGATTTACTAATAGAATTTGAATCTGTGGGTTTCACTATTTCAGCACATCAGCTGCTGTGTGACTCAGTAATTGTCAGACACACAACACAGTGATTTACTAATATGATTTGAATCTGTGGTTTTCACTATTTCAGCACATCAACTGCTGTGTGACTCAGTAATTGTCAGACACACAACACAGTGATTTACCAATAGGATTTGAATCTGTGAGTTTCACTATTTCAGCACAGCAGCTGCTGTGTGACTCAGTAAATGTGAAACACACAACACAGTGATTTACTAATAGGATTTGAATCTGTGGGTTTCATTATTTCAGCACAGCAGCTGCTGTGTGACTCAGTAATTGTGAAACGCTTTGTACATTGGGCTTGATCTGAGATTCAATTTGAGCATCATGTTAGTGTCAACATTCTTCCATGCAACAATGTTTTCTTCCTTCCTTCCTCCTCTCTCTAGAAAATTAAGCTTTTACATTAGGCGCATCACTATCAAATAAGACACAAATAATATCACTATCAAATATGACACAAATAATATGACTATCAAATATGACACAAATAATATCACTATCAAATAAGACACAAATAATATGACTATCAAATATGACACAAATAATATCACTATCAAATAAGACACAAATAATATGACTATCAAATATGACACAAATAATATCACTATCAAATAAGACACAAATAATATGACTATCAAATATGACACAAATAATATGACTATCAAATATGACACAAATAATATGACTATCAAATATGACACAAATAATATGACTATCAAATATGACACAAATAATATCACTATCAAATAAGACACAAATAATATCACTATCAAATAAGACACAAATAATATCACTATCAAATAAGACACAAATAATATGACTATCAAATATGACACAAATAATATCACTATCAAATATGACACAAATAATATGACTATCAAATATGACACAAATAATATGACTATCAAATATGACACAAATAATATGACTATCAAATATGACACAAATAATATGACTATCAAATATGACACAAATAATATGACTATCAAATATGACACAAATAATATGACTATCAAATATGACACAAATAATATCACTATCAAATATGACACAAATAATATCACTATCAAATATGACACAAATAATATGACTATCAAATATGACACAAATAATATGACACTCACGAAATTAAAATGTATTCCTTCCACTAATAATACTCAATCACAACAAAGACAGAAAAAAATTCCCAATAATAAAAGTATAAAATCTATAAATCACACAAAAAGTCATTAAATAGAACCAATAAGAACTTTATCTGACTGTCTGTCTGTCTGTCTTTCAGTAAGTTAGTCAGCCAATCTGTCTGTCTGCCTGCCTTTCAGTAAGTTATTCAGTCAATCTGACTGCTGTGTCTGTCTGCCTGCCTTTCAGTAAGTTAGTCAGTCAATCTGTCTGTCTGCCTTTCAGTAAGTTAGTCAGTCAATCTGTCTGCCTTTCACTAAGTTAGTCAATTTGACTGCATGTCTGTCTGTCTGCCTTTCAGTAAGTTATTCAGTCAATCTGACTGACTGCCTGCCTTTCAGCAAGTTAGACAGTCAATATCACTGCCTGGCTTTCAGTAAGTTAGTCAGCCAATCTGACTGCCTTTCAGTAAGTTAGTCAGTCAATCTGTCTGCCTTTCAGTAAGTTATGTCAGTCAATCTGGCTGGCTGCCTTTCAGTAAGTTAGTCAGTCAATCTGATTGCCTGTCTGTCTTCCATTCAGTAAGTTAGTAAGTCAATCTCACTGCCTGTCTGCCTTTCAATAAGTTAGTCAGCCAATCTGCCTGCCTGCCTGCCTTTCAGTAAGTTACTATAGTTAGTCAGCCAATCTGACTGTCTGCCTGCCTTTCAGTAAGTTAGTCAGCCAATCTGCCTGCCTGTCTTTCAGTAAGTTAGTCAGCTAATCTGACTGTCTGCCTTTCAGTAAGTTAGTCAGTCAATCTGACTGTCTGCCTTTCAGTAAGTTAGTCAGTCAATCTGACTGTCTGCCTTTCAGTAAGTAAGTCAGTCAGTCTGACTGCCTGCCTTGCAGTAAGTTAGTCTGTCAGTCTGACTGCCTGCCTTTCAGTAAGTCAGTCTGACTGCCTGCCTTTCAGTAAGTCAGTCAGTCTGACTGCCTGCTGGCTGCCTTTCAGTAAGTAAGTCTGTCAGTCTGACTGCCTGCTGGCTGCCTTTAAGTAAGTAAGTCAGTCAGTCTGACTGCCTGCTGGCTGCTTTCAGTAAGTTAGTCAGTCAGTCTGACTGCCTGCTGGCTGCCTCTCCTCTCTCTCTTTCTCACCTCAACATAAAGCAATGATCCAACAACAACCAAATGCTCATGTCTCTCTCTTTCCCTCCCTCCCTCCCTTCTGTCACGACTCGCTAAGGTCGGACGTAGAAAAAACCCAAAATCCTACTAACAAAAAAAAAGCCCAGGAGAAAACTACTGACTCACACTCGCTCAACAATAAAAAACAAAACAAATACGTACGAACCAAAAAAACTTTTATTTACATATATACATTGGCGCACAAATAACATAAATGGCATAAATCTCCATTTACACATCATAATTACATAATAGCAGCACACACATCAATTTCACCCCCATGTTTTCCAAACACATACATTGCAATTTTACACCTCAACGCCCTTTCACACACACACACTCACACACCCCAGCCCCCAGATGCACTATGCGGCAACATGAGACAAACGGCCTCAAACACAGAGGGATCATCACAACGATAAAAAGAACCTCCCACGCCGAACAAGAAGCGAAGCCGACGAAAAGAAAATCCCACGCTGGTCGGAAACGCACGGCCGAGACCCGAACCAGGCTGGCCAAGACCAGACCGCTCGCTCAATCAGCGGAAACGGCCCCATGGCTGACACCCAGCGGCCCTCGCCGCACAACTACCCCCAACACAGGGCAGCCACACCAACGAGGAACAGCCTCCAACGACGTCACCTCCTCGCGAACACACTCCAACGACGAGCAGCAGCCAATGACCGGGACACGCAGACACGCTGCTCCCAAACGTCAGCACGCATGCCAGACAGCAACATAACACCAAACACGCCAGTCCACAGCAAGCCCCAAATCCTAAATCCTATGTAAGAAATCAAAGAAAATCCCCTTTTATTTTAACTGCTTAATTATTTCACTGAAACTGCTACTGTCATACTGTCTCAAACAACAGACAAATCACAGACCAAACAGTGTCACTCTTAAACATTCATTTCCCCATATTATATCTCAACATGTCAAGACTTAAACAATCCCATGAGACTCAAGAAACCCACTATGTGTATTGCAAAATAATTACTTAAACTTTTTAATTCCCACGCACAACTGCGTTTACCTTATTAAGCTTTACCAATTTATTTCAATCTAAATCAAAACAGTATCAAACACAGCCGTGTCAATTTGTTGTAGCACTAAGTACACATATGCAAACAATCATTTAATTTCCACCTTTCCTATCAAACACACGTAAAGTAAACCAAAAGAATGAATACACATGAATGCACAAATCATAGTACCCAGTACATATAAGTGCACAGAGCATCTGCATCACATGAATACCAGTTCAGTGAAAGCTTACTTCATAAAGAAGCAACTCTCCCGCTCTGACTGATTATACAACCAAAAATGAATTACAAGTTTCAATTTCTCTTGGCTGAACAAACCCAAACAGCCCACAAAAACACCTTTGCCAATTAATTATTTTCATGACAAAAATGTAGCTCTTAAACCAAAGGTAGAATTCCAACATACCTACTCACTATATTAAACTGACAAAGCGCATTGTGAACAACTACTGTATTTATAATTTTACACATAATTATTATACACTCCACTGCTACAATATTACACCCTGAAAAACTCACCTTGCACCTTTTTAAATATCTAACATCCCTACTATATTAACACTACAAAACATTTACACTTTATTCTCGCTACACTACTTTTGACCAACTTGTCTACTCTCAACACACGTTCAATCTACATACGACACTATTCTTACCTGCGCCATGTGTTTTAACTGAAAGCACATTTTCCACAAACAAACTAACTGAAAGCACATTTTAACGAGAAGTACACACTACCCATTTACAACATTCCTAAAAACTTTAAGCAAAAAGACCACCTTTCTTTTTACACTACTCACATACCTTACGTCCACCAACAAAACACGGAACACGGGCCCACAGGACAGGACACTCAGGCAACTTGACAAACCAAGCATACTGCCTGAACGAAGATACACAGACACGAAGAACGGCCCAGCACCCAGGCACCCATGACCTTCAATGTGCTGGCCAACCGGTTGAAGCGAGTCAACCCGCCCCGAAGGACAAAACGGGTCCAAATGACCCACCTGCCGACACCTCTACATCAAGAGGGCCGAACAGGTGACGACAAAAGCAAAAGCTAGAGTGATTTGAAATCGGAAAGTTAGAACTCCCAACATAACGGGACTATGTTTTTACTAACTCCGCAGCCGAGCAAAGCTGCTAGCCAATCACACGACGACTTACAAAACGAACAGCACAGAACAAGACTAAGACACGGACGAAAGGAAATCTAGGACTGGTGCACAAAACTTGCATACAGACATTCATACGCTTTCTTACAAACCTTCAAGAATAAACTGAACACAAACACTGCGTGCAACACGAATTGCACAAAACAAACTATCGTCTACCAGACAAGCTTAATTTTGTCTGCTCACAAAGACGCTGAGCTAATAGATTTCTACTGCCCACTGACAGGCTAAAACGAAACTTAGAAAGTACTGGCACAGTGCACATGCTAAAAATACTCAAGGAATATGCCGTTTGTGACATACCCCTCACACAAGATTAAAGCGATATCCAGCTTTAATTACAAAAAACTTTCTTAAAAGTTTTCCAAAAAAGAACAAATGGCGAGGACATTAAATCCCACAAAAATAAAAAGACCTGAGGAATATGCCGTTTGTGACATACCCCCCACCCAAAATTAAAGCGATATCCAACTTTAATTACCAAAACTTTCTTTAAAGTTTTCCAAAAGGAACAAACGACAAGGACACTAAATCCTACAAGACAAATTACAAAATTATCTAAACTATTACTTTTCAGTGAGAGGTAACTACAATACAAAACAACAACCAATTAACTCTCCCCAACACAAAAACACTGTTGCTTATAGTCATAAAGACTTTTACCAACACAACTATATTGTAAGAATAACAAACCAAAATACAAGTTCTGCTATACCCATTCAACAAAAGGAAACAAATTTATCTTTCAAACTTTTATGCCATGCCATTAAACAAATGACCAATTACTAAACTAATTCTGAAGGGTGAAACATTTATTCAACCTTAATCTGACCCACTCGGAAAAGAAAGAAAAATTAATTTCCTTATCCTTAACTTCCTTCTGAAGGGTCAAATTTACTAATCATTATTCAATAAAACCCAATCAGACAAAAAACAACAACAACCTCTTCTTCTGATGTGCATAGCAATACACTTAATATAGTTATTTTCGTTAATACAAAATCCACACTGGCATCAGCCAAGGAAAATATTTTAACTTTAACAAACTGATTCAAAGCACACAACTTGTGCAACACAACGTATAAGTACTACTAATACTATTCAAATCAATATGCCCAACATCATCACATCAATTCACCACACCGACTCATTCACTCACTTTCACACACCACCCATACATACACCGGTTGCGCCAAACCGATACAATAACGAACAACACATTCAATCACAGGGCCTGAAAAATATACTGCTCACCGCGTTGAGTAGCGCCGTCCACCTCTTTACAGTGACGCTACACCCGCCAACCTCCCACTGCAGTGTCAGAAGCAGAGTCTCCTCTATTCCTAAACCTAACTAATTTTGAAATTCCCCCTCCTCCCCTCCTCCCTCGCAGCGCCAAATGGTGGAGATGCGGGGTACTAGAAAGTAACTTTTGGGAGCAGCGAGGAGGTGACGTCGTTGGAGGCTGTTCCTCGTTGGTGTGGCTGCCCTGTGTTGGGGGTAGTTGTGGGGCGTGCGGCGAGGGCCGCCGGGTGTCAGCCATGGGGCCGTTTCCGCTGATTGAGCGAGCGGTCTGGTCTTGGCCAGCCTGGTTCGGGTCTCGGCCGTGCGTTTCCGACCAGCGTGGGATTTTCTTTTTCGTCGGCTTCGCTTCTTGTTCGGCGTGGGAGGTTCTTTTTATCGTTGTGATGATCCCTCTGTGTTTGAGGCCGTTTGCCTTGTGTCGTCGCGTAGTGCACCTGGGGCCTGGGGTGTGTGTCTGTGTGTGTGTGAAAGGGCGCTGAGGTGTGAAATTGCAATGTATGTGTTTGGAAGACATGGGGGTGAAATTGATGTATGTGTGCTGCTATTATGTAATTATAATGTGTAAATGAAGGATTATGTCATTTATATGTTATTTGTGCGCCAGTGTATATTTATAAATAAAAGTTTTTTTGGTTTGTACGTACTTGTTTTTTGGTTGTTGAGTGAGTGTGTCAGTAGTTTTCTCCTGGGGTTATTTTTCTTTAGTAGGATTTTTTTTTTTTCTACGTCCGACCTTAGCGAGTCGTGACACCTTCCTTCCTCCCTCCCTCTCTCTTTCCCTCCCTCTCTCTCTCTTTCCCTCCCTCTCTCTTTCCCTCCCTCCCTCCTTCACTCTCTCCTTCCTTCCTCCCTCTCTCTCTTTCCCTCCCTCCCTCTCTCTTTCCCTCCCTCCCTCTCTCTCTCCCTCCTTCCCTCTCTCTCTCTCACGTGATAACAGAGCAAAGGCCAGTCGCCCAGATCGAATTCCTCTGACTTTGAGTCGAATTGTGAGAACCCTGGACGTCGACATGACAGGGAAGTCAACCAAGTCCTGCGGAATCTTCCAATGTCGCGTGCCGCTCGTCACGCTGGCCCTGGGTGCGTCAAACACCGTCACCTCTTCTACCTCCGCAACAGGAAAATAGTCCAAAACCTGTGTGTCAAAATAAAAGAAAATAGTACCGTATTTTTCAGACTATAAGGTCCATCTGATTATAAGGCGCACTCTACAAATTTTAAACAAAGTTCAGATTTTGTTATTATATTTTCTTACTATATTACTAGTCGTATTATAAGGCGCAGAGGTCTCAGCCTGAAAAAAAAATTCAAAAAAATATGGTACTGTAAAAGTAAAGAAATGCACATGCACACACACACACACACATACACATACACACACTCATACACACACACACACTCATACACACACACACACTCATACACACACACACACTCATACACACACACATTCATGTTTGAGACCCTTTTATTTCTCACCTGCACAACAATGCGATATGCCGAGTCCACTGTGGAGACCTCAGTGTTGTATTCGTGATGTTCGTTGTCGTCTACACCCGGGGGGCACAGCAGAAAGGTCATGTCCCCTGAGACAATAATGATGACGATGATGATTATGATGATGATGATGATGATGATGATGATGATGATGATGATGATGCTCTACACCTGGGGGGCACAGCAGAAAGGTCATGTCCCCTGAGACAATAATGATGACGATGATGACGAGAAAGGATGATGATGATGATGATGATGATGATGATGATGATGCTCTACATGGGGGGCACAGCAGAAAGGTCATGTCCCCTGAGACAATAATGATGACGATGATGATTATGGGGATGATGATGATGATGATGATGATGATGATGATGCTCTACACCTGAAAGGTCATGTCCCCAGACACAATAATGATGATGATGATGATAATGATGATGATGATAATGATAATGACAATGATGATGATAATGATGATGATGACAATGATGATGATAATGATGATGATAATAATGATGATAATGATAATGAAATACGAATGTTTTATTGAGGGTAAAAAGGATAAGCTACAATAGCTTCTTTACACCTTGCCCTCTCACTCACACATTCATACCATGCATCATGCAAGGAAAATTTGACATAAAACAATCAAGTCAAGAAAATGGAACAAAAATTGGCACATGAAATAATTGAAAAAGATATCAAAAATGGGAATTAAAACGCAAACATGGATAATACTTAACAATGGTGAACTTGAATTGGTAGTTTAAATTGAGTACGAAAAAAGGGAAACAATTTTGAGACAATGACAATTTTTCAGAATAAAACCACTTTTAAGGAAGAAAAACAACAAAAACAAAAAACAACAACAACCCCATTATAAGATAACATGGGAATATGAGAGAGGGACGGAGAGAGAGAGAGAGAGAGAATACGAATACGAATACGAATGTTTTTATTGAGGATAAAACAGATAAGCTGGGTAGCTTTTTTACACTATTGCCCTCAAGCAAATAAACAATTAATGAAGAAAATGATTAACAGAAACGTAAAAACAACAACAAAACTGGCAACAATAGTGACAAAAATATACATGTAATATAATACAACAAGGCAAAAATGGCCACACAACAGCAATTCAAAATTAAAGAACCCCACCCCACCCCACAAAAAACATACCAAGAAACAACAACAAAAAACACCTCCCAGTCTCTACCCCCCCCCCCCCCC
Source organism: Phymorhynchus buccinoides (assembly GCA_017654935.2). Taxonomy (NCBI): domain Eukaryota; kingdom Metazoa; phylum Mollusca; class Gastropoda; order Neogastropoda; family Raphitomidae; genus Phymorhynchus; species Phymorhynchus buccinoides. Next base: position 68,151,459 of record CM065684.1, on the reverse strand, counting down.
CCCCCGCACTCACTCCCACAAGCACCCCCACATACCCCACCCCCACAAACCTATGCACACATACATACATGCATACAAATTCTTATATTATGTACATGTACATGTATATCAGTTCACATAAAATCTTAAATGTTCTCTACACCTTGTAATATCATTTGAATGTATATATAAACATAATCAAACGTGTATTGTGAACATACGTATTGTAATTCGTAAGGTAAAATAAGACTAAACAGATTTATAATTGGTCCATCAAGTATTTATGATATGCCTTTCTGAAAGATGACAAGCTCGGTTTCTGTTTTATGTGGTTAGTCATATTGTTCCACAATTTTGCTCCTGAGTGGACTAATGAGGACATGAATAGATTTGTTCTAGGTCTAGGGGTACGAATAATCGACTTCCCACGAATGTTATATACTGGGAAATGTTTTTGCAGATAATATGGTGTTAATTTATTCATAATTTTAAACATAAACACAGCTTTGTTATGCTTACATTTGAGATGAAAAGGCAGAATATCTAATTTCTTATAGTCACATGAATCAAGGGAGGAGGATTTTAATAGAATAAGTTTAAGGGAACGTCTATAAATACTGTGAAGTGGTTTTAAACAATTTTCACTTGCTAAGTCCCAACATGTTGACACATAGTCCATGTCTGATTGAATATATGCATGAAAAAAGAGAGTCCGGGAATGCTGGTCTAGAAAGTGTTTAATTCGATTCAATTGAAATGTTTTTTGTGATAGTTTCTTGGACAGAAGTGAAACATGCTTTGACCACGAGAGATTATTATCAATAGTAAGACCTAACAGCTTATAGAAATTTACTTCTTCCAATTCCTTATTTAATATATTTAACTTACATAAATTAGTCTTTATATTTTGGCACTTTTGCCTAGTTGTAACCAACATAAATTTGGATTTCTGCGGATGAATAGCCATATGATTCAACTCCGTCCAAGAAACCAATTTATCAAATATCTTGTAAGGAAGCACATAAAAGCACATAAAACGTCATGTATTTTTATTGTTGTTGTGTATACTTGTGTCGTCTGCGAAAAGTTCGCAGGAAGACTTAACATGCAGCGGTAGGTCGTTAATATATATTGAAAACAATATTGGGCCTAAAACAGAGCCTTGAGGAATACCATATTTGACTTGAGACAGAGAAGACCACGATGAATCTTGAATAACTGCCTGTCTTCTGTCGCTAAGGAAAGACATTATTAGCTTTTAGAGAGAAGAGAGAGAGAGAGAGAGAGAGAGCTCTAGAGAGAGAGAGAGAGAGAGAGAGAGAGAGAGAGAGAGAGAGAGAGAGAGAGAGATTTATAAGAATCTAGGCATAAGTTGATGGCATTGGTAACGTTTGAAGTAAAACTCATCAATTAGCATTACTAATAAACAAGATTGTCCATTAGGAGCTTGTAATAAGATTTCCAAAAGGGGGGCACAGCAGAAAGGTCATGTCCCCTGAGACAATGATGATGATGCTGACGCTCTACACTGGGGGGGGGGGGGCACAGCAGAAAGGTCTCTGAGACAATGATGATGACGCTCTACACTGGGGGGGGGGGGGGGAGCACAGCAGAAAGGTCATGTCCCCTGAGACAATGATGATGATGATGACACTGGGGGGGGGGGGGGGGGGGGCACAGCAGAAAGGTCATGTCCCCTGAGGGGGGGGGGGGGGGGGGGGAGCACAGCAGAAAGGTCATGTCCCCTGAGACAATGATGATGATGATGACGCTCTACACTGGGGGGGGGGGGGGGGGGGGGGGGACAGCACAGCAGAAAGGTCATGTCCCCTGAGACAATGATGATGATGATGACGCTCTACACTGGGGGGGGGGGGGGGGGGGGGGGGGGGCACAGCAGAAAGGTCATGTCCCCTGAGACAATGATGATGATGATGACGCTCTACACTGGGGGGGGGGGGGGGGGGGGGCACAGCAGAAAGGTCATGTCCCCTGAGACATGTCCCCTGAGATGATGATGATGACGCTCAATGATGATGGGGGGGGGGGGGGGGGGGGCACAGCAGAAAGGGTCCCCTGAGCAGATGATGAGGTCACTGGGGGGGGGGGAGGGGGGGTCATTGTGAGCTGGGGTGGGGGGGGGGGGCCCTGA
>CM065684.1:68036828-68146828 GCA_017654935.2 Phymorhynchus buccinoides | reverse complement strand
TGGGGGAGCTCTACAGCACAGCAGAAAGGTCATGTCCCCTGAGACAATGATGATGATGATGACGCTCTACTAGCAGAAAGGTCATGTCCCCTGAGACAATGATGATGGGGGGGGGGGGGGGGGGGGGGGGAGCACAGCAGAAAGGTCATGTCCCCTGAGACAATGATGATGATGATGACGCTCTACACTGGGGGGGGGGGGGGGGGGGGGAGCACAGCAGAAAGGTCATGTCCCCTGAGACAATGATGATGATGATGACGCTCTACACTGGGGGGGGGGGGGGGGGGGGGGGGAGCACAGCAGAAAGGTCATGTCCCCTGAGACATGATGATGATGACGCTCTACACTGGGGGGGGGGGGGGGGGGGGGGGAGCACAGCAGAAAGGTCATGTCCCCTGAGACAATGATGATGATGACGCTCTACACACTGGGGGGGGGGGGGGGGGGGGGCACAGCAGAAAGGTCATGTCCCCTGAGACAATGATGATGATGATGACGCTCTACACTGGGGGGGGGGGCAAAAAAAAAGATGGGGGCAATTTCTTGATGATTGTATAGGAGATAGGATCATCTCCTGTTGCTTTATTTGTTTTCCTAATCATATTAATGGCGGCAGCAAGCTCGGTAGTCTTTAAGGGAGCATTGATGGTATGTGAATTGTCATTAGACTTTTCAAAATGATAGTTTATTTTTCGTTTATCCCGTTGAAAAACAGGCAAGTGTTTTGTTTGGCTCGCCTGGGCAAACCGGTTGGCCAGGACATCAGCGGTATCTGAATCAGTGGTTGTCAAGTTATCCCCATCTAGGACACGCGTGTTAATATTATAGCCTTTATTTTGGACCTTCTTTAGACGTTTCCAGAATCAAAGGTATCGATTTAACCATCATGTGGATTCCCTCCCATTTGGGACTCACAGGGAACGACCTTGCTGACACGGCAGCCAAAAGGGCAGCTGAACAAACCGAGGGTCAATTTATAAATATTAAATTATCCCTGTCAGAGATTAAAAATCATCTGAAACGTTGTGTGTACCGGAGATGGGCTGAGGAATTGGATTCCTATGTAGAAGCCCACCTCCGGTGCAGGAAATTTATTAATGGTGGACTTTATCTGCCCGTTCCCCATAAAATTCAAGGCAGAATCAACAGATTCTACACTGACTCCATCCGATGTAAATTTAGGAACACCCCATGTAAATGTGGAAAGATCTTTAGCCTGAATCATATTTTTGATCCCTGCAATCAGATAAAGAAGGAATTACAACCTGTCATAGACAAATGTAAACAAAATAACTTAATATACAATGAAAAGAATTTCTTATGTGAACATGGTAAATTGGGTTGGTCACCAATAGTTTGGCTCGCCGGGGCAATTGGCCAGGTATCATTTAAACACCTTGTCTAAAAACTGAACCATTTTTACTGGTGGGAATAGAGTCCCCCTGGTGTGCGGGCCGTATACCTGTCTGCATTCCCGCTCCCTTCTTCCCCCTTCTCCCTTTTAACTAAAATATGTGCCTGATGGGCTGAAGTGACTCTTTTGAGCCCACTATCTTTTAAAATCCCTTCTCCCATGCAGATAGGTGTCCGGTACGCACAACGGGGGTTTCTCTCGTAACCGTTGCGTTTTACGCTTGTGCTCCCCCCCCCTTTTTGGGATTGCCCATGCGGTGTCCTGTCACTGCTCGGGGCGGAGAGGAGGGGTCCCTTCCCCTCCCTCCCTCCGTTCCGAGCATACAGGAGTCGTTAACCATCCCCACCCTCAACTCTCTCACCTTCTCTTTAAAACCATCTAGAGCTTAAATATAAATAAGAAAAACTTCCATCTATTTCACTTAAAATCTCAGACTCCATCATGACATCAGGGGCGGGAGAGTCTTTGTTGCTACCCCCCCCTGGGATCAGATGGAAAAAATAAAATTATTTATAACAATGGAGGCCTCTGGCGGTATGTCCCCCCACTTGTCCTATATAATATAACGGATCTGACTAGATCTCATTTATTTAAATAATAAATTACACATGGTCAAGTAACAGACCAAAATATACATAAAACAAACCAATTTTAATAGTCATAAACTACTTTTTACCAAATAACTTATTTTTAAAATTTTAAACATTTTAAAGATATAGATTTTAATTAAAACTATGCATAAAACGTCCTAATAGGACAGGTACAATCAATAAACAAAGGGTACACACATAGTAGTGGTGTACAAAGGTTCCTGGGAAAAGAAAATGAAACGACTGGCTCTTATAACCAACTCGTTATAGACGAACCCAGATTAAAACCGAACTTATATACCTAAAAGATCAGTTAGTAGGGGTTAGGTCCCACTACTCAATTAAAACAAAAACAACATAACTTTTAACAATTTTACATACTTACATATGTGAAAATTACATTATGCTCTGTCCTATGGACAAGATTAAATAAGTTAAACACATAACAAAATTTTAACATAGATTAAACACAACTTAGGTATCTTTTAAATAAGTTTTTCCATAAAAACAACAAATAACTTTACTTGTAAAAAGTCTAAACAGTTTGTTTGTAAAATGTACATAATAACAATGTACATATCAATTTTAATAACTTTTGGTCAAATAACTTTTGGTCTAAGGAGCAAAAGATAACAGTCGTCATTGGACCAAATAAATTCTGTACTCTAAAAAAACTCTTAAACAGCTATTAGTTGTATTGAGTCCTAAGGGACAAAACCTAATAGGCTAAAAAAACCTAAAAACTAACCTAACCAAATAGTCTTACACAAAAGTGATGTACATAACCTTTTTTTTTTAGGTTTTTTAAACTGTATATTAGCTTGTACACAGGCATATGCCTGTCAAGAATTTTAATAATAAAGCTCTTCACGAGCACAAACACGGATTTTTTTATCATATAGCTCAGTTGAGCATAAAATGCATGAATTTTAACTGTAGCCCTGGGTTTTTTTAATCAGACCTCCTCCAATCTGCCAGATTTTAAAGCAAACAGCTAAATATCTTTTAAAAATTAAAATATTTTATCACAAACATAATTTGTACACTCTTCAACTTGCGCTATTAAAATAACTTTCATAAACTCTGTTAAAATAAATAACTTATTCTTTCAAAACTATATTTTATAAACTCAAAATCCACCTTTTTTCTAGGATCTTTATAAATTAAAATGCCCCAAATAGTCTGTTGACTCAGAAGGCGTAAAATCTCTATTTTTCTCTCTCTAGGGTTAGAGTTAGGGTTAACCCTAACCCTATCATCTCATAGTTATTGCCAGTCAATCTGCTGTCTTATACAAGAAGCACAAGGTACCTAGGGTTAGGGTTAGGGTTAACCCTAACCCTATCATCTCATGGTTATTGCCAGTGAATCTGCTGTCTTATACAAGAAGCACAAGGTACCTAGGGTTACGGTTAGGGCTAGGGTTAGGGTTAACCCTATTATCTCATAGTTATTGCCAGTGAATCTGCTGTCTTATACAACAAGCACAAGGTGCCTTGACACACAATTGTAGCTTTCTTCATCAAAGTTTTTGTTGCTGTTTTTTTGTGAAATTCGGGTTGCTCCCACCTGAAGAGTGCGTCGCAGCCAGAGGCGTGCCACCCCATTAAAAAAAATATTGTATGACTGATGAGGAAGGAAAGGGGGTGGGGGTGGGGATAAATTTGGACTGGTTTAACTGGGTTTAACTGGGTTGCCACTGGGTTTAACTGGGTTGCCACTGGGTTTAACGTGTGTTACTTGCCTTCCTTTTTGTCACCAAAAGTAAATACTGGTTAGCTCGTTTGTTTTTCAACTCCAACATGAGCCAGAACTCAAACACAGTGTTTCAGTCTTCAAGCTCCTCCGTGTCTTGTGAAACATGCTTGGAACAATATGCACTCTGTATTTGTAAAATACGCATCATTTAGCCAATCAAATTAAAAACTCAAAGTTAAATGTGGAACTAAGCAAACCCTCCAACCTGCTCCGATGTTCAAGGAGGGTGTCTCAGTCATCAAGCTTCGCCTGGTCTCGTGGATCATGCTTCGTACACTCAGGGCTTCGTACTCGGTGAAGAACGGGTCGTACAGAAATCCCGTCTGACCGCTGTGTGTGATGTTGGAATGGCTCACCTGCAGTCTGGGATAGTGCGTCACCACACCGCTGCCTTGGTTGTTGTGAATCTGAAAAACGATACCAATTAAAAAAAGATGGTGAAATAACACTGATTGAGATAAAAAGGCACGATTGTTATTTTAATAAAGTCTAGCTATAAATAAGTTAAAGAGGGTGATTTCAAGGCATATTGTTGTGAATCTGCAAAACAAGATACTTTTTATGGATGTCTTTGTGGTTAACTTGGATTAATTTGATACAAACTGAAAGAAAAAAAAATTCTGTAAAGAGGCTGTACTTTTCACTTAAATAAAATGTTTAAACCTTTGTACCTGTGCAGTCCAGAACTTAGCATTTATAACAGTGAGGAACAAGGAATTCTAACCTAAAATAATCTCTTGCGCATTTCAAATTTGTTGAACTCTAAACAAAAACTTGTCTAAAAAATACCCCTAACTTCAATAACATTCCCCAAAGCCATTTATACAAACCTGTACATATTCCAGTCTGACTTTAGCAAAGGGGTGGGTGTAGTGGATCAGATTGTCATGGGAGAACAAACCCTTCACAGTTTCTCTGTACCTGTACATATTCCAGTCTGACTTTAGCAAAGGGGTGGGTGTGGTGGATCATGGGAGAACAAACCCTTCAGTTTCTCTGTACCTGTACATATTCCAGTCTGACTTTAGCAAAGGGGTGGCTGTGGTGGATCATGGGAGAACAAACCCTTCAGTTTCTCTGTACCTGTACATATTCCAGTCTGACTTTAGCAAAGGGGTGGGTGTGGTGGATCATGGGAGAACAAACCCTTCAGTTTCTCTGTACCTGTACATATTCCAGTCTGACTTTAGCAAAGGGGTGGGTGCAGTGGATCAGATTGTCATGGGAGAACAAACCCTTCAGTTTCTCTGTACCTGTACATATTCCAGTCTGACTTTAGCAAAGGGGTGGCTGTGGTGGATCATGGGAGAACAAACCCTTCAGTGTCTCTGTACCTGTACATATTCCAGTCTGACTTTAGCAAAGGGGTGGCTGTGGTGGATCATGGGAGAACAAACCCTTCACAGTTTCTCTGTACCTGTACATATTCCAGTCTGACTTTAGCAAAGGGGTGGCTGTGGTGGATCATGGGAGAACAAACCCTTCAGTTTCTCTGTACCTGTACATATTCCAGTCTGACTTTAGCAAAGGGGTGGCTGTAGTGGATCATGGGAGAACAAACCCTTCAGTTTCTCTGTACCTGTACATATTCCAGTCTGACTTTAGCAAAGGGGTGGCTGTGGTGGATCATGGGAGAACAAACCCTTCAGTTTCTCTGTACCTGTACATATTCCAGTCTGACTTTAGCAAAGGGGTGGCTGTGGTGGATCATGGGAGAACAAACCCTTCACAGTTTCTCTGTACCTGTACATATTCCAGTCTGACTTTAGCAAAGGGGTGGCTGTGGTGGATCATGGGAGAACAAACCCTTCAGTTTCTCTGTACCTGTACATATTCCAGTCTGACTTTAGCAAAGGGGTGGCTGTGGTGGATCATGGGAGAACAAACCCTTCAGTTTCTCTGTACCTGTACATATTCCAGTCTGACTTTAGCAAAGGGGTGGCTGTAGTGGATCATGGGAGAACAAACCCTTCAGTTTCTCTGTACCTGTACATATTCCAGTCTGACTTTAGCAAAGGGGTGGCTGTGGTGGATCATGGGAGAACAAACCCTTCAGTTTCTCTGTACCTGTACATATTCCAGTCTGACTTTAGCAAAGGGGTGGGTGTGGTGGATCATGGGAGAACAAACCCTTCAGTTTCTCTGTACCTGTACATATTCCAGTCTGACTTTAGCAAAGGGGTGGCTGTGGTGGATCATGGGAGAACAAACCCTTCAGTTTCTCTGTACCTGTACATATTCCAGTCTGACTTTAGCAAAGGGGTGGCTGTAGTGGATCATGGGAGAACAAACCCTTCAGTTTCTCTGTACCTGTACATATTCCAGTCTGACTTTAGCAAAGGGGTGGCTGTAGTGGATCAGAATGCCATGGGACAGAGAGTTGTAGATGGTGACGGCGGTGATTTGGTAGAAGTTGTAGTCGATGCGTAGAGCCGATGTGAAGCTCATGGTCTCTGCGTCCAACAGACCCGCGTGCTCAAAGGTCACTTCACGAAGCTGGGTCTCACAACGCTGACGATTGCGCGGGGAGGCTGGGAGAGTCACCCCTGACAACAAAGAAAGCAGTAATTATTGTCACTCATCATTATTGTCATCGGCTGATCCAAAACAATTGTCTTAAAATTTGGGCAAAGTTGTACAGTCGACCCCCTCACGAACAGCCCTCTGATTTACGACCTCCCCTCTTTTACGACTGAAATATGAATGACAGATCGTTTTTCTTCTAAACTTGCCTCCTCATTTACGACTCCCCCTCTAACGCGTTTTACGACCGTAAATCTTGTTGATTTTATGACCGATGCAACACATTCTGACAATTATCAGTCGCAAAAACGTACGATATCTATCCTTCTCGGCCTCAGTTCGAGCCGATGCACAGCTGGGGTACCACTGTTGTTAGGTCAATCTCGGTAAAAACGAACCGTTCTCATGCCGAAATTGAAGAATGTAATCAGCGATATCACGATCTGACCACTAAATGTCACCACTTTTATGCACATGTGTCATCACTGAGCAATTTATGATCAAAGTTTGAACTGAAACAGTCGCGATCGTGTCGATCTTTACGAACTCTGTGCACACGTAGGCCTAAATGCGAAGTCAACTCCCAAGTTGAAACTAGGTGATCGGTCACACTCCATAAGTTGGAACTCAGTGAATGGTCTCACTTTACAAAAAATAAGTTGAAAAGCAGCTCCTTTCCGCTATCAGACTGATAAATCGGCGTTAGTGCGTGCACTGAAACAATCACTGAATGCAAACAACTCACAAAATCCGATAAATGAAAGCAGCTGGTGCATTAGCGTTTGCCGTGATTTCGTATTTGCGGTTTGTGCGGCGCCATTTTGTCAGCCGAGTTGTATGCGCGGTAAAAGTTCTGTGTGTGCAAACTGTGACTGAAAATGAACTGCCAGAGCGTAAAATGGCGAAAATTAGGTCTGTACTGTTGTTATGTGTAGTTTGTGTGTGAGTGCAACACGGGCCGTCGAGCACACTTTCTGTTTTCGCTCGTTTTCGTATATTAGCTAGACTGCGGATGTTTCGTTCAAGAATGACGGAGAAAGTATGTTTTAGTTTTAGTGTATGCATGTGCTGTGTGTCATATACGGTGTAGTGAGTCACTGAGTGCATTGTTTTGGTCACCCCTGATTTAAGACCCCCCTCTTTTACGACCGATTTTTTGCGATTTTTTTAAGGTCTTAAAAGAGGGGGTCGACTGTATCTCAAAGTCTGATTCTTTCAGTTTCATGGCAATAATCCTAGGCTGATCCTACCTCTATTCCTTTTCCAAAGAATGGCAGAAGGTTGCTTCTCAGTAAGAAAAATTTCATTGCGAAAATTAGGGGAGAGGGGTGTGCGTAAAGTGCAAGATAGCCAGGAGAATAGAGATGTATCTCGGCAAAGCACTTTCCATTTTTCTGGTGTAGCAGTTGCCTTTTCCGTTGTGTGATCACCAAAGCCATCATAACTGACAAGTACACACCACAGTTCTCTCCTTACCTGCCCAGGTGGGGTCCTGACATCTCAAATACACATCCTGGTCGTGTCGGCAGTTGGCCTCTGCCCCGTGCACGGCGCGACACTGTGCCAAGTCCTGGTCAGCTTCGTCACACGCCACCCACGCCATCAGCACAGGGACGTCCTCATCAGCCGGCACGCGCACAGACACCGCGCTTTGCTCTGGGTTGTAGATCAAACCTAGCTGCTGGCACGCCAAGGCTGCCTCTCTTTCTGTCCAGCCCTGCATACAAACAAAGATATCCCATGTCCTCATCAGCCGGCACAGACACCGCGCTTTGTTCTGGGTTGTAGATCAAACCTAGCTGCTGGCACGCCAAGGCTGCCTCTTTCTGTCCAGCCCTGCACACAAAGATATCCCATGTCCTCATCAGCCGGCACGCCAAGGCTGCCTCTCTTTCTGTCCAGCCTGCACACAACTAAAGATATCCCATGTCCTCATCAGCCAAGGCTGCCTCTCTTTCTGTCCAGCCCTGCACACAAACAAAGATATCCTATGTCAGAATCACCCGGCACACCAAGGCTACCTCTCTTTCTGTCCAGCCCTGCACACAAACAAAGATATCCCATGTCAGAATCACCGGCACACCAAGGCTACCTCTCTTTCTGTCCAGCCTGCCCACAAACAAAGATATTCTTTGAAAGGCCACCTCTTGTTAGAATCACCCACACAGACATCGCGCTTTGTTCTGCCTCTCTTTCTGTACACCCTGCACAACAAAAGGATTGGGACCTTTTTTTATTTTTTTTATTCACACACTATCATCCACATAACACATGTTGCTTATCATTGATACATGATTTACAAATACACACATTATAGTTCATTGCACAAAAGGATTGGGACTTAAAGCAAGTCTGACAAGTGCGCTTTACGCATGTAAAAATCCCATGGCAGTTAAAAGTCAGTAAGACTAGGGAAAATCCTACTGCCGGATAGGACAAAATTGATAGTTAGGTTTCCCAACCCCCGCTTCCCTTTCAAACCCCCACCCACCCACCCACCACTGAGACACACACAGTGTATCTTGTCACACACAATGTCCCACTGGTCATCAACCATCATTTAAAAATGGACCTGTTGGACAGACGGACGGACGGACAGACAGACCTACACTGTACCTTATCACACACAGTGTCCCACTGGTCATCAATCATCATTTAAAAATGGACCTGTTGGACAGACGGATGGACAGACACACAGACCTACACTGTACCTTATCACACACAGTGTCCCACTGGTCATCAACCATCATTTAAAAATGGACCTGTTGGACAGACGGACGGACGGACAGACAGACCTACACTGTACCTTATCACACACAGTGCCCCACTGGCTGTCAATCATCATTTAAAAATGGACCTGTTGGACAGACGGACGGACAGACACACAGACCTACACTGTACCTTATCACACACAGTGTCCCACTGGTCATCAACCATCATTTAAAAATGGACCTGTTGGACAGACGGACGGACAGACACACAGACCTACACTGTACCTTATCACACACAGTGTCCCACTGGCTGTCAACCATCATTTAAAAATGGACCTGTTGGACAGACGGACGGACAGACACACAGACCTACACTGTACCTTATCACACACAGTGTCCCACTGGCTGTCAACCATCATTTAAAAATGGACCTGTTGGACAGACGGACGGACAGACACACAGACACTTAATGACCTCCAAAAGAATTTGCCAATAAAGAATTTCTTAGACCTTCATTCAATAAAACTCTTTTTTCATGCACACATCTCGCGTGCGCGTGTCGGGTTAAAATTCCTAGCTCGTTAAAATTCCTAGCTCGCTATACTATAAGACTGACTATTTGCGGCATTTTGCGACATTGAGCATGAACGACAAAATTCACTTTTTTCTAGGGTTAGGGTTAGGGTTAGGTAAATGGTTCAAGTAACGAAAAAGTGAAATTTTTTTGTCGTTGTCGCAAATAGTCACTCTCATAGTAGCGAGCTAGGAATTTTAATGAGTTAGGAATGTTAACCCTACAGCGCGTGCATGCGAGCGTGCGTGTGTGTGTGTGTGTCCTCCCCCGGCTTTCTCTCGCTCTCCACACCCACCCCTCTCTCTCCCTCCCTACCCCCTTCTCTCTTTTCTGTTTGGTTCTTTGTTGTTTTTTTCATTATACTGATCATGTTTTCTGTTTTGTGTTCCTGTAAATGTTATGTTTTCGTAGATTTTTGATTGATGTGTATTTTTTTTATGAGAGCAGGATGAAAAAAAAAGCTTTGTCAGCTTATTCTTTAACCCTCAAAAAAGATAATTTTGACTTGACTTGACTGTACCTTATCACACACAGTGCCCCAGTAGTTGTCAATCATCATTTAAAAATGGACCTGTTGGACAGACGGACGGACAGACAGACAGACCTACACTGTACCTTATCACACACAGTGCCCCACTGGTTGTCAACCATCATTTAAAAATGGACCTGTTGGACAGACGGACGGACAGACAGACAGACCTACACTGTACCTTATCACACACAGTGCCCCACTGGTTGTCAACCATCATTTAAAAATGGACCTGTTGGACAGACGGACGGACAGACAGACACAGACCTACACTGTACCTTATCACACACAGTGCCCCACTGGTTGTCAACCATCATTTAAAAATGGACCTGTTGGACAGACGGACGGACAGACACACAGACCTACACTGTACCTTATCACACACAGTGCCCCACTGGTTGTCAACCATCATTTAAAAATGGACCTGTTGGACAGACGGACGGACAGACACACAGACCTACACTGTACCTTATCACACACAGTGCCCCACTGGCTGTCAATCATCACCTGTTGGACAGACGGACGGACAGACACACACAGACCTACACTGTACCTTATCACACACAGTGACCCACCGGCTGTCAACCATCATTTAAAAATGGACCTGTTGGACAGACGGACGGACAGACAGACAGACCTACACTGTACCTTATTCAACCATCATTTAAAAATGGACCTGTTGGACAGACGGACGGACAGACACACACAGACCTACACTGTACCTTATCACACACAGTGACCCACCGGCTGTCAACCATCATTTAAAAATGGACCTGTTGGACAGACGGACGGACAGACACAGACCTACACTGTACCTTATCACAGACACACAGTGCCCCAGTGACCCACTGGTTGTCAACCATCATTTAAAAATGGACCTGTTGGACAGACGGACGGACAGACACACAGACCTACACTGTACCTTATCACACACAGTGCCCCAGTAGTTGTCAATCATCATTTAAAAATGGACCTGTTGGACAGACGGACGGACAGACAAACAGACCTACACTGTACCTTATCACACACAGTGCCCCACTGGTTGTCAACCATCATTTAAAAATGGACCTGTTGGACAGACGGACGGACAGACACACAGACCTACACTGTACCTTATCACACACAGTGACCCACCGGCTGTCAACCATCATTTAAAAATGGACCTGTTGGACAGACGGACGGACAGACAAACAGACCTACACTGTACCTTATCACACACAGTGCCCCACTGGCTGTGAATCATCATTTAAAAATGGACCTGTTGGACAGACGGACGGACAGACACACAGACCTACACTGTACCTTATCACACACAGTGCCCCACCGGCTGTCAACCATCATTTAAAAATGGACCTGTTGGACAGACGGACGGACAGACACACAGACCTACACTGTACCTTATCACACACAGTGCCCCACTGGCTGTCAATCATCATTTAAAAATGGACCTGTTGGACAGACGGACGGACAGACACACAGACCTACACTGTACCTTATCACACACAGTGCCCCACTGGCTGTCAACCATCATTTAAAAATGGACCTGTTGGACAGACGGACGGACAGACAAACAGACCTACACTGTACCTTATCACACACAGTGCCCCACTGGTTGTCAACCATCATTTAAAAATGGACCTGTTGGACAGACGGACGGACAGACACACAGACCTACACTGTACCTTATCACACACAGTGCCCCACTGGTTGTCAATCATTTAAAAATGGACCTGTTGGACAGACGGACGGACGGACACACACAGACCTACACTGTACCTTATCACACACAGTGCCCCACTGGCTGTCAACCATCATTTAAAAATGGACCTGTTGGACAGACGGACGGACAGACACACAGACCTACACTGTACCTTATCACACACAGTGCCCCACTGGTTGTCAATCATCACTTCCAGACGACCTTCATGAAGGTCAGAACCGTTGGACAGACGGACGGATGCCGTGCGGTTCTCCAGGGGAAGCAACTCTGGGTCTGTCCACAGTTTGAACTTGATCTTTTCCTGAGAGTTAGCTCCATCGGCTTTCAGACAACTGGAAGATAAAAGAGGAAAATTAAGAACAGGTAATTTCTGCAATGGTGGACATGTGAAGTCCGTCCTGCTGTGTGGGACACGGAGGACCACTGTAACGAGCACAAAGAACATCCAGACCTTCCTCAACAACTGTCTGAGGAAAATCCTCCCAGTGCGCTGGCCTGACACCATCAGCAACGAGGAACTGTGGCGCCTAACAAGACAGCAGCCTGCAGGGGTGGAGATCCAACAACGCCGCTGGAGATGGATCGGCCACAATCTTTGCAAACCAGCCGACAAGGCAAGCCATTTGGTGGAACCTCCAGGGGAATAGGAAGAGGCCAGCCAAGGAACACCCTAACCCTAACCCTTTGGTGGAACCTCCAGGGGAATAGGAAGAGGCCAGCCAAGGAACACCCTAACCCTAACCCTTTGGTGGAACCTCCAGGAGAATACGAAGAGGCCAGCCAAGGAACACCCTAACCCTAACCCTTTGGTGGAACCTCCAGTAGAATAGGAAGAGGCCAGCCAAGGAACACCTGGCGGTGCGGTCTATAGGCCAATGTCAAGTTGGGCCTCACCAGGGGGCAGCTGGAGAGATGTGCCCAGGACAGAGACAGCTGGAGAGACTTGCCCAAGACAGAGACAGCTGGAGAGACTTGCTCAGGACAGAAACAGCTGGGGAGACTTGCTCAGGACAGAAACAGCTGGAGGGACTTGCTCAGAACAGAAACAGCTGGAGGGAATTGCTCAGGACAGAAACAGCTGGAGAGACTTGCCCAGGACAGAAACAGCTGGAGACTTGCTCAGAACAGAAACAGCTGGAGACTTGCTCAGGACAGAAACAGCTGGAGGGACTTGCTCAGGACAGAAACAGCTGGAAGGACTTGCCCAGGACAGACGCAATGACGCAATGACTTTTAATGTGAGGCCACCGACCTATATACATTTGGAGGTGCACTTAATATGCACACAACTAAAGCAAAAAGGCAAAGAACGCAATCTTTAGAACAATAGAACATATATGTTACCGTAAATATGTGAAATCAGTAATTTCATGAAATTCTTAAAATGTTCAGTAATTTCATGATATTCCTGTGACCACCAGTAATTACATGAAATTACTAAAGGTCCTAGTAATTTCACGTAATTACTGAAAGTAGACACCAGTTATTTCATGAAATTACTAAACGACACTTCCTTGGGTAAATGTTAATGAAATTGTCATATCCAATATGAAATTTGACTTCCTCTGATTTGATAAACATGCCTACCTGCTCCCAACCTTTTGAGATGTGTGTGTTTGAAGGAATGAAAGGATTCACAGTTTTAGGTATTGTATCTTTTAGTATTAGATATTATATCACACCCAAACTACATTGTAAACCCATATAAGTATGCCAAGAGACAAACAGAATAATACAAAATCTTTATTTTGCAAAATGCAATAAAACATTTGAAACAGTTTTACAACCAAACGCAATCGCATGCTAGCACAATATACATTGTAAGAAAATACAGACTCAAAACCAAATACTTTGCAAAATGTATTAACATTTAGTTTATAAAACTATAAATGTTTTGATTGATTGATTGATTGATAAAACAAAAGCAATCAAGCACACATCAGCATCATACACATTGTGTTTAGATGTTATTAAAGAAAAAGAGATGTTGCTTAGCAAAATGTATCAACATTTACAGTCTATGAAACAAAGGCAATCAAGCACACATCAGCATCATACACATCGTGTTCAGATGTTATTAAAGAAAAAGAGATTTTACTTAGCAAAATGCCTGACAATTATCATTTATATCAGCCAAACAAAATGTTAAAAGAAACCACAGCAGGCAAACTATTGAGAAATGTGCATTTGTGTCTTTGTGTGTCAGTCTGCACCCACCCCCCCCCCCCCCCCCCCCCCCCCCCCCCCCCCCCCCCCCCCTCTCTCTCTCTCTCTCTCTCATTTGACGCTTAAATTAATAGCAGCAACTGTCATTGATAACACCCAGTAGGGTAACAACTTTAAAACCGCTTCCAGGAAGAACATGGAAACTTAATACTTATTTTTGCAATTCAATGAACTATGACAATGTGAGTTGCAGAGAAGAGTTGAGAGAGACAAAGAGAGAGAGAGAGAGAGAGAGAGAGAGAGAGAGAGAGAGAGAGAGAGAGAGAGAGAGAGAGAGAGAGAGAGAGAGAGAGAGAGAGAGACAGACAGACAGAAAGAGACACAGAGAGAGTGAGAAAGAGAGAAAGAGTGAGAGAGAGAGAGAGAGAGAGAGAGAGAGAGAGAGAGAGAGAGAGAGAGAGAGAGAGAGAGAGAGAGAGAGAGAGAGAGAGAGAGAGAGACAGACAGAGAGAAAGAGAGAGAGAGAGAGAGAGAGAGAGAGAGAGAGAGAGAGAGAGAGAGAGAGAGAGAGAGAGAGAGAGAGAGAGAGAGAGAGAGAGATTGAGAGAGAGAGAGAGATTAATGTAAGATAAAACCATAAACGTGCGTACATTTCTTTGAGAATGCATTTAGTAAAATTTATACTATAAATCCTAAACATATGCCATGCAAGCAGACAAAGGACACACATACACATACATATGTACATGAAGAAGAAGAAAAAGAAGACGAAGAAGAAGAAGAAGAAGCTGGGGGAGATAACAAGAGAGTGAGAGAAAGAGGGTGAGGGGAGAGAGACAGACAGACACAGAGAATTGTATCAAATGGATATCATGATTTAATTGGACAGTGAGTAGTAGTCATTTCTGCTTTTTGAATGTTGACTTGAAGCAGTCAATTTCAATCCCTCAATAACATTTTTGCAATCTGATTTTGGTATGAGACACCGTTGTTCTGCTGGTAAAAACGTTCTTGAGTAAAAACCAATTGCACATTCACATTGTCCATGTTGTATGCTTTCAGAAGCCAGTCATGGTGGAATGGATTCAAAAACACAATGTTAACTTGGTAGCAAACATCCTAGTCCGTAAACAAATATATTAACTATTTTTAACAAGGAAAATCACAATTCACAACCAGGTGGAGGTGGTTCAAAGGTCTTTGAATAAGAAATAGATGAACACTTTTAAAACAGGTTCATTGTAGAACCTCACAGGTAATGATGAACTAGAATTGGTCCAAAGGTCAGATGGTTCAGTGGCAGTCTGTTTTGATCAACCATAACCCATTCTTCTGAAATTTGTGAACTCTAATGGCAGAAAGCATCACACAACTCCATCCAAATGGTTCAAAGGGATAGCACAAAATACCTCAGGCAATCACATCTAGTTAGTTCAAAGGGAATTTTCTTTATATGAGGGGTATATCTGGGTGTCACATTGAATCAAAAGAATTACACAAATTTACTGAAATGCTGTCAGCAAATATGTGTAAAACATGTGCTCAGATTTCAGTAATTAAGTGAAATTATTAGGATTTGTATCTGGGGGTCACATTGAATCAAAAGAATTACACAAATTTCCTGAAATGCTGTCAGTAAACAGGTGTAAAACATGCGCTCAGAATTCAGTAATTACGTGAAATTACTAGGATTTTTAGTGATTTCATGTCATTACTGGGGGTCACAGTAACTTCATGAAATTACTGAAAATGTTATGAATTTCATGTAATTACTGATTTAACATATTTACGGTAACATATATAATGATGGGGATACTACATCAAAAACAAGTTAAGGATTTATGAGTGTTGTAAACTGTTCCCTTTGTTTTAGAGCATAGTATATGAACATAGCAACGTTTCTAGTAACTAAACAACTTTCGTTTCGCAATAAACAGTTAAGTAAGGGAGGTCTTGTAGTTACCATCATTATTATATTATGTCTGTACAAGTATTTTTGTCTCAACTCGTTATACATTGTGCAATCATAGAATACATGTTGTTCATCTTCTAATTTGTTACATGATGGACAAAGTTTATATTATGTCTGTACAAGTATTTTCGTCTCAACTCGTTATACATTGTGCAATCATAGAGTACATGTTGTTCATCTTCTAATTTGTTACATGATGGACAAAGTTTATATTATGTCTGTACAAGTATTTTCGCCTCAACTCGTTATACATTGTGCAATCATAGAATACATGTAGTTCATCTTCTAATTTGTTACATGATGGACAAAGTTTATATTATGTCTGTACAAGTATTTTCGTCTCAACTCGTTATACATTCGATGGACAAAGTTTATATTATGTCTGTACAAGTATTTTCGTCTCAACTCGTTATACATTGGACAATCACAGAGTACATGTTGTTCATCTTCTAATTTGTTACATGATGGACAAAGTTTCTAAATATCTTTATATCGCTGATTGATATTTAGCTCATTCATTCCAAAACGAAACTGTACAAAGGCTGATCTAAATTTACTGATAGTTAAATCGGATTAATATTTATCTGGTTGTAGTAAAGATTTGAATGGAGCGATATGTTTTGAAACAGTCACTGCTATTGAGTTTGGCTGCCCAGTCTTGTTTAAAACAATCGATCATACGCTGTTTAAGTAACACAGCAAAAGCATTTACATCACCAACCCCACCATATATCCAGACCTCTGAAAATCCATACATATCTAGATCGTTTAACTGCGTCTGCCCAGTTCTTCAATTTATTTGTTTCAGCATTTGTGTTTTTTGACATCCTATTAATACTCATAAGATAAGCTTGCTTAGGGATTCTAGACAGTGTCATTTGATGTAATTTAAACCAGTAACGGATTGCTCTAATTGAACTATCAATGTACAATGGATATCTCCCAAGGTCACCATAGATCATCGTATTTGGGGTTTTGGGACTTACACTAAGGAATCTCTTGCATGCAAATAGGTGAACTGATTCTACTGTCTTAAAGCGAAAACTACCCCACACTTCTGAAGCATATAACAATATGGGTTTAATTTGAGCATCAAAAAGTTTAAAAAATACAGTTCTATCCATTTTTCCAAGACTCCACATTGTCTTCATAATTTCAACTACCCTCACCTTAGCCCTACCAGCAAATTCTTCTAAAGCAGAAACAAACGATAACTTTGTTGAAAGCAAAAAACCTAGATATTTATAACTGTTCACAATTTATATCTCTTTACCATCATAATACCATTTTTCTGTTTTAGCTACATGCAAATCATGATTTTTGGTTTACTTAAATTTACTTCTAAACCAAGAGATCTTGAAGCTTTCTGGAGATTATTTAACTGATTTTGCAGCCCAGCTGGGGTTGATGACAATAAAGAAATATCATCAGCAAAAAGATCTCCAGAAGCCCTGGTAAAAATTGAAACCCATGTTTACCTTTACTGTTCACCTCATCAGCAACCTCAGTTATTAAAAGTGAAAAAAGTACTGGTGATAACAAACAACCTTGTTTCACACCCGCGTTACAATCAAAGAAATCAGACATATAATGACCACAACGAACACAGGACTGGACAGAACTATACATTCCCTTTAACATTTGCAACATTAAGAACTCTCCATAAACTGTTTCTATCGACCGAATCGAACGCCTTCCTATAATCAATAAAAGCTAAATATAATTTACTGTTTTTTTGTGCTATATAAACATTTTTGAATCATGCTACACAATGTAAATATATGATCGATTGTGGAGTAGCTTTTTCTAAAACCTGCTTGTTCTTCTGGAATGTTTCCCTCTTTCTCTGCCCAACTATATCATCTTTTATTTAGAATGGAAGTAAACACTGTACTAATAATACTAAGCAAAGAAATCCCTCAGCAGTTTTCAGGATTATTTACATCTCCTTTCTTCAGAAGTGGGATTATGATAGAACGAGTCCAGTCTAAAGGGAAATAACCACTATCGAAAAGGTGATTGAAAAGTTTGGTTAAAAAAGGAACAACTACACTTTCAGACACTTTCAAAAATTCTCCACTAAAATCATCTAAACCTGCAGCTTTATTGTTCTTTAGTCTTCGTATTGCTAGTTTTACTTCTTCCATAGTTATCGGATCATCCAAATAGGGGATATTAACTTCATCTTCATTTTCTATTTGCAAAAATTCAGCTTGATTAGCTCTGTCATGTTGTGGTTGGCTAGGCTGACTGAGAATGCCCTCGAAATGATCTTTCCACACATTGAATGGAATGTCAGGCTGTTTATTTCTTCTACGTCTGACCAATTTAATTGTTGACCAGAAAGAACTACTATTATTCCTGTTATCCAACAAAGAATCTCTCAAATTTTGTCTGTATGTTTTCCTTTTATCGTCAAGTATGGACTAATAATATGCTCTCAGCTAGCAAAAAGCTACACCATGAGTTGCTTCCCCTGAATGATTGGAGCGACACAAAGCATGCCTAGCAGCCTTTTTATGATGCCTATAGGTAGTGTCGTACCAACGGCTCCCATGCTGAGAGTGTCTATCTGTGCCACTGCTGTGATGGACAGTTTTAGTCATACAGCTTGCTGCACTCACCATAATATTTACACATTTAGATAGTGCTGACTCGACATCAACATCGATGTGCCTGCATGCATCTTCAAGATCTGCTTGTGTGTTAACCAATGACATTTCATTCATAAAATATTCAGCTTTTGATGCATCCCATCTTATTTTCTGGAATGATGCATGCTTTTGTTTGGGTTCATGAGAACCTTGTTTTTCTAAAGCACTAGACATGCACGCTTCAATAGGCATATGCTGTGACTCGATCCTATCAGATACAGTAAAGTTTATCATGTAGGACAATGCATCAACTGAATACCAAAAATAATCAATAGTACTAATACCATTTTCACACAAATAAGTAAATTTTCCCTTAGTGTCACCATCTACAAAGCCATTTAAAGGGGTAATTTGAAAAGCACAACAAAATTCTATCAGTGACTTCCCAAAGCCACTTACAACCTTGTCTTTACAACTACGAACTAATTCACTGTCATCGTCAACAAAAATTCCAGAATCATTCAAATTGTCTCTATGCAAAGACCAGTCACCCTTACAAGCATTAAAATCACCAGCAAGAACAAAATGCACATCATCATCTTTTTCATGAAAAGACATAATCAAAGGTTCCAACATTTTTAAAGTGCAGTCGTAATCTTTACTCTGGTAGAAAACGCTATTGCTCAGGACAGAAACAGCTGGAGGGACTTGCCCAGGACAGAAACAGCTGGAGACTTGCTCAGGACAGAAACAGTTGGAGAGACTTGCTCAGGACAGAAACAAATAGGGAGACTTGCTCAGGACAGAAACAACTGGAGAGACTTGCTCAGGACAGAAACAGCTGGAGAGACTTGCTCAGGACAGAAACAGCTGGAGAGACTTGCTCAGGACAGAAACAACTGGGGAGACTTGCTCAGGACAGAAACAACTGGGGAGACTTGCTCAGGACAGAAACAGCTGGAGAGACTTGCTCAGGACAGAAAAGCTGGAGAGACTTGCTCAGAACAGAAACAGCTGGAGACTTGCTCAGGACAGAAACAGCTGGAGACTTGCTCAGGACAGAAACAACTGGAGAGACTTGCTCAGGACAGAAACAGAAACAGCTGGGGAGACTTGCTCAGGACAGAAACAACTGGGGAGACTTGCTCAGGACAGAAACAGCTGGGGAGACTTGCTCAGGACAGAAACACAGACTTGCTCAGGACAGAAACAGCTGGAGACTTGCTCAGAACAGAAACAGCTGGAGACTTGCTCAGGACAGACTGGGGAGACTTGCTCAGGACAGAAACAGCTGGGGAGACTTGCTCAGGACAGAAACAGCTGGAGAGACTTGCTCAGGACAGAAACAGCTGGAGAGACTTGCTCAGGACAGAAACAGCTGGAGAGACTTGCTCAGGACAGAAACAACTGGGGAGACTTGCTCAGGACAGAAACACTGGAGAGACTTGCTCAGGACAGAAACAGCTGGAGAGACTTGCTCAGGACAGAAACAGCTGGGAGACTTGCTCAGGACAGAAACAGCTGGAGAGACTTGCTCAGGACAGAAACAGCTGGAGAGACTTGACCAGGACAGAAACAGCTAGGGAGACTTGCCCAGGACAGAAACAGCTGGAGACTTGCTCAGGACAGAAACAGCTGGAGAGACTTGCTCAGGACAGAAACAGCTGGGGAGACTTGCTCAGGACAGAAACAGCTGGAGAGACTTGCTCAGGACAGAAACAACTGGGGAGACTTGCTCAGGACAGAAACAACTGGAGAGACTTGCTCAGGACAGAAACAGCTGGAGAGACTTGCTCAGGACAGAAACAGCTGGAGAGACTTGCTCAGGACAGAAACAGCTGGAGAGACTTGCTCAGGACAGAAACAGCTGGAGAGACTTGCTCAGGACAGAAACAGCTGGAGAGACTTGCTCAGGACAGAAACAGCTGGAGAGACTTGCTCAGGACAGAAACAGATGGAGAGACTTGCTCAGGACAGAAACAGCTGGGGAGACTTGCTCAGGACAGAAACAGCTGGGGAGACTTGCTCAGGACAGAAACAGCTGGAGAGACTTGCTCAGGACAGAAACAGCTGGAGAGACTTGCTCAGGACAGAAACAGCTGGAGACTTGCTCAGGACAGAAACAGCTGGAGAGACTTGACCAGGACAGAAACAGCTGGAGAGACTTGCTCAGGACAGAAACAGCTGGAGACTTGCTCAGGACAGAAACAGCTGGAGAGACTTGACAAGGACAGAAACAGCTGGAGAGACTTGACCAGGACAGAAACAGCTGGAGAGACTTGACCAGGACAGAAACAGCTGGAGAGACTTGCTCAGGACAGAAACAGCTGGGGAGACTTGCTCAGGACAGAAACAGCTGGAGAGACTTGCTCAGGACAGAAACAGCTAGAGGGACCTTGTCGGCGACCTACGCCCCGGGAGGGTTGACAGGCATAAGTCAGTAAGTCAGTAAGGAAAACATTTGTTACTGTTCTGTAGCATAAAATACAGGAGATTTGCATAGGCAAAATCATAATGTAATGTGTAGAATTAAACTAAATATACTAAATATTACCTTCTTTCAGTTTACTTGAACTGATCTGTGAATAATTCAATTCAATTCAATTCAATCATTTTATTGTCTTCACAAAAAGCAAAGAAATTTGCTGCCTGGCACGCACATTTCATAAATAATAAGACACGATACAAGTAATGCTTAGGAAGACAATTTAAATAAGACAACAACATTTAAACACACACATACACACACACACACATGCGCGCGCACACACACATACACACCAACAACAATCCAATTAGGTACTGTTCAGACAAATATGCATAAAATTATAAAGTATTAATTAGTACTATTATTCGTGAAAGCAAACATTTGACAATCAGACAACAACAACAACAACATACAGTATTTATACGGCGCTGAATCTTGATAGAAATCAAATCAAAGCGCACACACACGTTAGCATTCAAAGCGCATTCAAACACAAACGCAATACAACGCGAACACACACAGATAACATAAATGGAATATAGCAGAAACAGACCTAATGGCAAGAGAGAGAAGATAAAGAGAGAGGAGCTTTAATGACGGGGGAACAGGTGGGTTTTGAGGTTAGCTTTGAAAGCAGAGAGAGTCGGTCGCTGACGGAGGGAGAGAGGAAGTTTGTTCCAGGAGGTCGGTCCTGAGACAGCAAAAGAGCGCCGACCAACAGTTGAAAGCTTATACCTAGGGATCTGGAGAGAAAGAGGGTCAGAAACTGAACGTAAAGTGCGAGCTGGCGTATAGATGGAAATATTGTCACAGAGGTAAGATGGAGCAGCTTTATGAATAGATTTATAGCAAAGTGTGTTTAATTTATACTCAATTCTGTCTGCGACAGGAAGCCAGTGCAAAGAACGCAGAAGAGGGCTAACATGATCGAACTTTTTCTTCCTTAGGACAAGACGAGCAGCTGTGTTTTGAATACGCTGGAGACAAGATAGAGAAGAGACTGATAGGCCAGAAAGGAGAGCATTACAGTAGTCAATACGAGATAGGATGAGGGAAGTAACAAGCTTTGCTGTGGCTTCATCTGAGAGGTATTTACGAATATAGCCAATGCGACGAATTTGATAGTAGCAGGACTGACAGGTCTGAGTCAGGAAACTCTGCATGGAAAGAGTATTGTCCAAAGTGACACCTAAGTTTTTGACTGAGTCTGAGAGGGGAATGATATTGTTACCCAGTTGGATTGACTCTATGGAAACAGAGGCTAGTTTGTTTTTTGTCCCTACAAGCATTGCTTCATTTTTTTCACCATTTAATTGAAGTTTATTTTTAACCATCCAATTTTGAATATCAATATAGCAGTTGTTACTTACTGACACACACACACACACAAGCACCTTGTCATAAAGTCCTTGAAATCTAGGACTGGAATACTTTAGCTGTACATTGTCAGAGTAGTTGCCTGTTTGAATACGATTGAACATTGACTGCTTTGGTGGTGGGTGGAGGTGAGGGGATTTAAATAGGAATGGGGGGAGGTAGACTTTCTCTCAGAGGCAATACTGGTTCTGATTCCATTTAATAAAGTCAACACCAAACCGTGGCTTGGTAAAACGCATGTAAAGCATCTCCAGCACTTGTGACATACAGCCATCCCACCTTAAAAATGGGGGGACCGTTTGTGAAGGCCTTGAATAAACATGCATGCAAATTGTAGATCTTGTGCTTGTTACGTGGCCCTGAAGATAGGAAACAACCGTACTATGGACTTTTGGTTGGTTGGTTTCAAGTGCAGTCACATCATATTGTGAAATAAAAAAACTTTGAACCAAAGAAGAAAAAAAACCATGAAACCAAATTGCGGCTTACCCATGAACCACCATGCCAATGGACGGGGCAAACTCCAAGGTCACTTCTTTGTTCAAGATCATGGTTTGGCCGGGAAAGATGTAGATGTCGCGGTCGACGTGATACGTTTTGCCCTGCTCCCCGGTGAAACCATTGTAGTCCAGCAGGCCTCCAATCACGTTGCCTTCACGCACGAAGCTCCACCGGTATCTGTGTGCAGAAAACACATCAACTTCATTCCGTGTGCAGAAAACACATCAACTTCATTCCGTGTGCAGAAAACACATCAACTTCATTCTGTGTGCAGAAAACACATCAATTTCATTCCGTGTGCAGAAAACACATCAACTTCATTCCATGTGCAGAAAACACATCAACTTCATTCCGTGTGCAGAAAACACATCAACTTCATTCCATGTGCAGAAAACACAACTTCATTCCGTGTGCAGAAAACACATCAACTTCATTCCGTGTGCAGAAAACACATCAACTGTGCAGAAAACACATCAACTTCATTCTGTGTGCAGAAAACACATCAACTTCATTCTGTGTGCAGAAAACACATCAACTTCATTCCATGTGCAGAAAACACATCAACTTCATTCCGTGTGCATAAAACACATCAACTTCATTCCGTGTGCAGAAAACACATCAACTTCATTCCGTGTGCAGAAAACACATCAACTTCATTCCGTGTGCAGAAAACACATCAACTTCATTCTGTGTGCAGAAAACACATCAACTGTTGGAATGAGGATCTTCATTTTCAGCATACAGACTTACCTTTGGCATGACACCTTAACCCCTTCCATGCTAGACTTACCTTTGGCATGACACCTTAACCCCTTCCATGCCAGACTTACCTTTGGCATGACACCTTAACCCCTTCCATGCCAGATTTACCTTTGGCACGACACCTTAACCCCTTCCATGGCAGACTTACCTTTGGCATGACACCTTAACCCCTTCCATGCCAGACTTACCTTTGGCATGACACCTTAACCCCTTCCATGCCAGCCGAGTCTACAACATTTGCATTGTGATGCCATTGGTGATGTCATACCGTTTGATGTCACAACTCTGGAACACTGGTTTTTACTTTGGAAAAGTCAGGAAAGGCATTGTGATGTCATACCGTTTGATGTCACAACTCTGGAACACTGGTTTTTACTTTGGAAGTCAGGAAAGGCATTGTGATGTCATACCGTTTGATGTCACAACTCTGGAACACTGGTTTTTACTTTGGAAAAGTCAGGAAAGGCATTGTGATGTCATACCGTTTGATGTCACAACTCTGGAACACTGGTTTTTACTTTGGAAAAGTCAGGAAAGGCATTGTGATGTCATACCGTTTGATGTCACAACTCTGGAACACTGGTTTTTACTTTGGAAAAGTCAGGAAAGGTATATCTAGACCATTTAGTCAGATTGAATCTGTTGTACCCTGGCTTAAAGACTCCAGGGATTGTCCCAACAACCAAAGCACTTGAGAACAATATGGCACAAATGCACCAGCTAGGGATGAGAACATTACGTGTGTGACCGTTTTTGATTACCCTGCCACGTGGGCAGCCACACTCCGACTTCGAAGGATGTCAGATTGAGTCTAACAAGTCACTTTTCAATTTTTTAATTAAAAAAAAGAGAAGATAATCTTTCAATTTTTCTCTGGCAGTGAAGGGGTTATTTGTTCATTAACTCATTAGCATCATTCCGCATTAATATATGCGATATGCGACGTCATCGTTGAGGACGTTCCACATTAATATATGCGATATGTGACGTCATCGTTGAGGACGTTCCGCATTAATATGCGATATGCAACGTCATCGTTGAGGACGTTCTGCATTAATATATGCGATATGCAACGTCATCATTGAGGACGTTCTGCATTAATATATGTGACATGTGACGTCATTGTTGAGGACGTTCCGCATTAATATATGAAATATGCGACGTCATCGTTGAGGACGTTCTGCATCAATATATGCGATATGTGATGTCATCATTGAGGACGTTCCGCATAATGTATGCGAGAGAAATACAAAGCTGTCAGTTTGATGAATTTGCTTCAAGGGAAGTAAATCTGTGTGCGCACCATAGTTTGGTCATTTCTAAACTCGCTTCGCTCCCTTAGACCACATTTATGCCTCTTAGTCTTACTTTGCATTTGTAGTGGTTTGCAGTGAGGAGACCAATTATTACTGCACATAGAGAGTCTTTCTATAAACAGTCTGATCTACTGCTTCCCTATGTCTAAACCTGAAGTAAAAACCTGTACAGCTTAATGTTGTTTGGCTTAAAGACTCCAGGGATCATCCCAACAGCCGAAGCACTTGAACACTATGGCACAAATGCACCAGCTAGGTATGAGAACATTACGTGTGTGACCGCTTTTTATTACCCTGCCACGTGGGCAGCCACACTCCAACTTCGGAGGACTTGGATACTGATGATGTTATGCTAGGAGCTTGCCATGGCTAAAGACAATCCCTGCATAACTATGCAGATCATAACAACATTTTGATGTAGCCTTGGTGTTCTAACCTAAGTCAATTGGTCTGACACAGCCTTAAGCCAAGGCGAGCGGCTTAGTGTAATGGCTGTGATGGAAATGAGCTAAAGCTTTATTAAAAACTGTTCATAATTGTTGATGAAATCATAAAATAGTGATAAAGAAAAAGAAACAAAAATATCCTAAATCTGAATAACGTAACAAATTCATTTGTTACCATTTCACTGGTGATGAATTAACTGTTAACGCAACATTTAATCAACACCTATTGATAGCTTTTAAGTCAAGCTGTTCACAAGTAAACAGACAACTTAACAAAGCAACAAAACAGAGTAAATATAACCTTTAACAAAGAGAAGACATTACATGATTAATATACAATGAATCATAAAACAAATAATGTCCAACACGCACAAGAGCACTCTCTCTCTCATACACACACTGCACACACACACACTGCACACACACACACTGTACACACACACTGTACACACACACACACTGTACACACACACACACACTGTACACACACACATACACTGTACACACACACACACACTGTACACACACACATACACTGTACACACACACTGTACACACACACACACACTGTACACACACACATACACTGTACACACACACACACTACACACACACACTGTACACACACTGTACACACACACTGTACACACACACACACACACACTGTACACACACACACACACTGTACACACACACATACACTGTACACACACACACTGTACACACACACACACACTGTACACACACACTGTACACACACACACTGTACACACACACACACTGTACACACACACACACACTTCCAACAACATCCTGTCCACACTTACTCGGGCACGTCAGTAGTCAGCTGGTTTTCATAAAACCTGTTGGTCTTTAGCGCAGGGTAGTAGTCAATCTGGGCCAGATTGTAACGATCATCCTGATCAAAGATCATCATGTGCACCTCCTTGAAATCCGACTGGCGGTAGATCTCAATGTCCCAGAAGTTCTCTTTGGCGTCGATTCTGACAGACGGGTCCAACAAATGTGTGGCCATCTCACGCACAGAGCCTGGCCTGTTGGCCAGAATGTTCCGCTTGAATTCGATGTTTCTGGAGGAAACCACCGCCACTGCGTTAGCTCTGCTGCGAGGGTTGGTGTATATGAACGATTCTTGAATGTAGTTGTTTTGCAATGTGTTGAATTTGAAGAACATTTTGTGTTTGGGTGACGCGTCGGTTAGGCGTAAGTACACTGCGTAGCGTCCTCGGTTTTCTTTGAACGTGTTCTCAAAGATGTTGTATTCCACGGGGAACTCTCGGTACCATTTACTGATGAGAAGATCGTAGCCGTTGTCGATCCGTATCACTCCCAGTTCGTGCTTGGAAAAAGTACAGTTGGTAATGATACCAACTGTATTCAGCAATGGCTTCATTAAAATGGCATGACGATGGTTTCCCTCAAACTTAGTAAAAGCCACACTGAAGTTCATGGGACCTTTCAACCCTGTCGATACATTACATGACAAATACTCAATCGCCTCATCTTCGTTGTATGCAAATCGACTCTCGTTGACAAAAACTGCCCCTCCGCGACAGTAGTTCCCGACTCTTAAACCAATCAGCTCGTTGTACAGAAACACTCCTCGTACAACCTCCATCATTTGCATATGCTCATAGCGCGTACGGTTGAACAGCAAATACTCAGTGATAACCCCGTAACCTTCGTTTCCAATCAGCTGGGTGTTGTTGAGGAGCTGGTATCCTCCGGAATAAGTGATGTTGATGCCGGCGCCGCTGTTTCCTTCCAGTTTGGTGTTGTTGATGACCACTTCCCCGGCGCCCTTGTAGACCCTGATGCCTGCACCAAACTGGTTTCTGGACACCTCAGTGGTGTTGAAGAACACCTTGCTGCGTATGTCCTGCACGTTGACGCCATAGCCCACGTTGTCACTCACCGTGGAGTAGATCAGGCGGAACTCTTCCTCGATGCCTGAAACACAACATCATTCACATTACCAATGCACGTTGATGCCATAGCCCACGTTGTCCTTGATACCTGTAACATAACATTCACATTACACATGACATTGACACATTAACCCATGTTGTCCTTGATACCTGTAACATAACATTCACATTACACATGACATTGACACATTAACCCATGTTGTCCTTGATACCTGTAACATAACATTCACATTACAAATGCATGTTGACACCATAACCCACGTTGTCCTTGATACCTGTAACACATCATTCACATTACACATGACGTTGACACCATAACCCACGTTGTCCTTGATACCTGTAACACAACATCATTCACATTACACATGACGTTGACACCATAACCCACGTTGTCCTTGATACCTGTAACACATCATTCACATTACACATGACGTTGACACCATAACCCACATTGTCCTTGATACCTGTAACACAACATCATTCACATTACACATGACGTTGACACCATACCCCACGTTGTCCTTGATACCTGTAACACAACATCATTCACATTACCCATGACGTTGACACCATAACCCACGTTGTCCTTAATACCTGTAACACATAATTCACATTACCCATGACGTTGACACCATAACCCACATTGTCCCTAATACCTGTAACATAACATTCACATTACACATGACGTTGACACCATACCCCACGTTGTCCTTGATACCTGTAACACAACATCATTCACATTACCCATGACGTTGACACCATAACCCACGTTGTCCTTAATACCTGTAACACATAATTCACATTACCCATGACGTTGACACCATAACCCACATTGTCCCTAATACCTGTAACATAACATTCACATTACACATGACGTTGACACCATAACCCACATTGTCTTTGATACCTGAAACACATCATTCACATTACCCATGACGTTGACACCATAACCCACATTGTCCCTAATACACGTAACACATCATTCACATTACACATGACGTTGACACCATAACCCACATTGTCCCTAATACCTGTAACATAACATTCACATTACACATGACATTGACACCATAACCCACATTGTCCTTGATACCTGAAACACAACAACATTCACATTACACATGACGTTGACACTATAACCCACATTGTCCCTAATACCTGTAACACAACATTCACATTACACATGACGTTGACACCATAACCCACATTGTCCCTAATACCTGTAACATAACATCCACATTACCAATGCACGTTGACACCATAACCCACATTGTCCCTAATACCTGAAGCATAACATTCACATTACACATGACGTTGACACCATAACCCACGTTGTCCTCGATACCTGAAACACATAATTCACATTACCCATGACATTGACACCATAACCCACATTGTCCCTAATACATGTAACACATCATTCACATTACACATGACGTTGACATCATAACCCACATTGTCCCCAATACCTGTAACATAACATTCACATTACACATGACGTTGACACCATAACCCACATTGTCCCTAATACCTGTAACATAACATTCACATTACCAATGCACGTTGACACCATAACCCACATTGTCCCTAATACCTGTAACATAACATTCACATTACCCATGACGTTGACACCATAACCCACATTGTCCCTAATACCTGTAACATAACATTCACATTACCAATGCACGTTGACACCATAACCCACATTGTCCCTAATACCTGAAACATAACATTCACATTACCCATGACGTTGACACCATAACCCACATTGTCCCTAATACCTGTAACATAACATTCACATTACCAATGCACGTTGACACCATAACCCACATTGTCCCTAATACCTGAAACATAACATTCACATTACCCATGACGTTGACACCATAACCCACATTGTCCCTAATACCTGTAACATAACATTCACATTACACATGATGTTGACACCATAACCCACATTGTCACTAATACCTGTAACATAACATTCACATTACCAATGCATGTTGACACCATAACCCACATTGTCCCTAATACCTGTAACATAACATTCACATTACACATGACGTTGACACCATAACACACATTGTCCTCGATACCTGAAACACAACAACATTCACATTACACATGACATTGACACTATAACCCACATTGTCCCTAATACCTGTAACACAACATTCACATTACACATGACATTGACACCATAACACACATTGTCCTTGATACCTGAAACACATCAACTGAGGATTTTTTATTAATTCTATTATCTATTTTATCTATATACTTACCATTCCACTACAAGTGCATATTTGTGCAAGATCAGCTTGGAAGACAGAAATAAAATGTGTGTCTTATCACCCCAACTCCCATACATGCCCACTTCCGGTTTAAGCAGGGAGCTCACTTTTCTTATAAGCGAACTCAACAATGGAAGACGTAAAGAAATCCATTAGGCGGGAGGAGGGTGGGTCACATAAATGTAGTGGAATGGTAAGTATATAGATAAAATAGATAGTAGAATTAATTTAAAAAATCCTCAATCTATTCTATCATCCTTACCATTCCACTACAAGTGCATGATTACCAACGAGGAGGTGGGTAATGGATAAAATAAACCCAATTGAAAGTTAAACCGAAAGTACCCATACAGATAGTACCCGAGTTAACCAAGGAATAACTTTAACTCTGGAGAGTACTAGTCTGAGACTATGAATAATGTCCCCAAAGAGACGATGTGACAGCGTCCATACAACAAAAGGAAAAAAATGATTAGAAAAAGACAGCCTTCATGGGCAAAAAAACGCCCAGCGAAAACCCATGATGTAACATCGAAAATATGCAGAAAGAAAGAGAAAGAGGTCTCTGACTTTCGAAAGCTAAAAACTGAAGATCCAACCTTCAGAAAACTCAAACTCTGATGCCAAACTATTAAGAGCGAGAATTCCGCTAAAGCACCGTGCTAAGACAAGACTGACCAGAAAAAGAGTCTTGTAAGTGAGGAATCTAAAAGATGGAGAAGGACTAGCACTCTTCCAAAATGAAAAAACCGCAGGATGAGATTACATCCCACCGTGGAAGATTAACGGAAGGTGTCACGGGCAGCTCCCGTGTCTGCATGCAGTCCAGTTTTTCCCCTCTCAATCTCTCCTCATTTTCTCTATAACCTCGTGTCACGGGCAGCTACCATGTCTGCACGCAGCCCAGTTTTTCCCCTCTCAATCTCTACTCATTTTCTCTATAACCTCGTGTCACGGGCAGCTACCATGTCTGCACGCAGCCCAGTTTTTCCCCTCTCAATCTCTCCTCATTTTCTCTATAACCTCGTGTCACGGGCAGCTACCATGTCTGCACGCAGCCCAGTTTTTCCCCTCTCAATCTCTACTCATTTTCTCTATAACCTCGTGTCACGGGCAGCTACCATGTCTGCACGCAGCCCAGTTTTTCCCCTCTCAATCTCTCCTCATTTTCTCTATAACCTCGTGTCACGGGCAGCTACCATGTCTGCACGCAGCCCAGTTTTTCCCCTCTCAATCTCTCCTCATTTTCTCTATAACCTCGTGTCACGGGCAGCTACCATGTCTGCACGCAGCCCAGTTTTTCCCCTCTCAATCTCTCCTCATTTTCTCTATAACCTCGTGTCACGGGCAGCTACCATGTCTGCACGCAGCCCAGTTTTTCCCCTCTCAATCTCTACTCATTTTCTCTATAACCTCGTGTCACGGGCAGCTACCATGTCTGCACGCAGCCCAGTTTTTCCCCTCTCAATCTCTCCTCATTTTCTCTATAACCTCGTGTCACGGGCAGCTACCATGTCTGCACGCAGCCCAGTTTTTCCCCTCTCAATCTCTCCTCATTTTCTCTATAACCTCGTGTCACGGGCAGCTACCATGTCTGCACGCAGCCCAGTTTTTCCCCTCTCAATCTCTCCTCATTTTCTCTATAACCTCGTGTCACGGGCAGCTACCATGTCTGCACGCAGCCCAGCTTTCTCCGTCATCCAGCTCCACTAATTCTCCCTACCATCTTTGCACTGTTGCCACGCTCGGTGACAAAAGCACGTGCGAGGAATAAAGAGGAAGGAGGGGATGGTGTTACGCAGTGTTTTGGGCGTTTTTTGTGATGCCATATTTCTGGTTTGGAACCTCAGCGCAGTATGCGTATCACGTGACGCGCAGTTGTGTATTGACGGTTTTCGTTCAGTTGAGTTCAGTTGCCATGTTTGTCTTGAACTGGACACATCGGGTTTTTTTGGTCCTCAGCTGTTAGCTTTGGGATGTGGACCGGGGGCAACTCACTTATGTTTTTGTAAGCTGCTGTTGATGCAGGTTCGTACCTATGGGTTTACTCTCTTGTTATTTCTATGAATACAGTTGTTGCATTCCTTGTATGGAATTCTAATTTTTGGCTTCGTTTGGTGAGTTCGTTACTTGGTTGTGATAGACGTCAAGGTGGTGTGTCAAAGGTATTACTCTTTGTGAATGTTGGAAGAAGTCAATGATAGTTTGCAGGTTCCAAGGTGTTGTGTTGAGTGCGTTGTTGTTTGGTAATAATCAGTTTGTTCCATTTTGATGGTGGTTTGTTCTTTGTTAACAGGAGACTATTTGGTTGGTAAGTCTCGTGGGCTGTTAACACGTACATATTTTGGATAGCTTGTATATGGTTGGTATCGATCATTGCAGCTTCTGTGGCTGGCTAGGAGAGTGGAGTGGCATGGGCCCCATCTCCTTTGACGCGCTGACTTTCCTTTCCGTGCGGCGGTCTGGAGCAAAGTGACAGAGTCGGCAACACCGGGATGCACGCGGGCAGACGCGACTTCGTTCTGCACCGGCGGGCCTGGTTAAAGAGATAACGGCAGGAGTGCACTGGGAGCACCTGCGCTATTTACTGCCAGTTTGGTTTGTGGGATTGAGTAGTAGATGAAATGAGCTAGTTTTGGATAACTACGAAGGAACCTACTACTTGTGTATTTGTAAATGGAGATGGGTTTGGAAAACTCAAATGGGAGACAATTTGAGGATGTACTTATCTGCTTTGTTGGAAGGTCCTGCGTTGACGTTGTACCACAGTCTCTGTGAGGGTGATAGCTCGGTCGGCTACGATGTTCTCGTAGAGGCGCTGCTCCGTAAGTTCCAGTGTACGCCAGAAGGGTTTAGGAAACGTTTCCGTGAGTCCCGTCTTCAGTCAGGTGAGAACTTTGATACTTTCTCGATTGAGTTACAACGGCTGTTTGACAGGTGGATTGGTCTCTCCCAGTCTACTACATTTGATCAATTGAGGAATCTTGTGTTGGCTGAACAGTTCTTAACAAGTGTTTCTTCTGATGTAGCAACCTTCATTTCTGAAAAGGGTCTTTCAGATTTTGGAGAGATGGTCAAAGCTGCTGAAGCTTACAGGCGTGCGCATCCTAGCAAAAACCTAGCTGCTAAATCTCAGTCTAGTATCTTTGTTGGTGTAGGCTATGCGTCTCAGTCAGGTCGTGATGGTAGTTCCCCTGGAGAGTATGGCCAGTCAAACAGGTTTAACCATAACCAGTCTTCTGTTTTCAGGAAGCCTTTTGGTGGTGGTCACCGAGGTGGCTCATACCGGTCATTTGGTGGACGAGGAGGTGGTTTCGGAGGTCAGGCCCAGTCGTCCGTTGGTGGTGGTTACTCGACGCAGAATGTAGGTCCACGGGGTGGTTCTTTCACTTCACGTCAGCGAGGTGCGCGACGAGGTGCAGGTAACGCGTGTGATGCTGTTTGTCATATGTGTAAGGAAAAGGGTCATTTCATTTACTCTTGCCCTTGGAAGAGTGGTGTTAGCTCTTGTAAGCGTTGCTCGCTCAGTCATCCGCCTGGTAGGTGTCCTTTTGTTGGTCAGGCTAACGTCGCATCTGTTGTTGAAGGTGTTGAGGCTGGTTTTTGTTCCAGTGTTGGGTCTCAGTCAGCTAATGATGTGGTTGCTTGTTCCGTGGCTGATGGTTTTACAGGCAAGTTGAATCTTGAGTCAGGTTCAGTAAACCAGGTTCCCTGTTCGGTTTTGCGTGATACAGGAGCTACCATTTGTGGAGTGCGTAAACGGTTAGTGACTTCTGCACAGTTGGTGGGTCGTTCGGTGCGGTGCATGTCGTTTGGTGGTCGAGTCGATGTGTTTCCCTTGGCCAAAGTTGATGTTGTCTGCCCATATTTTGAGGGTCAGTTGATCTGTTGTGTGTTGGATAACCCAGTTGCTGATCTCATTATTGGCAATATTCCATGTGTTCAGGAGAAGGTCACTCAGGATGGTGTGGAGGATGTTCATTCTTTTGCCGCAGTGACAAGGGCTAGAGCTAAGCATGTGGTAGAACAGAAGTCTCTTGAGAGTGTGGCTGCTGATCTCAAGGTTTCACGTGCAGATTTGATCGATTTGCAAGGAAAGGATCAGTCAATAGAGTCGTGTTTTGCACAGGCATCTTCTGGTGAAGTCAAGTCGGTTCGTGGAGGTAGTCACTACTACTATGTTTCCAATGGAGTGTTGTTTCGCCATTTCAAGAAAGGTGAGCAAGAGTTTGATCAGGTAGTGGTTCCTACTAGCCTTCGACCTACTGTGTTGACAGTGTCACATGATCTCTTGTTGGCAGGACATTGTGGAGTTCGTCGTACTTTGGCTAGACTGTTCACAAAATTCTACTGGTCAGTACGGTAGATGTTGCTAAGTACGTCACTTCTTGTGATGCTTGTCAGAAGACCGTATCCAAAGGTAGGGTACCACCAGTTCCTCTGTCTAGTGTTCCGCAGATAGGAGTGCCGTTTGAGAGGGTCGCGATCGATTTAGTTGGTCCTTTGTCGCCTCCTTCGGATCAGGGTCATCGCTACATTTTGACTCTTATTGATGTTGCCACTAGGTACCCTGAGGCAGTTCCTTTGAAGGATATTTCTGCTGTGTCAGTTGCTGAGGCGCTGCTCTCCATCTTCGCTAGACTAGGGTTTCCCAAGGAGATTTTGTCTGATCAGGGTTCCCAGTTCATGTCTGAACTTTTGAGGCAGTTTCACACTTTGTGTGGTTCAAAGGGCATTAGAACAAGTCCATACCACCCTCAGGCAAATGGGCATATAGAGCGTTTTCACGGTACCCTGAAGTCCATGCTTAAGAAGGTGATTCATTCTCGACCAAAGTCTTGGCACAGGTTTCTCCCTGCGTTGCTGTTTGCATGTCGTGAGCTTCCTTCAGAGAGTACAGGGTTTTCTCCGTTTGAGTTGCTGTTCGGCAGGCAGGTGCGAGGTCTAATTGCTTTGCTTCAGGAAGCTTGGGTCGAGGATACTCAGGTTGATAAGGACGCTAAGCCATTGTATGAATACATCTTTCAGTTGAAGAACATGTTGGCTGACTCTTGTCAGATTGCTATGGAGAACTCTGCTCGTTCTTCTAGGAGGGGCAAACACTACTTTGATCGGAAGGCTAGGTTCAGGCAGTTCGAAGTGGATGATGAGGTGTTGGTGCTGCTGCCGACAGATTCAAACAAACTGTTAGCCACATGGTCGGGTCCGTTTCCCGTTGTACATTGTTTCCATCCTGACTACAAGGTGCTGATCAAAGGAAAGGTGAAGGTTTTCCATGCCAATATGTTGAAACAGTATGTTCGTAGGCCGCAGTCTCTGGCTGTTTCAGATGTCGATGCTGTTTTGGTGTGTGAGGGTCAGGTTGTTCCTTGGTCTGAGATTAGTCCTTTGGCAGGTGACGATGCTAGTGTCAGTAGTCAAGCCCAATCATGTGCTCGTGTTAGCAGTGACACCCCTGTCCAGGAATCAGTGCAGTCAGTTCCTACTTCGGTTCCGGAGTTTTGCTCTGTTGGTGTTGTTCGCGAGGATGATGATTCAGTGTCCCTTCCCACTTTGCAGACTCCCATGGCGTCGTCTATGCCAGATGAGGATATAGGTTCCATTAATTATGACCCTTCCCTCAATGCCACTCAGAAGGATGAGTTGTTGGATGTGTTTCGTGATTTTGAGCCAGTTTTTACCACTGCTCCGGGTTCGTTTAGTGGAAATTTGTTCATAGACATTCCTCTCACTACTGATGTCCCAGTGCGTAGAAGGGCTTATGACATTCCTTATGCTGCAAAGGAAGTTGTGGTTCGTGAGGTCAACACGATGATGGATTTGGGGATTATTGAACCTTCTAGTAGTCCTTACTCTTCGCCAGTCATGTTGGTCAGGAAAAAAAGATGGTACATGCCGTTTTTGTGTGGACTATAGGGCTCTCAATAGAGTGACAGTATTTGATGCAGAGCCAATTCTAGATGTTGAGGCTTTGTTCGCTACTCTTGCCGATGGTGTGTACTTCACGAAGGTCGACTTAGCCAAAGGCTATTGGCAGATTGTCGTTAGGCCAGAAGATAGACACAAAACTGCGTTTACTACTCGCTTAGGGCTGTTTCAGTTTGTCCGTATGCCGTTTGGTTTGGTGTCTGCGCCTGCGGTATTTGCGCGCATGATGCGCATGTTGAAGCTAGAAGAGTCTTTTGCCGTCAATTTTTTCGATGACATTCTGATTCGTAGTGTCACGTGACAGTCGCATTTGTCCCATGTCAGACAGGTGCTAGAGAAGATTCAGAGTCATGGTCTTACGGTGCGTCCGTCTAAGATTGAGGCAGGCTTTAAGTCTCTTGAGTTGAATATTTCCCCTCACGCACGGGTGTAACAGATGGTTAAGAGAGCGAGCGTGTGTGTATCCGTGTGTATGTGGACGTGTGTTTGTTTTTCATTTATCTTTAAGAATTGATTAAAACTTTGATTCAAACCT
Source organism: Phymorhynchus buccinoides (assembly GCA_017654935.2). Taxonomy (NCBI): domain Eukaryota; kingdom Metazoa; phylum Mollusca; class Gastropoda; order Neogastropoda; family Raphitomidae; genus Phymorhynchus; species Phymorhynchus buccinoides. The sequence continues at coordinate 68,110,684 of CM065684.1, read as the reverse complement.
TGCATGCTTTTGTCATTTTTCTTTCCTAAATCATGTTGTGTGTGTAAAGATTCGTCTTCCGGCGATGTAAAGAGTTCAGTTTTGAGAGTTGTTGTAGAACCCTTTCTGGTCTAGTTCGAATCAGTTGCGCTTTGGCAAGAAATTGGGGGCGACCCTGGGGACCCTGGGGACGAGCCACGTCTCATGAAGAATCTTTTCTGCAGTTCGGTCAGCCTACCAGCCGTGTCAGTGTGGGAGACATCAGCCCTGCTGGCTCGGGAATCACCAGCCTACCAGCCGTGTCAGTGTGAGAGACATCAGCCCTGCCGGCTCGGGAATCACCAGCCTACCAGCCGTGTCAGTGTGGGAGACATCAGCCCTGCCGGCTTGGGAATCACCAGCCTACCAGCCGTGTCAGTATGGGACACATCAGCCCTGCCGGCTTGGGAATCACTAGCCTACCAGCCGTGTCAGAGTGGGAGACATCAGCCCTGCCGGCTCGGGAATCACTAGCCTACCTGCCGTGTCAGAGTGGGAGACATCATCCCTGCCGGTTTGGGAATCACCAGCCTACCAGCCGTGTCAGTGTGGGAGACATAGCCCTGCCGGCTCGGGAATCACTAGCCTACCAGCCGTGTCAGAGTGGGAGACATCAGCCCTGCCAGTTTGGGAATCACCAGCCTACCAGCCATGTCAGTGTGGGAGACATCAGCCCTGCCGGTTTGGGAATCACCAGCTTTGTTTGGCGTGGGAACACCAGGACTTGGGCGATCTTCGTCGACACTCAGGGGCCTTGGGAACGTAGTCTGTAAATAGTAGCAGCCACCGGGATTTGTGATGAGTGTTTAGTCTTTGGAGTTTGTCTAAGAGAATTATTCTCGGTTTTCATACAGCCTTATGTCTAGGTGGAAAGTCATATTTTAAACTTCGCTTCCTCGTCAAAATGGTGTTCAATTCATAATGGTTCCTGTGGTTTTCTTTCTTTTGGTTCTAGAATCTTAGTGGTGAAAGTGTTTTCTTTTGGTTAGCGACTTTGGTCCCGTTTCGCCTAATTTCGTTTCCATAGTCCGGTAGTAGTTCTCTCCCATTTCCCATATTCATTCTTGATTCATTTGCAGGTATACTTAGTTTGGGGTTCTTCTGTGTCGGTGGCGACTGTCACAGGTCACTTTATGATAGTTTGATTATTGGTTAGGCAGATTCTTTAGGTTTCGTGTATCAAGCTTTTCACGCTACTGTGTTGATCCTTTCTTCCCCTCAGTTTCAAGTTTCCTATACCAATTTCTCTTCTTGTGTAGACAAGGCGTTTTGCCAGTGTTCTTTAATTGTGGAGTCTGTCCTAAAACATCACGCCATCTCAACGTGGTTTCCATTGGTCTAGAGTAGATCCAGTCAAAATAGCTCTGAGCTGCAGTACAGGTGTATATAGGGTGCAACTTGTCGCGAATTGTCGTCTGCTGTTAGTCTGGTGCACAAAGGGAAATTTCGATTCTTTAGCCCTTTGTGCGCAACCATTTCATTTATTTTATAACCGGCGTCGAAATAAATGACAGGCTTTGTTTCACCCCAAACTCGATATTGGGGTGAAACTTCGTAAATTAACCGGCGTCGGGAATAAAGCTTGCTGACCTGAGGCCATTTGCTGTGCTCCTGAGCGGGGGTGTCCTGGCTGTCTGAGACAAGTTTGGGGAGCTGTGACGGGTTCACCGACCTGCAGACGGCTAGGTGTGTTGTTAATTAATTTCGGCACTCGGTTAGGTTTAATTGTCACGGGAAGAGCAGAGGCGAGTCGGTAGTAATTTTTCTTGGTGACAGGCTGTGATAGGAGTAGGTGTGTAGAGTAGGCATAGAAAAGAAAAAAAAAAACGACGACAGGAGTCAATTCCTAGGGACAAGGTTGGTTAAAAAAATGTACTAGATGTGTTTAGGGAAGTTATCAGTTTAGGGGAGAAATTGCTGTGTAAATGTAGTCGGTTTGCCGAACCGAATTTTCAGGTTTATACTGTGATATGTGCATAATTAAGTTTAAGGTATGAATGTGTAAACATATTATTTTAATCTTTCTAAATTAAATGAATGAATGTGTAAACACATGGCACCACAGCAATACCACAATAAGCAGGGCATAGATTTTCAGGGTGGAATAAGTCGACTCGAGTAAAGAAGACAGTAGTCGAGTCGTCATTGCAGATTTCCATATGTCCTAGTGTGGGGTGGGGGATGTGTCGTAGGCCAAGTAAAGATTTTATGTTGTGTTGTTCGTTACCAACTCATGAGCCAAGTCCAACCATGAATTGAGTATTCCCCACACATGCATTTACACGGCAAAGACTTGGGTGTAGTAATAATTAAGTTAGGCCAGAGGTTGGTACACACCGGGCTACACACCTAAAATAAATTAAATTGGCTTTGAATAAGCAGAGCTGCGAAATCAATGTCAGCACAGTTGTAAAACAATAGAATGAAGCATTGATGTGTAACCAGAGAGAGATAGGCCTAGCGATTTTAAATGGTAAATTTTAGTTGGTGTTGTTTTAATGCAATTGGTTTTTGCTCCGCTGTATATAAAATAGCCCAAGGGCATTCACAGAATTTGGATCACAAGCTGGTGGCTTGTGCTGCACGAGAATTGTGGGTTCATGTCATTGGGAGACACACTTTGTGGTTCAGTAATTGGGAAGGGACAAGCTGGAAGTTGTTAGGCTAGTGGTATTTAGGTCGCGTTTGTGCATTAGGGCATTTAGGTGTCAATTCAATAATAATTGGGATGTGTTGATTTCAATGGTGTGGTGATGTATGGCTAGGTGGAAATAAAAGGGGAGTTTTTGAAGATTAGTTTAATAGGGACATAGGGTTAAAATAGCTTTATTTTGTTTGAACAGGCTCTCCGCTCTGGGGCGCCAGCCAGCCGTTTAGTTGTAAAGGGCCGCGAGGCTGAAGTGGAGCGACGCCGTTCGTGCTGTCCCTGGGCCTTGGGAGGGCTACACTTCGCGCGTCGGACTTCTGAATTTTATTAACCTTTTTTTTTTTTTTTAACTAATTTAAGGCGCAGTGCGGTTGTGCCAGTTAACCAGACTATTTTTTTTTTAGTTGTCGCCACAGCGATAACTGGTGACAGCAACAATGAGTGTGGGGTATTTCCTTACACTTCATTAATAGGTTAATTGGGATGGGGGTATTTTGTTAGCGAGTTTTTGCCCTTGTTCAGTGACAGGCAAAGAAGCCTTTCACTGCAAGGAGTATAACTAGTTGAGTTGTCATTGTTTAAATAAGTTTTATTTTGTCGTGGTTTATTACCAGTGAGGTTGTTGTTTGGTGCTGAAATTGGGTTCAGCCATTGCAGCGTTGAATAGTAGCGCACACATTTGGGGTGTATTTTGGTTAAATATATATACTCGTGGGTGTTCGGTTCTTGTTCACTCTTGTAGGTGGATGAGTGATTACTAGTGTTGAGCACTCAGTTTTTGTGGGTTTTGGAGTTTGGAATATTGGGTTTATTCACTTTGAGTGAAGGGAGATAATTTTCAGTTAGGAGTTAATTGTAAATTATAACAGTTGGTGGGAGTTTTAGTTGAAAAGACAGATCATTGTTGATAAACACCGGTGTGTGAGATCTGGTCTTTGACTATACTTCAACCATCTGTTTTTTTGTCTTTCTACTTACAGTTAATAGTAATTATAATAGTTGGGGGGAGTTTTAGTTGGAAAGACAGATCATTCTTGATTAACACCTTTGTGTGTGTGATCTGGTCTTTAGCTATACTCCAACCATCTATTCTTTCTAAACAGATTTAATTGTAAGTAATAGTTGACAGGAGTTTAGCTGGGTAGGTGGGTCACTGCATTATTTGGGTGATTGTTTTATACCAGTGTATGTGATTTGACCTTGAGCTATCCTTCAGTTATCTATTTTTTTTATCATTGACATAGTGAGTTAAGGGGAGGGAAGTTTAGGTTGGTGTTTCTTTTAAGAAGAAACAATTTAGTAAGCCTTCAGCGGTTGTTTCCCTTTATCAGTTTTTTTCTTTTTTGGGGTACTTCTTTAAATTTTATTTAGCATTTATTTTTGTTGTCGAATGGGTTGTTAAGTAGAGGTTATATTATACTATTATTGGGATATTGCTATTGTGTGTAATATTTGTAACGGGACATTGGTTATTTAGTACGCTAAATCGCTGGGGGGGTTGTATATTGGGCGGATTACTTGTGCAAAGGGAATATTATTGTTTCGGGTGGTTTTTTTAAAATAAACTGCTTGATTGCTTTTATGCCTACTTGAATTCACTGTCTGTGTTGTTGGGGCGTTAGTTAGAGAGGGTTTATTTTATTTTTTATTGTACACACCCTTCTGGTTCGTGTCAGCGACCATTGGGGAGCTTCCTTTATTTAATGTTATTTAATGTTTTATTTAATAACATTTAAATTTTATATTACAATTTTTAATAGTTTTCCTAGCTTCTGAGTCTGATAACGTTTCACGTGGTTGTGTAGTAGTTTGGTTTGGGAATCATTAAATCAAAGTAAATTAGTTAGTCAGACTCAGAGAGGGAACTCACCGCGTAGAAGAAATGTATTTCTTCCTTTTGAGGAACTTTAAATAAGCTCTCATTCATTTTTGTGAGCACACTATTCATTTTAATGTTTTAATAGTTATGATGCTCATATGGCGTGCCCAAAAGTGTGCTCTCTTGCTTATGTTCTAATACTGTGTTTTTTGCAGCGCTCTAGTATGTCATTGAAATGTAAGGTTGGATTTGGGGACGCAACACTGTCCCCTTTGTGTTCACTGATTTGCTCATTGTTGTGTTGCTTAGAACTTTCGCGCAAATCATCCTGAACTGCGTTTTGCCACAAATACAAAAAGAAAGATTATATTTTCTTTTAAGCATTTGTTTTTCCCGCTTGGAACATGAGTCAAAATTGTAGAAGGCCTTTACGTCCTAACTTTTCAGCAATAATAATTTTCTTGAAATTCAGTTCTTTTTCTCCATTTCAAAAGTGTTTTCGATCTCATTAATATCTAGTGGCAACTACAAGCAATTCACGAGGCGCATAGTTGGATATGATTCTGATTTCCGCCGGGGTTAGTCCCTGGATTTCATATTTCACTTAGGAGCCGTAGCTGTGAGTCCAGCTTCAAGCTGAAGGACGTCCGAAGGCTTGACCAGCGTCCCGGACCCGAAGCTCCTTGTTGGAGAGGGTGGGCTAAGGCTTGACCAGCGTCCCGGACCCGAAGCTCGTTGTTGGAGAGACCGGGCTGGTCAACGACCCAGCCTACCTCTTTTCCGTCGCTGGAGTCTGCACCTCGCCGGCGGGATTGGCCCTACGGACACTTATCTACATTCTTTTAGTGAATGCAGTTTTTGTTTGTTAATGAGATCACTTTATTAAAAGTAAAAGTAGTTTTTTCTCATTTTCTTATTTCATTAAGAGGAAAAGACAATTGATCCTTACTGAGGACGTAAGGCTCATGCTAGTAATTAGTTTTCATAGTTGATTGATTTATTATGATTACCCTTCGTGGGACATTTGTGTTTGTGAAGAGAACAAACAGTAAAGTTTTCTTGTTGTCAATTTTATTATTTTGTCTGGTCTGGTGTGGGTGTGCGAGTGTTTGGTTGTGCGACTCAGAAATCCATCTACCCTTAACTGAACCCTCCCTAATACGTACTTCCTTGTGTAAAACAGCAGGAGTATCGTGACAGAAGGACAAATAGAATTGTTCCGCAAACCGTTTAAGGAAAAGGAAAAACGAGGACATAGCGTTAGCAAACAGGAGAATTGTAACCAGACAAATTCTGCACCGTAAAAAAACTTTCATTCTTCTTACAACATTTATTAGCTGAAGTTAAACATGTTGGGGCTAACTATCTCTTAGTTCTCAAGGAGCATAACGGCAGCATCACGCATCTACGCTCAATGACAGAAAACAGTCTGAGCGAACGAAAAAGAAGAAGAACTATTCATTCGAAGAATAAGGAACAGAAAGAACAAAAAGCTGGAAACCCAAAGGGAAAAAGGGGAAAGAAATAACTTTCGCCGTGTAAATAACTAAAAAACCAACGTATGGAATACAAAGCGTTGGTGCTAAAGGATGACGTGCATGGTGGAACCCCTAAACTGTTGTGCGCGCAACCCTGGACGCATAACCATGCGGTCAGATGCAGCACGGAGAGATAGAGAAGAGCAAAACGACGATCGAAAAATGTCGCAAATAGATCGATGTGGAACTTTCCCACAGCGACCAGATTGGTTGGAGAACCTGGAGAGAGAGAATCAACTCTGAGAGAAGTTGACATAAGTCGATATAACGTCACAGAGTGGCATTTTCGACTAAGAACAAGATCAAGAATAATATTAAAAAAACACCCAAACCAACCTTTGCAAAAGAAAGACCACGTCATAACACAACCGTTTCGTAAGTCAAACGGAAGTGACTAATTACCGGAAAATGTCGAAAATACTGGAAAATAGGAACTTCTCCGGAGAGACAAGTGGAAAAGAGAACCAACTGCCTCAGAAAGCGAGAAAACCGTAATCTATCTCCCGAAGATAGACATGGAAGAAAGATTCTGACTCGGACTAGAGGCCCGAGACTCTGCAAATGAGTGAAACAAGAACTGTTCGCAGCATTCAAGAAGAGAAAATTTCTGCTGCTGAAAAGGACGAAAGGGAACCAAGTCGGTCAAGGATAGAAACCGATAACGAATCCATCGTAAAAAGCAGCTTTAAGAAGCTGACGGACCAATACCGAAAACCAAGGACAGAACGTTAGCTAAACAGTACATAGACAGGAACACCGTGAAATAAACGGTGTAAAAGCGACATTCTCTAAGTACAGAAAACGCTGGGATGGAGCAAGCTCCGACTTAGTCATTCTTCCACGCGGTAGGCTGACATCGACTAGATGAAGCGATCCAGTGGACATTCTGTGGAAGAAGCACCGGTGAAGACAATGGGCCTACCGCTGAAGCCGAAGTACACACAGGATTCTCCTCTCCGGCTGGAGAAGGAGAAGAAATGACGGACGGAACAGCTGATAGATGCTGAATGAACGCATAAAAAAAGCTGAAGATTCCACGGATGGAATTGGCTTAGACATGGGTTCTGTAGGAGTACAAACCGAACCAGACAAAAACAACGGGAAGAATTCCTGATTGAACCGGAGGTTTTAACGAAAAAACGGACTAAGAAAACTTCTTGACCGATTTAACTCTGAATGCATCGAAAAAATGAGTATGAATCCACGGATAGAAAATGGGCCTGAAAAGGTTTCCGTAGATTTTGAAGAAAACGGACGAAGAAAACTTTTTGACCGGAACAAATTTCCGACAACATTTTTGGACGAAAGTTTAGCTGACATCAATGAAGTCGAAGGAGACGGCCGAAAAGGGACGCGAGGTCAAGAGATGAAACTTGACCTGGATCACGCAACAGAGGTACAGATAAAAGAGAAGGTTCCCGAAAGAACGGGTACTGAGCCAGATAACCAATGCTTAAGAGAGAGCAGGAAATTCTGGAGCCTCCACGGACCGTACATTAGGACGGTCCGCCTCCTAAGGTTGGAGATGATCCAAAGCCGACGAGGAACAAACCCTGAAACGTGTTGCTAGCGTTTGGAAAGTGGCCCTAACAAGCCAACTTGACCGTTGGAGAGGAAAACGCTGTTTGAATGAAGTGGATATGAACGGAGAGTATGCCGTTCAATATCGAAGAGAGGGAGAAGCAGCCGTCAAAAGTCCATGATCAAATGGTAGCAGCACAAAGGGCCGAACCATTGAATGAAAAGACAAATCCAGAATTCTCGTCCTGATAACGGTTGAAAAGACTGTACCAGTATTGAAACTGCCGAAGAGTAAACAAGGTCAGGCGTGGTAAACGACAGTATTATCGAGAACCAAAGCCTAGCCACAAACCCAAAGAGGAGCTGGCTCCGTCACAAAATCGTCCAGACAAAATGGGCTGAAAGGACGTCAGAAAGGACTGAAGATCCATCTGTATAAGGAGTCCTGGAAGTCAGAAACCAGAGAATCCACGGAACGGGTTGAACAAAAGGCCTCCTGATAAGTGTCCATCCATTTCAGGTCCTGACCAAAAGTCAAAGAGCCCAAAGAGCCGGGTGAAACCAAGAGGCTATGAGTGGCCGGACTGGGCTGGACTAAACGTCCAAAGGACGTAGCAGCATCCTGCAGTTGAACCGGGACCAAAGGCACCGGGTGAAACTGAGAGATTAAGAGAGGCCAAAACGGGCTGGGCTAACCATAACACGGACGGCGCAGCAGCATACGCATGGCGGAAAACCTCGGGTCCTACTGTGGGACACGACCGTAGTCAACATGTACGTGGAGTACGTGAGCTAAACATCCAACGGACGTAGCAGCAGACGGAGGCTGACTGGGACCAAAGGCACCGGGAGAAGCCGAGTGGCTGAGAGGCCAGAGCGGGCTGGGCTGACCGTACCGCGGACGGAACATCGGTCAGCGGATGGTCTGGGCCTTGACGAGCCCGTGGAGGACCCTTGGGTCCGTATTGCCGCAGTCAGGTCACCGGGACGGACAGAGCCGAAACCGGGAGCTGAACCTGTGCAAAAGACACCGTGGCAATTTCAGCCAGGGATACTGCACAAGCCTATGGCCTCGCCAAAAAAAGGTGGCAGTATTGCCTGGCGTAACAGCAAACCATCCCCTGGACGAAGTCGAGCCGACGGACACCCAGGGCCCTGGGCCCTACCTACGGACGCAGCCGTGCCCGGCGTGACCGTGGAGGATCTTTAGAGCTATCAAAACCGGGTGAGAACCACCCAAACCGGTGGCCTCGTCTGACAACGGCAGCGATATCGTCTGGCGCAACGGCTAACCATCCCTGGACGGAGTAGTAGCCGACGGATAGCCAGGACCAGGGACCTACCGACGGACGCATGCAGCGTGACCCTTGGAGCCACAGACCGGGCACCGTGCTGTACGGAGCCGGAACCGGGGCCGGTGCAGGATGCACCATGGCTACCTTCACCAGGTATAACTGACCACGGTGGCGGCATTGCCATGGACGGACCCGCAGCCGGCGGGTGGCCGGGCCATGGGACCTACCGACGGACGAGGCAAACACTGAATCCGTGAAGGAGCCATGGGGCCGGTGTCTAGTACACCACGGTTACCCTCACTGTGGAGAGTACCCCTGCCGGTTACCTCGCTAAACCTGTTAGCGGCCATCGCCTGGCGAAAAGACGGCTCGCTGGGGTTGATCCCCCAGATGTCCGCATTCTTGCAGGACAAGCCGGAGGCCCCTAACGGCAAACCTTGACGGTTTGTTTGAGTCCTCGCTTCCCTGTGAATGACAGGTGAAGTTTGGGCTATGGAGAGATCGCCGGGAACCAATGGGGTACAGGAGCTAGATTCTAGTTCTTGTGAGTACTGACCTCTCCATCCGGACAAAACCCGGATACCGGTGTGTTGTTCCATTCTGGCCGGGTCACCTGAAAAAAACCGTTGATGACAAACAAATTCTCTGGGAAAAAGAGATTTGCCGGAAAAGACCGTGCAGTAACCGTGTGAAAAATCACCCGGTTGAAAATCTCCCGGATGAATATCTGCCGGTTGCGACAGACGAACCGACCGCACCGGGCGAAGTCGAAGGTGCGACTTAAATGTTAGTCCAGAGATTTTGACACAGTGAAAATTTTACAAAAAACGACCCTTAGGAGGTGTAGGGTGAAAATCCTTCCCAGAGGACTTTCTAGAAGCCGTGAGACGGACTAGCAGCCGACATGTTTATGAACCGAATGAAAGTAGGCCCAACACTCCCGAGGAGCGAAAATGAGCAAAAATGTGCGCGTATTCTTCATAAACTCGGTTGAGGAGCACGAAGAATGAGAGGTCAAACTACTATTTGTACTAAAAAGGTGTAGTTGGATGGTTCCAACGAACAAAGGAGTGAGAAGAAGTTGTAGATGAACTACTTCTCGAAAACGGCAGGATTAAGCCGTGTAACCGACGAAAAGGGCGTAGCAGCAGACATCGTCTGCTAAGAAAGATGGCCTTTTATCTTAAGGCGAGATAGGAAGAACATCCTAGTTCGAACACCTATAAGAGACCGTGAGGTCGTCGACCAGATGTACCGAGTAGACGACAACATGTTTTGAAAACGCAAGGGTTTGACCAGCCAAAAACAAAGTCAAAATTAAGTGACGAAAAGGCCAGAAAACCTCAGCAGAGGTTGACAAGGGGTGGGGCCAAACTGAAACTTACCCGTAGACACAACACAACACAAGAAAAAAAGAAGTCCAGAAAAAGCTTAAATTCTTTTCTCTTTTTTATTTTATAAAATTCTACAATCACACAAACACAACTGACTTCCACTGAGCTTGAAAGAAAAGCGAGCTCCCTGCTTAAACCGGAAGTGGGCATGTATGGGAGTTGGGGTGATAAGACACACATTTTATTTCTGTCTTCCAAGCTGATCTTGCACAAATATGCACTTGTAGTGGAATGGTAAGGATGATAGAATAGATATTCACATTACACATGACGTTGACACTATAACCCACGTTGTCACTCACTGTGGAGTAGATCAGGCGGAACTCTTCCTCGATGCCTGGGACACAACAACATTCACATGACGTTGACACCATAACCCACGTTGTCACTCACTGTGGAGCATATCAGGCGGAACTCTTCCTCGATGCCTGGGACACAACATTCACATTACACATGACGTTGACACGTTGTCACTCACTGTGCAGTAGATCAGGCGGAACTCTTCCTCGATGCCTGGGACACAACAACATTCACATTGCACATGACGTTGACACGTTGTCACTCACTGTGGAGTAGATCAGGCAGAACTCTTCCTCGATGCCTGGGACACAACAACATTCACATTACACATGACATTGACACGTTGTCACTCACTGTGGAGTAGATCAGAGAACTCTTCCTCGATGCCTGGGACACAACAACATTCACATTACACATGACGTTGACACGTTGTCACTCACTGTGGAGTAGATCAGAGAACTCTTCCTCGATGCCTGGGACACACGCATGTTCACATGTAGGAATGCATGCGCACTACAGATAGCTACACTTATAGTGCATGCGCACTACAGATAGCTACACTTATAGTGACAAGATATATGTGCATACATGCAAAGTTGAATTTTCAATGAGAGAAGGTGGGGGTGGGATATCAGAGTGAATTAATGAATACTTGAGTGAATGACTGAATGATTGATTGGGTGAATGACTGACTGAATGAATGATTGGGTGAATGATTGAATGAATGAATGAATGAATGATTGAGTGACTGACTGAATGATTGATTGGAAGAATGAGTGACTGACTGACTGAATGAATGATTGAGTGACTGACTGAGACTGATTTGAAGAATGAGTGAATGAGTGAATGACTGATTGGGTGAAAGAATAAATGAATTATAGAATGAGTGAATCAGTGATTGACTGACTAAAGCATGCAATTACTGCAACAACGACAAACTATATATTTATCTTCCACCAAATACAACTATTCCTTTTCCTCTTTCTTCTCACCTTTGCTGGTAGACACCCTCAACAGGAATCTAATGCAGGGCTGGAACACTTTGCATTGTGAAGACGTCAGGCTTTATTCTCACCTTTGCTGGTAGACACCCTCAACAGGAATCTAATGCAGGGCTGGAACACTTTGCATGGTGAAGACGTCAGGCTGAAGTTGAACTTTATTCTCACCTTTGCTGGTAGACACCCTCAACAGGAATCTAATGCAGGGCTGGAACACTTTGCATGGTGAAGACGTCAGGCTGAAGTTGAACTTTATTCTCACCTTTGCTGGTAGACACCCTCAACAGGAATCTAATGCAGGGCTGGAACACTTTGCATTGTGAAGACGTCAGGCTTTATTCTCACCTTTGCTGGTAGACACCCTCAACAGGAATCTAATGCAGGGCTGGAACACTTTGCATTGTGAAGACGTCAGGCGGAAGTTGAACTGTATGTGCATGGCACTGGACAGGGAGCGCACAGACTGGGGGAATGACCCGTTGGTCACTTGGTATTCCCCCATTTTCATGGATCCCGCATCCTCTCCGTCAAACACGCTGATGGACCCCGAGGCTGATGGGTCACTCTCCATCAGCAGGAAGTGCAGGTTGATGTGTTTGTCCGCTGTCGTTCGGAACGTCTACGAAAGGGGAAAGAAAAATTGTCAATAAAAAGATCAATAATAAATGTACATAAAAATCTCCACCAACTTCAGGTGTGAAGATATTTTATTGGGATGTCCCACCTTTACCAATAGACCATTTGCCGCTGGCCAGCCACCTTGAATTTCAATGAAAGATATTTCGTTGGGATGTCCCACCTTTACCAATAGACCATTTACTGCTGGCCAGCCACCTTGAATTTCAATGAAGGCTTTGATTAAGAGAGTTTGCATAACTACAGGCAAAAGGTACGAGCAAAGGTGTAGTCAGACACTACTCTAGTGAGTCTATAGTACGACTGCCCTTGGCAAATGCCCTAGTCCATAGTCTTTGTTAAGTAATTATTATGATAATTGTTTTAGATGACATCCTCTAGATTAGTAGATGCCCTCTAAATTAAAGATCTGTGATTGTAAATCAACAAAAAAAGTATACAAGTGCAACGCCGAGCGGCTGCAAATCCCCTCGCAGCATCGCCGAGCTACTCCGAAATCGAGAGAGAGAGAGAGAGAGAGAGAGAGAGAGAGAGAGAGAGAGAGAGAGAGAGAGAGAGAGAGTCAACCACAGAGCTACAAAGCTGTTTCATGGCGCATGCGTGTTCGGACCCGTGATTTGAGCATGCGCGATCATGCGCACAGAAAAATTCATGTCCACTGTGTTATAGACCATTCATCAAGAAATGTTGTGAAAAAAACTGCATTGAAATACATGCAAAACTTTGCGAGATATTAGCGATTATGTGTTTTGGGGTTTGAACCCCGTAACTGGCGCGACCTTGACCTTAATGTAAAACTAAATACATCAGTGGATAGCTTGCATCTTGGCAAACTAGTATACCAAATTTGATGATGATAGACTGAATAGTTTTTGAGAAAAACGGACGAATAGCCGGACGGACGGACGGAGGCACGCCGGACGGATCAGACAGAAACAATAGCTCCTCGAACCTTCGGCTCGGGGACTAACAATGTCTTTCTAAACATGGAATCCGATTTTGTTTTTCCAAAATGATGTAGGTGTTTATTATCTAAGAAAAGGTCTGCTGCATTTCTCTCCATGAACAGGGAAGGAAGGTTACCAGTCCTGTCATCTGTGTCTTTACAATTTTGAACAGAAGACAAAACAACATAATAAACACAAAGTTTTCAAAAAAGCAACAACAAAAAAGATGACAGTAAACAAAAATGAAAAGTTATTCTGCAAAAGCAGGACAGTAATACTTTGGACATTTTTCTCTTTGCCTCCTCTACAATTGTCACGCCTCAAGAAGGGGAGCCCAAAATTTCAGCATGAGACGGAGTTATCAGCCCTTCTCTATTACAGCAGGCACCCGTTTAATTGATTTTGCTACCCGAGTTCTGTCAAGGCCATGACTCAACAAGCCGTGCAGCATGAAATTCATGCTTTCCCCACGTGTCTCGCTTTGCGAGTGCAACAGGCAAGATGTATTTTATTTTAATTTTCTCTACAATTTTGAATCGTAGTCAAGAAATCGGAAAGGCAGCGATTCAACTCCAAACCGACGCATTTGCTGTTTGGAACTCGAGGGTGTTCGCTCGCCAAGACGGAAGCAGCCACACCTCCTTCGTTGGACATCGTGGTGGGATCGACCCCAGCTTGCCGGGTGCTCATCGATGAGCAAAGGAAACTAGAGAAGAGAAGAGAAGAAACGAGAAGAGAAGAAAAGCCACAACGCCAGAGAATTGCGGGAGAGCTGGGTGGGTGAAGCTGAGCAGAGAGCTGGGCCGAGGAGCTGAACAGCTGAGACTGAGGGCGCAACCATGGGACCCTTCCCACCCCATTTCACGGGCTAGTCTTCATGGACGAATGTGTAGCACGTCGTATCAAAATTAGAAAACGTGTTTTATGTTTCAATTTGAGCTAGGTTTCTGTATTTTCGCATGAGTAGGCCTACGTATTAAAGCTGTGTTTTCATGTTTTTCTTTATAGTACGAAGTTTCGGTTGACTCTGTTTCTTTTCGATAATAATTATAGCCATTGTAATTTTCGATGTAAATAATTGTTCAAACGCTATCCCGCGCTTTGGGAACTAAAGTAATTATAGGTTGTCTGTACATAGCCTCTTCTCCTCTTGGCCCCAGCTGAGCCAACACAAGGGAGGTAACCCGTTTGTTTTTTCTTAACTTTTTCTTTTCAACTTTCCCCCTCCTTATTATCATTCTTGATTCTCATTCTTCCCTCCATCCACCGAATCGTCGCCAAGGGAGTACAGTGTGTTGTGAAAGAGAGAACAGGGCTCAATTTGATATATTTTGTTTGTTCAATTGTTTTTGTATTCCGTGTCTTTTTCGAAATTAGGAAAAAGTGGATGATAAGTTTTGACTCCGGAAACAGTAATTTAAATGTAAACTTGAACTATTTTCATTTACCCGAGTCACTTGTAATGTAATGTATTTTTGGTGAGAGAGTATTAGTGTGTGTACTTGTATGTACCTTTATCCATCCACTCTTCTGTGGCAGGCCAGTCGTTCCAAAACAATCTCATTTAAAATATTTCATCATTCAAAGTTGTATTCATTCTTTTGGTGTTACACACGGCTGGTTCTGTGGAATCTTACTTTCCTCTTCTCTCACCACCCCTCCACCATCACATGCAAACCTCGCTCCTCTTATTCCTATCTCCGGCCTGGAAACTGGACTTACGTGTGAACACTTGTTCCAGCCTTTTACATCTGAACCTGAACCGGACCTGTCCTGACCCTGTTCCTGTGCCTCTGTTGCCGCGGAGCCATTGGCCGGAACCTCCCCAAAGAACTTTGCTGCTCGGGGCCTCACTCCAGGAATGAAAACCAGCATCCGTCTGCGACTAGGGGAGTGAGGGAAAACTGTTGTGTGAATGTGTGCGAGTGGGTGGAATCTAAGCTAAATTTCTTCTTGGCTTTTGGTTGTGTAAGATGGTCCATTCCAGGGTTTAGGTTGGGTAGTAGAGGAGTAGGGGGAAAGGGTTGGTTTTTCTTTAATTATATTAGAGAGGGAGACATTAGTTTAGGTCCTTAGATTTTTGCATCTTTTGCCACGGCCAAGATTTTGTTTGCAATGATTTGTGTGTGCATGATTGTGTGAATAAATGTTTTTAAGATTTCCATTGAAATTTGCCTGCGCGTGTG
This sequence comes from Phymorhynchus buccinoides, assembly GCA_017654935.2. NCBI lineage: Eukaryota > Metazoa > Mollusca > Gastropoda > Neogastropoda > Raphitomidae > Phymorhynchus > Phymorhynchus buccinoides. The sequence continues at coordinate 68,095,382 of CM065684.1, read as the reverse complement.
ACTCGTGAGCCTCTGGAACCAAGCCTTTCCCTGTTGCCTGTGTCTCATCTATCCCCTAGACTGTGACAACAATCATCTGGCTAATGCTAAACCTAACAGATACACATTGAAACTTACTCTATTTTCTTTCTCTACAATCCCGTGGCTAATGTTAAACCCAACAGATCTATACACATTGAAACTTCTCTATTTGCCTCATCTACAATCACATGGCTAATGTTAAACCCAACAGATCTATGCACATTGAAACTTCTCTATTTGCCTCCTCTACAATCACGTGGCTAATGTTAAACCCAACAGATCTATACACATTGAAACTTCTCTATTTGCCTCATCTACAATCACATGGCTAATGTTAAACCCAACAGATCTATACACATTGAAACTTCTCTATTTGCCTCCTCTACAATCACGCGGCTAATGTTAAACCCAACAGATAATAATAATAATAATAATAAATGATTTTATTTGATATAGCGCTAACAATCCACACTATGAGTATGCTCTGTGCGCTTTACAAATTAAAATATAAATAAAACATCAGACATGAAGTAAAATCAGAAAATAACAAATAAGGAATAGCATACACTTGATAAGAAAATACAAGATAGCATGGTCCACATACCACAACCGACAACACATTCATGAGATAACAACAGATTAAAACTCACTTACTAAAACATGATAGGCATATGACATACACTTCGTAATAGCACACATGAAAACGTAAGATAATATGATTTACAAACTTACAATAGACTACACATTCGGAGATAGTTAAATCTTGCGTGTTAAAACATAATAACTATATAAAGCATTTTTAATAGGATCATACATAAACAATATACATGTAAAATGATTCACATACCCACAGTAGACAAGACATTCATAAGATAACAGATTAAGATGAGCCGACTAAAAAAAACCACACACCATAAGAATGCAAAATTACACGCCCACACCAACAGATGTGGGCATACATATATACTCCCAATACAAACATACATGCACACGCACACACACATACACGTACGCATGCAAGCACACATGCATGCATACCCAAGCCATAATTTTCCTCACCCTGATGGATCAGTCAAGGTATTTATGGAAGAGGTAGGTGTCACGAGTTTGTGACATTGTTCTTCTGAACAGACAGAGAAAGGCACAGACTACCACTCGATCACAAAGGACCCCGAGGTCTTTCCCCTTCTTCTCACCTAGGGGAGACGACCTACTCGTGAAATCCGTGCAACCCATGTTAGCACTGACCTCTCGCGAGACTCCACATTCAACTTGCGACTTCATGAGCTTTCAACCGGTCGAACGTCACTCCATATTTTTCCTTCAGTTAACCAACATCGCTTCATCCTTTCTCCTTTTCATCGTTTTGTCCACCTACGGCCGCCCAGTGCTGAGGTGTGGTGAGGGCCACGTCCCTGAAGGATCCTGAAATCAACTTTTACCCTGCACGAGTCCTAAGACGTGAGGGTAGCGAAGCTGCAGAGCTTCGGCAGACACCGTTTCTTCTCTTCATCCTCATCGCCATCTTCACCCCTTTTTTATTTGGCTCCTCATTGTCCTCCCTTCCCCGTCATCGTCCCTGGCGTTCACTGGAGTCCTGGAAGAAAGCTGTGGCCGGTCCGGAACCCCTTCCACCTGCTCGCGCTTACCCCGAGCCCTTGGCGAGACCAGAGCTGCGACTGTCTTGTGGGGAGGATTCTTCTTCTTCATTCCGCCACTTGGAAGTTTGGTCAGTAGCTGCATAAAATTAGTATTAATCCCGTTAAAAGTCGTGCAACAACGCGCGCGTAACAATGTAGAATAGCTAGTTATAGGTTTGCTAACATGTGTATTTGTGTACGTGTTCATTTTCTTATTATTTTCTTGATTTTTGCATAACTGGCTGGCTGGGTCGTGACTTGTCAGTTGGATAGGTTTTTGCCGGTCGTAGAATTTGGTACTTGAACTCGGCACATATTTTTGAATCAATGTTTTGGCTCGCCATTGTGCGTTTAGGCCGTACAAATTGTTTTTTGGGTGCAAAGTGTATTTGGGTTCACAGAGATTCAGAATCCTAAATGCGTGCACGCGCGCGCATTATTCCTTGTTGCGGTATATGTTTAGCCTCGCGGCCTATGTTTAGCCTTGCGGTATATGTTTAGCCTTGCGGCCTATGTTTAGCCTCGCGGCCATCGTCCTAGCTTAATTAGGTATTAAGAGACTCTGCGGAGAGCTGGATAACAGAGGGTTATTCCAGTTGCGCTTCTAGCTATGCTGATAGGGGCTTTGTAAAGCGTTCATCCCCGTTTCTGTTTTTATTTTTGAGAGGAAGTGTCATTAATGTTTTCAAGGCTTTTTGACTTTTTGAAGTACATTGTGGATGTTATTTTTGGGAAATACATTCTTTGCCTGTAGTTCATCCGCCTTCTGGAAGAAATGAGAATGGAAAGGACATATTTTTGGTGGTGAAATTTTATGTGATATTTTCAGAAGAATTTAAGTGTCCATTCTTGTACCTGAAAAGCTGTGAAATTTTCAGAAGAATGTAATTGTTAATTTTTGTATTTGAAAGGCTAGAATTTTCTAAATGTATGAAAGCCTTGTTGTTCCAGAAAAAGTGAAACCTTTTAGTTAATCCTTTTTGATGAAATATTACCCCTAGACTGAGTCGTGTGAAAAGGATTGTAAAGAAAGTGTTGTTCTGCGTTTTTGGGGTTCTTGGAGAGAGCCAAGTTTAAAGAGGGTGGGTTTTTACATCCCTGAAGAGGACTGTTGGGGAATTTGTTTTTGGGTAAACACAAAACTGTTGTTACTCTGGGTGTTCAAAACCAGGTTTTTGTTTTGGTTTTTCCTACAGTCCTGAACCTGATCCTGATCCTACCTGGGTTCCTGTGGTGCCCTTGGCCGGTCGTGACTCCTGACCTGACCTGTTGCTGCCTGGTTGACCGCCCGGTCAACCGCTCTTTTCTCCGTTTCCGGCTGTGAGAGGCCGCTCGCCTTTCCGTCTGGCCCCGTGTTAGGCCCGATCTGTGGGCCTGTCTGTGGGTTTGGGCCAGGCTTCGACCGTTCCTGTTGAGGAGTCTGGGGGCGACCTCTGCCGTTCTCTCCTCTTTTGTTTCTGCTGCTGTAGTCTGCCCCAGAAGGGGCAGCAGTTCTTCTTCTACTGACTTTAGTTTTCCCCTTGTCTTCTTCTTCCTCTTCTTCGGACGCTCTGCTGTTTGTTTTGTTGGACATCTCTTCTTCGTCTGCCCTTTCGTCGTTTTCTCTTCAATTTGTGTTTCTGCATACAAACTTTCTTTTAGTTAATTAGTTAAGTTGCCGGCTTTAGTTTATTCTTTGGACAAACTTTTGAATGCCATGTATATTGTGTAGATAATTTGTTAAACATTGTGTGTATTGAATTGTGTAAGTGTGTGTCTGCTTGGTTATAATAAATAGTCTTGTTTTGTATTGTATTTCTGGTGTGCGCGTGTGCCTTCTCCTGTGAGTTTGTTTGTTTGGGCGTGCGAGACTCTCCTCGGGGTTCGCGATTTCCCTCTCCCGATCTCTGATCAGGATCGAGCGGGGGATTTCGTGACATCTTGGGCTCGTCCGGAATTGTCTCGCATCTGTCCGAGACCGGCAGGTTCGCTGGGATAAGGCAGTGAATGTTTGGTGTGTGAATGTAAGGGTGGTTGGTTGGGAGACCGCGTAGAGGCAAGGCGGTCCGATTTTCCCTCATTGCTTAGGTCTTTTGGCCGGTTGAGTGGAAAATTTGTTGTGTGCTTTTTTTGTTTACTTGTTTGTCGGAGAGCGTGTGAATATAGTTATTTAAGACCACTTATAGTTTTTTTGTGTGTGTGTTCTAAAGTTTTGAGCGCACACGGAATTATAAAACAAACTGAGATAAAGTTTGTTTAGGGTTTTTCTTAGTTTGTTTGGGGAATAGGGGGTTAAAAGAGGGGATTAGTTAGGAATAGAGGGGGAAAGAACTGGGAAAAAGAAATAGTAGTTCTACCTCCTCCAAAAAAAAAGATCTCAACTGGTTGAGCTTTGGCTTGTTCAGTCTGAGAAATGATTCCCTCCCTTGACACACTAGTTTGCATGCATTGACAGAATGCTGGTGTGTATTAGTCTTATTTAAAAATTCGTTAATGTGTTGTTTTTGGTGTTCATATATATGTACGCGCATATTTAATTAGCAAACTAAACCCGGACTATTCACTTAGGACTATTGTCGTGTCTGTGACTGGTTCTACTTTGCAAGACAATTCTTGGTTTTGAAGCATTGTTGTTGATTTGCACTGAATTGCTGTGTTCCGTGCATTGAATTGTGTCTTGCATTGAGTCACCATATTTCATTCCATCGCTTGGTTATTTATAGTTGATGAGTTGCATGTGAACCTGTGCGTGCACGCGTTTATGCTTAGTGTAGCTTGTGTTGTAGAGCAAACTTGCTAGGATAAACCGGAACGTATTTTGTGCAACACAAACCGTAGTTTTTCATAACGCTTTCAAACACTGGGGTGTGTTCATAGCTACATCGTGTTGTTAGTTTTACCGCAGAAAGTTACCGCAGGAAGTTACTGTGCGCTGTTTGACCGTTGAGGTAGTTCGTGCGACCGCCTTCCGTGGTGCGCAATAGGGTTTTTGTGCAAACGTGGTTGTTGTCCACGCGGATCGTTTAGTCGTAGAAGCGTTCTACGCTGTGTAAATTAGCGCAATAGTGGTTAGTGTGGTAAAGCTTTATGCGGAGTGGTTTAGTTAGTGTTTGGATTAGTGTGGTTTAATTCAACGTAGTTTGTGGGATTTCCTGCGCGCGTTAGTGTGTGTTACTGCGATTCATCGTCTTCGTTGGATAACCGTTAGTGTTGAGAAAAGGGGAAAAAAATGGCAAGTCACAAGTATGATTTAAGGTCGCGCAGTGGGGCCATGTGGGGCCATGTGGGACCTGTTGACGGATCCTTCTGTGCCGACTACGCCCTCAGCTGTTTCTACCTCCGTTGTTACTACCGTTGTGTCCTCACCTCCATCTTCTTCCACGACTTCTGTGGCTACGGCTATGCAAACTCCGGTTGTCCATGCTGCAGTAGACCATGGAGGAGCACGGCCTAGGGTCGTACCAGTTTCGACTCCCCTTAGCCTAGGTCGTGGTAGGGGAATCTTTCTTAAGTCAGGTGCCATGACAGAGGAGAAGCCTGGACTTCAGCGCTCCAAGGGAAGCAGCAGTGATTTTTCCATGTTTATGGCTGCCATGGCACAAATGGAGCAGCAAAGGATGGAAGAGATGAAGCTGGAGAAAGAAGAGCAGGAAAGACTAAGGAGAGAGGAGCGAGCTGAACAGAAGGAGGAAGAGGAAAAGAAAGAACAACGAAGGAAGGAGGAGGAGGAAAAGAAAGAACAACTTAGGAGAGAGGAGCGAGCTGAACAGAAGGAGGAGGAGGAAAAGAAAGAACAACGAAGGAAGGAAGAGGAGGAAAAGAAAGAACAACTTAGGAGAGAGGAGCGAGCTGAACAGAAGGAGGAGGAGGAAAAGAAAGAACAACGAAGGAAGGAAGAGGAGGAAAAGAAAGAACAACTTAGGAGAGAGGAGCGAGCTGAACAGAAGGAGGAGGAAAAGAAAGAACAGCGAAGGAAGGAGGAAGAAGAAAAGAAAGAACAACGAAGGAAGGAGGAAGAAGAGAGGAAAGAACAGCGATGGAGAGAGGAAATGAAGCTGGAGAGGGAACTAAGAGAGAGAAGAAGAGGAAAGGAAGGAGCAACGAAAGAAAGAGGAAAGAGAAGAGAAAGAACGCAGGTGGAGAGAAGAGAAAGAGGAACGTGAAGCGATTCGCCAAGAGGAAGTGAGAAGGAGAGAAAAGCTGGAACAAGGACGTGAGTCAGGAAGCAGGTCAAAGGTGTCGACTCCTGTACTCAGGCTACCAGAATTGAAACCCGGCGAAGATATTGACTTGTTCCTAGAATATTTCGAGAAAATGTCTAAGATCTACCTCTTAACTGATGATGAGAAACTTATCCATCTGTCATCTTCCCTCACCGGCAAAGCCAAGGAAGCCTGTTTCAAGATGGGAGAGGACGAGACCTACGATAATTTACAGAAGGTTCTTCGTCAGCAGTTTCGCCTTTCACCTGAGACCTATCGTCGGAAGTTCCGCAATAGTAAGGAGTCCAGCGAAACTTTCTACCAGTTTGGGACAAGGCTTCGTCAGGCACTGAAGCACTGGGAGGAGCTCTCTCTCTGAGGCCGAGCTGAAGGATTTAATCCTCATTGAGCAACTCTACAACACCATGTCCCCTGAGTTCCGAATACGGATGAGTGAAAAGAAACCGACGACATTCGACGCTGCCATCGAGATCGCAGAGACTTACTCGGAGGCTAGGAGAATAATAATAATAATAATAATAGTGAATCATTTATATAGCGCATTCCTCCACCAATGTGGAGCTCTATGCGCTTAACAACAACAAAAATTAAGAAGCAACAAATTCAACAACAACACGAAATAATCGCTCACGCACATGCAAATAGGCATACACATACACACCCCACCCACACATACACGCACGTACCGGCACATACACACACACACACACACACACACACACACACACACACACACACACACACACACACACACACACACACACCACCGTTACCATCACCACCACTCACCCCACCCAAAAAACACAATACAAAATACAATCAGTTGAACAAAGCATCAACACACACACACACACACACACACACACACACTCACTCTCTCTCTCTCTCCCTCTCTCCCTCCCTCCCTCCCTCCTCTCTCTCTCTCTCTCTCTCTCTCTCTCTCTCGCAACAAAGCTGACGTGCACATTGCAGTCAACACACAGTGAAACTAGTATGGGGGGAGGGGAGTGTGTGTGTGAGAATAGAGTCCAGAAGTAATGTGGCCTAAAGGTTGTGATGTAGCTTGAACAGGTGGGTCTTGAGAGCTGACTTGAAACATTGCAAGGACTGGATATGGCGGATTTCGCGTGGTAAGGAGTTCCAAACTGATGGGGCCGAAAAGGAAAAGGAGCGCTCACCAAACATTTTTGTTCGTGTACTAGGAACACAGAGAATTTTGGAATCTGAAGATGACCGCCTCCAGGGGATCTGCCAAAGATAATCACATACCTGACTCCACTCCTCTCCAGGAAACTACTCCTCCGTCTCCAACCAAATCACCGACAAAGAACCAAAAGGTGTGTTTCCACTGCCGGACCCTAGGGCATATTAGGAGGTTCTGTCCCGAGTTGCGGAGACCATCTTTCCAGAATAGCGGTTCGCAGGATGGGAAGGCCTCCGGAAGTTGGAAAGCCCTTAGCCAGTTTGCTTCTTCCCCGTGCAGGGAAGGATGTCCTGTTTTCCCCTCCAGAGTGGCGGGAAAAGTAGTCAACAGCGTCAGAGACACCAGTGCTACGGCCATTTTCATGGACGAGGAACTCGTACCATCTGGGGCGCCCAGAGGACCGGAGTGCGAAGTGTCAGGAGTTGAAGCTCAGTTTGTGTGCCGTCGCCCCACCTACTTGGTCGAGTTGTGCACCCCTTACTTCGAAGGCAAGGTATGGGCAGTGGCCCTTAAGCAGCCAGCGTGTTCATTGCTGTTGGGGAATACTGTGTGCTTCGAAGATGGGACGGAGCAGACCCTAGCGTCTATTCTCCCCAAGAAAGTTTACGTGAGCGCAGCTACTCGCGCCATGGCCAAGAAGGTGGACGAACTCCAACCCATTGTCCGACCGGGACTGGAAGTGTTTGCGGAGGAAGTGACACCACAAGTGCCCCGCAAGCCTCGGTCGCAGGACAGCCGGCTGGATAGGGTGACGGAGTTAGTGGACGCTGAACCTAGGGCTACCAAGACCAGCACTATCTCATTCAGGGAAGAGAAAGGGATACTCTGCCGCCACCATCAGAACGACCGCACTGGTGCCAAGCAAGTTGTTGTACCCCCATCGGTGCAGAAAGTGGCTCATGACGCACCCATGGCTGGACACATGAGCACCCGCCAGACTCAAGAAAGGGTACAGCAAGGTTTTTACTGGACCCACATGACTAGAGACAAGTGCAAGTCCTCCGGCATATCTTCCAACGGCTACGTGAAGTCCGACTGGCAGTCCGACCCAGTAAGTGTGAGATCGGCAAGAGCGAAGTGTCGTTCCTTGGGCACTTCATCAAATGGGGACATGTTTTGCCAGAGGAAGAAAGAGCGCGGAAGGTTGCACAAGCCAAACCCTCAGAGGCGAGCTTGGCGACGTCCCAGGCTGCGACACGATGAGTGTTTTCACCCAGTACGTGCTTTTCCGGAAGGGGGGTGTGTCACGAGTTTGTGACATTGTTCTTCTGAACAGACAGAGAAAGGCACAGACTACCACTCGATCACAAAGGACCCCGAGGTCTTTCCCCTTCTTCTCACCTAGGGAAGACGACCTACTCGTGAAATCCGTGCAACCCATGTTAGCACTGACCTCTCGCGAGACTCCACATTCAACTTGCGACTTCATGAGCTTTCAACCGGTCGAACGTCACTCCATATTTTTCCTTCAGTTAATCAACATCGCTTCATCCTTTCTCCTTTTCATCGTTTTGTCCACCTACGGCCGCCCAGTGCTGAGGTGTGGTGAGGGCCACGTCCCTGAAGGATCCTGAAATCAACTTTTACCCTGCACGAATCCTAAAACGTGAGGGTAGCGAAGCTGCAGAGCTTCGGCAGACACCGTTTCTTCTCTTCATCCTCATCGCCATCTTCACCCCTTTTTTATTTGGTTCCTCATCGTCCTCCCTTCCCCGTCATCGTCCCTGGCGTTCACTGGAGTCCTGGAAGAAAGCTGTGGCCGGTCCGGAACCCCTTCCACCTGCTCGCGCTTACCCCGAGCCCTTGGCGAGACCAGAGCTGCGACTGTCTTGTGGGGAGGATTCTTCTTCTTCGTTCCGCCACTTGGAAGTTTGGTCAGTAGCTTCACAAAATTAGTATTAATCCCGTTAAAAGTCGTACAACAACGCGCGCGTAACAATGTAGAATAGCTAGTTATAGGTTTGCTAACATGTGTATTTGTGTACGTTTTCTTTGGTTCATTTTCTTATTATTTTCTTGATTTTTGCATAAGGGGCTAAGGAACTGACTGGCTGGGTCATGACTTGTCAGTTGGATAGGTTTTTGCCGGTCGTAGAATTTGGTACTTGAACTCGGCACATATTTTTGAATCAATGTTTTGGCTCGCCATTGTGTGTTTAGGCCGTACAAATCGTTTTTTGGGTGCAAAGTGTATTTGGGTTCACAGAGATTCAGAATCCTAAATGCGTGCACGCGCGCACATTATTCCTTGTTGCGGTATATGTTTAGCCTCGCGGCCTATGTTTAGCCTTGCGGTATATGTTTAGCCTCGCGGCCATCGTCCTAGCTTAATTAGGTATTAAGAGACTCTGCGGAGAGCTGGATAACAGAGGGTTATTCCAGTTGCGCTTCTAGCTATGCTGATAGGGGCTTTGTAAAGCGTTCATCCCCGTTTCTGTTTTTATTTTTGAGAGGAAGTGTCATTAATGTTTTCAAGGCTTTTTGACTTTTTGAAGTACATTGTGGATGTTATTTTGGGGAAATACATTCTTTGCCTGTAGTTCATCCGCCTTCTGGAAGAAATGAGAATGGAAAGGACATATTTTTGGTGGTGAAATTTTATGTGATATTTTCAGAAGAATTTAAGTGTCCATTCTTGTACCTGAAAAGCTGTGACATTTTCAGAAGAATGTAATTGTTAAGTTTTGTATTTGAAAGGCTACAATTTTCTAAGTGTATGAAAGCCTTGTTGTTCCAGAAAAAGTGAAACCTTTTAGTTAATCCTTTTGATGAAATATTACCCCTAGACTGAGTCGTGTGAAAAGGATTGTAAAGAAAGTGTTGTTCAGCGTTTTGGGGTTCTTGGAGAGAACCAAGTTTAAAGAGGGTGGGTTTTTACATCCCTGAAGAGGACTGTTGGGGAATTTGTTTTTGGGTAAACACAAAACTGTTGTTACTCTGGGTGTTCAAAACCAGGTTTTTGTTTTGGTTTTTCCTACAGTCCTGAACCTGAACCTGATCCTGTACCTGGGTTCCTGTGGTGCCCTTGGCCGGTCGTGACTCCTGACCTGACCTGTTGCTGCCTGGTTGACCACCCGGTCAACCGCTCTTTTCTCCGTTTCCGGCTGTGAGAGGCCGCTCGCCTTTCCGTCTGGCCCCGTGTTAGGCCCGATCTGTGGGCCTGTCTGTGGGTTTGGGCCGGGCTTCGACCGTTCCTGTTGAGGAGTCTGGGGGCGACCTCTGCCGTTCCTCCTCTTTTGTTTCTGCTGCTGTAGTCTGCCCCAAAAGGGGCAGCAGTTCTTCTTCTACTGACTTTAGTTTTCCCCTTGTCTTCTTCTTCCTCTTCTTCGGACGCTCTGCTGTTTGTTTTGTTGGACATCTCTTCTTCGTCTGCCCTTTCGTCGTTTTCTCTTCAATTTGTGTTTCTGCATACAAACTTTCTTTTAGTTAATTAGTTAAGTTGCCGGCTTTAGTTTATTCTTTGGACAAACTTTTGAATGCCATGTATATTATGTAGATAATTTGTTAAACATTGTGTGTATTGAATTGTGTAAGTGTGTGTCTGCTTGATCATAATAAATAGTCTCGTTTTGTATTGTATTTCTGGTGTGCGCGTGTGCCTTCTCCTGTGAGCTTGTTTGTTTGGGCGTGCGAGACTCTCCTCGGGGTTCGCGTTTTCCCTCTCCCGATCTCTGATCAGGATCGAGCGGGGGATTTCGTGACATAGGTTTTCAGCTGAGATTTGTAGGTTTGGAGGGAGGTGTTTTTTCTGATAGAAAGAGGTAGAGAGTTCCAAGTTGTAGGTCCAGACACAGAGAAAGATTGTTTACCACAGGAATTCAAAAAGTATCTAGGGACAGGAAGCAGAGAAGAGTCTTGCGATCTCAGTGCTCTGGAAGACATGTAAGGCTAAAGGTCAGAAAGATACGAGGGCACAGATTCAGAGTTGAGGCATTGAAAGCAGAGAGTGGCGAGTTTGTACTCAATTCTGGCCTTAACAGGCAGTCAGTGAAGGGCACGCAGAAGAGGGGTTGCATATGTCTCGACTTTCGCAAGACAAGTCTTGCAGCATGATTTTGTATTTTTTGAAGTTTACAGAGTTTGTCATTAGAAAGACCTACGAGCAGAGAATTACAGTAATCGAGGCGAGAGGATGGAAGCAACAGCGAGTTTGTTAGCAGCGTCAACAGACAGGAAAGGGCGGATTTTACTTAATTTGCGAAGCTGAAAGTGGAGAGCCTTACATAACTGGTTAACGTGAGTGTCCATGGTAAGAGAAGGATCAAGATATGCACCCAGATTGCGAACCGAAGATGAAAATGGAATTTCACAACCGGACACAACAACAGAACTAACAGGAGTTTGCTGAAGTTTGTGTTTGGTTCCAATCAAAATCAGTTCGGTTGTATCGTCATTCATTTTTAACTTGTTATCTTTCATCCATGATGCTACATTCTCTATACAAGATGTAATGTCAGCGGTTAGGCGAGGAATATCAGGAGAGGCAGAATCATGCATTTGCGAATCGTCGGCAAAGAAATGGTAATGAGATAATGTCTGTCTAATAACTACGCTAAGCTGCTGTGTGTACATAACGAACAAGACTGGGCCCAAGACTGATCCCTGTGGCACTCCATACTTTAATACTGAGGGGCTGGATTTATGCTGTTTGATATAGATGGACTGAGTGCGACCACATAAGTATGACCTGAACCAGTCCATAACAATACCATCACACCCAAACGTAGCATGCAATTTGTTCACAAGAATATCATGGTCTATCGTGTCGAACGCAGCGGATAGATCGAGCAATGAGAGGATGGATACCTTTCCTGCATCGCATTCCTGTATGAGGTCATTGACCATGCGCAGTAAGGCTGTTTCTGTACTATGACCCTTACGATATGCTGACATCGTGTGAGCAATGAGAGGATGGATACCTTTCCTGCATCGCACTCCTGTAAGAGGTCATTGACCACGCGCAGTAAGGCTGTTTCTGTACTATGACCCTTACGATATGCTGACATTGTGTGAGCAATGAGAGGATGGATACCTTTCCTGCATCGCACTCCTGTAAGAGGTCATTGACCACGCGCAGTAAGGCTGTTTCTGTACTATGACCCTTACGATATGCTGACATCGTGTGAGCAATGAGAGGATGGATACCTTTCCTGCATCGCACTCCTGTAAGAGGTCATTGACCACGCGCAGTAAGGCTGTTTCTGTACTATGACCTTTACGATATGCTGACATCGTGTGAGCAATGAGAGGATGGATACCTTTCCTGCATCGCACTCCTGTAAGAGGTCATTGACCACGCGCAGTAAGGCTGTTTCTGTACTATGACCCTTACGATATGCTGACATCGTGTGAGCAATGAGAGGATGGATACCTTTCCTGCATCGCACTCCTGTAAGAGGTCATTGACCACGCGCAGTAAGGCTGTTTCTGTACTATGACCCTTATGATATGCTGACTGGAATGGCTCCAGGAGACCATGAGTCTCCAGGTGATTCAGCAATTGGGTAAGCACAATGCGTTCTAGCACTTTGGACAGAAATGGTAGGTTTGAAACGGGCCTGTAATTTTTCAGTATTTCGGGATCTAAGTTGGATTTCTTTAAGAGGGGGGACACCAAAGCATGCTTGAACGACTGTGGTACTGTGCCTGAAGTTAGAGAGATGTTCATTATGTTGGTTATGGTAGGGAGCAGTTCTTCTAAGCAGTCCAGTAAAAGAGAGTACGGAATGGGGTCGAGATCACACGACTTTTTAGGCTTCTTAAGGATGACTTCTTTCACTTGATCACAGGTCACTGTTTTGAAATTAACAAATCTAGTTCCGACAAAGCTCTCTGCGTGATCATGATCGGATGGGGAATTTAGCCTGTTCCTGATTGCTTCGATTTTGTTCATGAAAAATTCATTAAACTTATCAGAGATCTGCTCAAGAGGAATACTACTGGGTAATATGCTTCGCACATCCCCACCTGTCATCTGACCGGCCAAACGAAACAACTCCCGGGAGGAAGTGGCGTCCACAATCCGATCACACACATACTTTCTCTTGGCCTCGCGGATCAAGTAATTGACGGCATTACGAAGGCAAGCGTATATCTGTCTGAAAACTTCCAGTCCAGACTTCCGCCATCTGCGCTCGGCAGATGGACGGTCCTGCTTTGCCTCTTTTGTTTCCAGAGACATCCAGGGCGCGCTAACAGTCTGACACACAGCGCTCTGCAGATGGACGGTCCTGCTTTGCCTCTTTTGTTTCCAGAGACATCCAGGGCGCGCTAACAGTCTGACACACAGCGCTCTGCAGATGGACGGTCCTGCTTTGCCTCTTTTGTTTCCAGAGACATCCAGGGCGCGCTAACAGTCTGACACACAGCGCTCTGCAGATGGACGGTCCTGCTTTGCCTCTTTTGTTTCCAGAGACATCCAGGGCGCGCTAACAGTCTGACACACAGCGCTCTGCAGATGGACGGTCCTGCTTTGCCTCTTTTGTTTCCAGAGACATCCAGGGCGCGCTAACAGTCTGACACACAGCGCTCTGCAGATGGATGGTCCTGCTTTGCCTCTTTTGTTTCCAGAGACATCCAGGGCGCGCTAACAGTCTGACACACAGCGCTCTGCAGATGGACGGTCCTGCTTTGCCTCTTTTGTTTCCAGAGACATCCAGGGCGCGCTAACAGTCTGACACACAGCGCTCTGCAGATGGACGGTCCTGCTTTGCCTCTTTTGTTTCCAGAGACATCCAGGGCGCGCTAACAGTCTGACACACAGCGCTCTGCAGATGGACGGTCCTGCTTTGCCTCTTTTGTTTCCAGAGACATCCAGGGCGCGCTAACAGTCTGACACACAGCGCTCTGCAGATGGACGGTCCTGCTTTGCCTCTTTTGTTTCCAGAGACATCCAGGGCGCGCTAACAGTCTGACACACAGCGCTCTGCAGATGGACTGTCCTGCTTTGCCTCTTTTGTTTCCAGAGACATCCAGGGCGCGCTAACAGTCTGACACACAGCGCTCTGCAGATGGACGGTCCTGCTTTGCCTCTTTTGTTTCCAGAGACATCCAGGGCGCGCTAACACAGTCTGACACACAGCGCGTCACGAGGGGAGCATGTTGATCAAGAACCTCACGGAGAGTAGTGCTATATGAAGTGACAGGGTCTTGGATATAAAGATTGGTGCTTAGAGTTGCTGATACATCAGCCTTAAAATGATCGTAGTCGATAGACTTTATGTTGCGAGAGCACACAGTTTTCTTTGCTTTAGTAGGCTTCGTCAGCTTAAGATCAAAGGAGATAACAGAATGATCCACATTGGAACTTCTCTATTTGCCTCCTCTACAATCACGTGGCTAATGTTAAACCCAACAGATACACATTGAAACTTCTCTATTTGCCTCCTCTACAATCACGTGGCTAATGTTAAACCCAACAGATACACATTGAAACCTCTATTTGCCTCCTCTACAATCACGTGGCTAATGTTAAACCCAACAGATACACATTGAAACTTCTCTATTTGCCTCCTCTACAATCACGTGGCTAATGTTAAACCCAACAGATACACATTGAAACCTCTATTTGCCTCCTCTACAATCACGTGGCTAATGTTAAACCCAACAGATACACATTGAAACTTCTCTATTTGCCTCCTCTACAATCATGTGGCTAATGTTAAACCCAATAGATCCACACTCTCAAAAAGAAAAGAAACAAAAAGCGGAGACATCAACCCACCCTAGAGCACCTGGTGACGGTGACCGTCTGCCCGGGCTCTTTGCCCACAGCATCAAAGTGCTGGAACACAGGGTACCTCTGCGACAAACCCAGGTCGAACTGGAAGCAGAATCCTGTGGTGTAGGTGAAGTTCTGGGGGAAGTCGTGGATGGTCAGGTTGCTGATGTAGAACTTGATGCCGTCACCCCAGTTCTCCGTGACCTTGGTGCTGTTGATCAAGGTCATGCCCACCGGGGTCTGGATCAACATGCCGTTGCCTGGCAACACGGAACAAAGGACAGTTTAGTTTCAACCTTTCTACCTTGGCATAAGGCTGTGTCAGACCAATTGACATAAGCTAGAACACCAAGGCTACATCAAAATGTTATGGTCAGGTCATGGTCATGGTCAGGGTAATGAGGGCAACTAGGCCTCACGGCCTCTGAAGTGCCCTTTCAATTTAGTTTTTGTAGTATTGGGCACAGCTGTGACGGTTTTTGATGACTCAATCAGTCATGTTGGTATCTCAATTCTATCAATTTAGGGTCTTTGTCCAGGTTTTTAAACTGGTTAAGGCTTGGTGCAAGCTTGATTTGTGCAGAGAGATTATTCCAATACTTGGCAACTCTGTTAGCAAAAAAATGTTTTCTAATGTTAGTTCTGCTGTATTGTATTAGTATTTTTAGTTCACAGTTTCTAGTTTTCGAATAGTTCGAGAGCTGAAACAATCTTTTGTTAGTTAAAAAAATGACTGCTGTCAAAATTAAATGTGGAATAAAGCAAGCAAACACTTGGGTGGTTGTAATTTGACTTGGAAATAATTTAATTTAATGACACAATACTTCGGGTCCTGGTAATCAACCCTGCAACCAAAAGAACTGTAAAACCTGTCCTTTCATAGATCCCAACCTCAACTTTCGTGGCCCAAATGGACATTTCATTGTGCAAAGCCATTTTTCCTGCCGTTCAGAAAATCTCGTCTGCATAATAACATGTACCCAATGTTCTGCACTGTATGTGGGCGAGACCTACCGTAGCCTGAATGAATCTCATCTACATAATAACATGTACCCAATGTTCTGCACTGTATGTGGGCGAGACCTACCGTAGCCTGAATGAATCTCATCTACATAATAACATGTACCCAATGTTCTGCACTGTATGTGGGCGAGACCTACCGTAGCCTGAACGAACGTTTTGTGGAACATGAGCGAGCCCTACGCCTGAAATATCAAACGCCGGTTGCTTGTCATTTTGCCCAACCCGCCCATGATTTCAAGATACATCTAAAAATCGCCGCAGTTTGGAGCAACCCCAAAGACAGCCCATATCGGAAGTATATGGAGTCGTTGCTTATCAAAAAGCTAGGAACAGTTCAACCCGATGGCATGAATATCCGTCAATGACGTTTTGCTGTATTCCCTTAGTCTTTATGAACTTTTTCCAGGGTTACCACTCCATGGGATGAAAATCTATTTTTCGAAGTGAAAAATGTACATGATTTGATGCTACTATGTAACAACATTTCCAGCCTCCCATCAACTTTTTGTCCCAGGGAGTCTCGTCTCCCCTCCTTTTACTTTCCCCTGTCTACTTATGCCTCCTTGATTTCCTGATGTGCTTACCTTGTATCATGAGAAACACCCCCTGCTCCTCTCTTTCTCTCCTTTTTTCTCTCTCTCTCTCGCTCTCTCTCTCTCTCTCTCTCTCCCCCCGCTCTTTTGGTTTATATGCTCTTTTTTTCCCTCTCTCTCTCTCTCTCTCTCTCTCTCCCTCTCTTCAGTTTATATGCTCCCTCTCTCTCTCCTCTCTCTCTCTCTCTCTCCCCTCTCTCTCTCTCTTTCTTTTGTTTCTAATTCTTCTCTTTTCCTACCACCCCCTTTTCATCTCTCAGTTTTCTTGGTGTTTAGCAACACACACACACACACACACACACACACACCCCTCAACCCGATGGCATGAACACCTTTCTTTTCTCTCTTTTTTTAACACTTTTTATTTCCACGTGAAATTTCTTGTTGTCTTCTCTTCCTCTCTTTAGTGAGCATTGTTCTTTCATATTTAACTGTGAACTCTGTTCATTTGTTTTGAGGACCTTTTGGTGTTTGTTCGTTTTCCTACCTTGATTTTGTTCTCATTTTCTTTTTGCACCTTTGAAGGGTCTGTGACCCGAAGTATTGTGTCATTAAATTATTTCCAAGTCAAATTACAACCACCCAAGTGTTTGCTTGCTTTATTCCACAATCTTTTGTAAACATTTATCAGGTCTCCTCGCAGCCTCCTGTATTTCAAGGATGGCAAATCCAGCTTGCGCAGCCTTTCACCATAGTCTTTATTTTTAAGAGATTTTATCAGTTTAGTAGCTCTCCTCTGGCATCTTTCAATTGACACAGACTGTCTTTTGAGATATGGGTTCCAAATTTGATTCCCATATTCTAAATGTGGTCTCACCAAGCTTTTATACAGGTTTATAAACACATTATTTTGTATTCCTGAAAAAGTCCTCCTAATCAGCCCCAGCATTCTATTTGCCTTGCCAACAGCTGTTGTGATATGTTTGTCAAACTTAAGATTAGGATCAAAGATCACCCCTAAGTCTTTTTCTTCTGTGCATGTCTCTAATATATGTCTATTTGTGCCATGAGTTATTTCATATTCCCTCTGTGGATTTTTGAATCCTAAATGCATAACTTTACATTTGGCAGCATTGAAATACAATTTCCACTTCTCAGACCATTCAATAAGCTTATTTATATATTTTTGTATTATGTCCGATTCATGAGAAGAATTATAAATTTTAGTGTCATTGGCGAATACTTTGCAAACACTTTCAACTTGGTCTGGAAAATCATTTATAAAAATAATAAATCAAAATAGGTCTCAAAATACTCCCTTGAGGGATGCCACTTAAAATGTCTGTGTTTGATGAAGATTTATCCCCCACCTTTACTTTCTGTTTTCTACCTGTTAAAAAGTCTCCCACCCACAGCAAAATATTTCCCGTTATGCCACATGATTTTAGTTTCAAAAGTAGTCTTTGGTGAGGTACAGAGTTGAATGCTTTTCGAAAGTCTAAATAAATTATATCAAATGCTTCTTTTTGTTCAATAAATTTAGTAAAATCGTCCATAACCTCGACTAACTGTGTCATGCAAGACCTGCCACTCCTAAAGCCATGTTGACAATCTGAATACAAATTAAAATCTGTCATATGGTTTACTATAGTGTCTCTTCTAAATTGCTCTAAAATCTTACATACTATACAAGTTAAGCTGACTGGTCTGTAGTTACCAGGGTTAGTTTTAGTACCTTTTTTAAAAATAGCTGTGACTTCAGCCGTTTTCCATTCTGATGGGAGTGAACCTGTCTCCAAACTCTTATTAAATAAGATTGTAAGAGGCATTGCTAGTTCCTCACTTAACTCTTTTAGAACTCTAGCTGGTATCTTGTCAGGCCCCTGGGCCTTGTTAACGTCCAATTCTTTCAACTTTTTTTTAACCGCTTCAACGGTAACTCTCACATCTGTACAGTAAGCAGGTGGCTCATTAGTTAGTTTTGGTAGTGACTCTGTATCCTCTTTAGTAAAAACGCTAGCAAAAAAGTCATTAAGAACGTTTGCTTTGTCTTCATCGGTTGTAACTAGATTTCCATGTTGATCCCTTAGTGGACCAATACCTGTATTCGTTTTTAGCTGTGAATTTATATATTTCCAAAACATTTTTGGATTAAATTTACAATTATCTGCAATATTTTTCTCATGAATTTTTCTTTCTTTCTTTAGTTGTTTTGAACAATTATCCCTTGTTTCCACATATTTTTTATAGCGTTTACTCGCTTTTGACTTGCCATTTTCTAAATATCTTCTATAGATTTTGGATTTCCTCTTGACACTCTTCCTCAACCCCAGTGACATCCAATAAGGTTTATGCTTCTTGTTTTTTCTGAGAAACATTTGCTTTTACCTTAGGAATGTGATTATCCATTGAGTTATGTATTTTATCTCTAATGTTCTGCCAACAGTCGTCAACACTCAAGCTGTATAAGTGCTCCCATGTCTGTGAACCAATCTCGTCTTTCATTTGTGCAAAGTTCGCTTTATTAAAATTGAATGTAAGACTTTGATCTGTATTGCTTAAGTTGCCTATGTTGACATACATATGAAACATAAGCACTTGATGGTCACTTTTGCCTAGGGGACATGAGTGAGTAATGTCGGATATCAATTGGTCATCATTTACTAAGATCAAATCTAATATGTTTGACTTTTGACCTTCCCTTGTTCGTGTTGGTTTATTAACCATTTGAAATAAATATGCGTCTCTTGTGGCTTCAATAAAGTCGTTTTCTCTTTGTGATGTCCACCGGCCATCCCACTTTATATCTGGAAAATTAAAATCCCCCATGATACAAACCTTATCATATTTCTGTATCTCATTGTCTTGAATTAAGTTATTTAGTTCCAGTAAATTCTCGTCCGTCGTGTTAGGACTTTTGTACACACAACCCACTAACACCTTATCTTTTTCCTTTGTTTGAAAATGGCACCATATTGCCTCTTTAAATTTGCTTTTATTCAAAGTGGTACATTCCTGTGCATGCAATGTTCTGTCAAAAAACAAAGCCACCCCCCTATTGGGATTTTCGTTGTGAAACATTTCAAAGGTGTCCATCCCATATTCTGACAGTACAAAATCACTTACTTTTTGGGGCACAGTTTCTGTAACAGCAATGATTTTTGGTTTAACTTCATCAATTAGTAAGAGAAGTTCGTCTTTCTTATTTAACAGACCATCAGCATTTGTGTATAAAACCGTTAGACCTGGCTCCATGTCCTTGCTAAAACAGTTAGAACTATGTACATTGCTAGAACAATTAGAATCATTAGAACAGTCACTAGTAAAAATGCTACCTGGATCAACATTCACCCTTAAATTTACATTAGTGTTAAGAGCTTTAAAACCTGGTTTATTTTCTTTACATGTACTGCTAAAACTATGTGCACAAATCTTTTTGTATGCTCTGCATAGTTATGCGGGGATTGCCTTTAGCCATGACAAGCTCCTAGCATAATGTAAGCCACAGGCTTACTGTGCCTGAGTTGTGTTTAATGTTAGTATTACTATTAGTGATCTGGCTATTACAAGTCTTTTTGACTATTCTACACCCTAGAGTTTAAAATTTCAGAAGTTGGTAGGGTTAAAACTAGTTTCTATTTGATTAGGGGTTCGTTGGTAACGTTATTGTCAGTGTAGTGTCTGGTAGTATTGTTTTAGACGGTTGCAGGCCAGCAATTTAAATCATGATAAATTTTTTAAAAACCAACCTTCCCAATGATGTTTTCGTCGGAGGGAGGAGGGTGGGAACCTTTGATCGTAGTGAAACGGTAAGTATATAGATAGAATAGATAGTTATATTAAATAAAATCATTCAATCTATTCTATCATGTTACCGTTTCACTACGAATGAGTTGATTCCCAGCGAGGAGGTGGGTAAGAAAACATTGTTGAAACTTCACTCCAACAAACAAAAAAAACAATACCCACAAGACAAACCTGACAGGGAACGCCAGGGATAACCTGTAAGGGAGAGGACATAATAACTAGATAACCAAAACATCCATACCCCCAAACAGCATAAACATATGCATACCAACACCAGAGCAAAAAAAATAGCATAAGCTTATCGTTAGACCAGAGAAAAAAAGGAGTCTGCGCAAGCACCACCTTCCCGATGCCAACGGCGTCGTCCAGCCTTCTGGCGGAGAAATGGCGAAGGTAGAAGCTAGCAAACGTGGACTGTCACTACCAGTACGCAGCCTCCATAACGCTGGAAAGCGCCACTCCCTTAATCATAGCCAGGGATGTGCTGAAAGCCCGGATTTCATGGGCTCACAGAGGATTAGTGAGCAATGACCAGTCGGCACTTATATACACTAAGTTAAAAGCGTTCACCAACCACTTAGAAATGGCTGACTAGAAATATCCCTCAAGTATTTCTCATTCAAAGAAAAGAACAGACGGCGTTTGTGCCCCCGGAAGGGGGAGGTCCTCTTAAGGAAAAACTTAAGAGCTCTGACGGGGCACAGGAGTCTATCAGAAACAACAGGGCCGAGAATAGAGAGAAGACTTTAAATCGTAACCGAGGGAGAAGCAAACTGAGCAGGATGATTACTGGCCCTAAACTTGGTACCCGCGAGAGACAGAAGGGTACTGAAAGCATCATCCCGGGGCAGAACCTGAGTGGACTCCACCGAGACAATATCCTGGAAAAGAAGCCAGGAGATGACAAACTCTGCATGGAGACACCCAGGGCAGCCAAGGCCGAAACAAAACGGACTATGAGTGGCCGGACCGGGCCACCACACGCTGCTACGCCCTTTCGAACCGGAAAAAATATCAACCGAAGTGGCGAGTAAGAGTCAAAAACGAAAAGAATGGGCAAGCAAAGGATCGATGACGGGATAGAGACAGCTAGTACTAAAAGGTGAAGATGAGAATCCGCAAAACAGCAGACTCCACCTCCGAACTAGCAAACTGAGAAGCCACGGTATGAATGTGTGACTGCACTTCATAACCAACTCTACTCTACATGCCAAGCCCGTAGGAAGGCAAAAAATGAAAACTGCCCCTGACGTAGGGACAGACCGAAACAGCAACATAGTTGCCATCGCATGACGTCAAAACTAACCAGATGACGCGGAAATGTCCCCACCGAAAAGGAAAACATGTAGACAAAAAGCGAAACAGTGTGCAAACGTGACGTCGCCTTAACCCATTCCAACGCCACCCAGTCGAACAACTGAGCTGACGGCTGGGCATGGAAGATCATGTTAGCCGGACAGTAAGGTTCGATCGGGTCAACCAGACCAAAAAGGATGACTGGAACGGGTGAACGAAATAACTGGTTGAACAACTCTCGGTTGCTGTCCTAGAGAGAGCTGGAGACTGAGTCTCTCACTAAAGGCGAAGATAAGAGAGAAAGCTGTCGTATCGTCTCCGCAGATGGAGACCCAGTTTTGGGTGAGACGGGCCGTGAAAGACTTCAGAGCCCTGGCTACTGACTCCATCTCCAACAACCCGACTGAAAGCATGATCTGTCTTGATCGAGCCCAGAGGAGAAACTCTTCTGCTTTTCTTGAAAAAGCCGGAGACGGTGTTACTCCCTGGCGACGAAGATATGAGAGAGCTGTCGTATTGTGTCCGCAGACGGTGACGCATTTCCCGGAGAGAAGGACTACAAAAGGCTTCAGGGCCCTGGTCACTGCCTCCACCTCCAAGAGGTTGATGTGAAATTTCTACTCTGCCGAAGTCCACTGACCCGAAAATTCGACTCGATCCAAAGGGGCGCCCCAGCCCGTCGTCGAGGCATCTGTGAGAAGAAAATTGCTGCTGATGCATGGGACGGAAAGGCACTGAGCTGTCGGGCCACTCGAGAATCATCCACTGTTACGTTGACTCGAGGAACCAACTGCCGTGAGACACTAGTTGCCCGAGAGGCAGCTGAGACAGTTTCCTTTGCGACAGCAGTCGTTGCAGTGGCCGTTAGCGCAACCGTGCGAGAGGAAGCAAATCCGCTACCGATTCCATAAGTCCCAGGAGACGGAGAAGCTGACAAGCAGAGAGCGAAGTCTAGGCCCGAACGTCGAAACAATCTCGACGATGGCTTTGACCCGAGTTACCGACAGCTGCACTGAAAACCGCTCCGTAACGAACTCATGCCGAGGTAGCTGAAGGAGGCTGACGGAGACAGCTCTGATTTCCCGTTGAGAATGCGAAAACCCAGAGTCTTGGACAGTCGAACAAGAATGTCCGTTTGTGAGAGGCACAGGGCTTGCGAAGCTGTTAGCAACAACCAATCGTCCAGGTAAACATGAAGACGAATAGCCCGGGACCTGGCCAGACGAACGAGCTCCTAACGGCGAAGCGAAGGAAACGTTGACGTGAAGGATGGATGCACGCGTGAAAATATGCGTCCCTCAGGATGAAGGTGTAGCCCAGTCGTTCGGGAGAATGGAGAGATGGATTGAAGCCGTTGTTTCCATTTTGAACTTGTCGGTGCGAAAAAACCTGTTGAGGGGGGACAAGTCCAAGACCGGGCGAAATTCTCCGTTTTTCCTGGGGACCACGACAGACGAGAGAAGAATCCCGTTTCCGTAGGCACAATCTGAACAACGGCTCCCCTATTGACAGAGCGCAGAGACTCCTCTGTCGATCGCTACGAATCAGACTGGTCTTGCGGGGGCGGCTGGTAGCTGAGGAAGCGAAAGGTACGCCCTCGAGACGAATCGGCTCTCGTGGAGACAAGAGGAGGAGGCCTGAAGTCCATGCGCACGCGCTTGGCTTGGGGGGAAGCAACCCCCCGGCCGGCAGACCTGGTAGCCAACTCCACGATGCGATCCTGACCCCAGCCTCCGTTCCTTGAACCGCCCCAGGTTGTCCTTGAGGGAAACCTGATGAAAAGTAGAACGAAGATCAGTGGGGCCAGAACGAACGGCCGAACGATCCAGCAGGGAGAGAGGAACTTACAGTCCTTGAGGACCGCGTCTCTGAACGTGGCTGCTAGTTGCACCTTAGAAGAGGAGGCCACGGACGAACTGGAGGTCACAGCTTGGTAGAACGAAGCCATGGCAACGCCCAAGGCACGCTCGTTGGGCCGGCGATGAGCGCCAGGGACTGAAGCAATGACGTGGTTAACGACGAGGCTCGAAGAATAGAGTACATGGATCTCTCCAAGATGTTGAAGGCCGGCCGGCCCATGAAGGCCGAAGTTTGCCTCATTCAGCGCCCATAACAAAGGGAGGAACGTACCTACGGGGCCACAACCGAGTGCGAAGGCACAGGCACAAAGGGATAGCCCGCTGAAACAGTGGGAAGAAGACCTTCTACACAAAAGGCGCCGGGTTGAGACGGGACAGGCTCCGGCAGGGGGGGAGGAGAGACGTCGCCGTTAGGCAACGGCGGCGGCTGAGACCACAGGGTAGAGTAGTCTTACGAAGTGCCTGCCGAACGAACAGAGAGATGAGAAGCGCTAGACGAGCCTCCTGTAGCTGTCCCGCTGTCTGAGCTGATTCGAGCTGCACCATCGGCTTGACGTCGGTGTAGTAGGGCTGACTGCACGACGAAGGGATTGG
Source organism: Phymorhynchus buccinoides (assembly GCA_017654935.2). NCBI lineage: Eukaryota > Metazoa > Mollusca > Gastropoda > Neogastropoda > Raphitomidae > Phymorhynchus > Phymorhynchus buccinoides. The sequence continues at coordinate 68,071,483 of CM065684.1, read as the reverse complement.
GTCTGAATACACAGGGGGATCAGTCACACCATTGCCACACTGAGAGAATAGATCGTCGACGTGGACAGATCTCGACGGGGACCGCTGAGACCCCTGATACACAGTTCTCATGATGCGAAATACTTCGTCCTGGACGGCTAAGTCAAAGTCAACCAAGCCTTCACGAGGTAACGACTCAAACTCTTCATCCACAGAAGACTCTCGTGGCAGCGCTACATGACGCTTCGAGGGGTGTCTGGTCAGACAGGCATCCGCAGGAAGCTGAAACTCATCCGCACGACGAGGGCCAGGATGACGTGAGACAGGCTCCAGAACAGGCAACGGCCGGTCCGCCGCTGATGGTGCCGTTCTGAGACGGGTGCCCGTGACGGTGGAGACGGGTGGCCGCGTGCCGCCGGCACGAGTAACGGACAGGGTTGGTCCGTGAACGGGCCGCACGGGCCGTGGCGGGTAGAGGAAGGTGTCACCGATATTTCCGGGTTCAAGAGTCCGCCAAGGCAAGGCCCTACGCGGGCAACGGCTCTGCTGGGCATAACGCAAGTCCGTACCTCTCGCCCTACACGGGCTACGGAACTGTTGATCATCGATGTTTCCGGGTTCAAGAGACCGCCGAGGCAAGGCCCTACGCGGGCAACGGCTCTGCTGGGTATAACGCAAGTCCGTACTTCTCGCCCTACTCGGGCTACGGAACTGTTGATCATCGATGTTTCCGGGTTCAAGAGACCGCCGAGGCAAGGCCCTACGCGGGCAACGGCTCTGCTGGGTATAACGCAAGTCCGTACTTCTCGCCCTACTCGGGCTACGGAACTGTTGATCATCGATATTTCCGGGTTCAAGAGTCCGCCGAGGCAAGGCCCTACGCGGGCAACGGCTCTGCTGGGTATAATGCAAGTCAGTACTTCCCGCCCTACTCGGGCTACGTGACTGCCGATCATTGGGAGAGTCCGTACCTCCTGCCCTACGCGGGCTACCACTCGCCCTACGCGGGCTACGGAATTGCCATTCACTGAGAGAGGGGAGATATTCGCCATCACGAGCACGAGAGCCGTAGACAGGTACGGCGTCCGTCTGGGGCTTCCTGCAGCGGTCGTGGGAACGAACAGCTTCCACGTCACGCTGGGAGGAGGACCGTCCGTCCAGCCCGAGGTCTTCCTCTCGTGGGAAGATGGGGATGTCCGTAGTCAGCTCTCTTTGGGCCAGCTGCCCAACCGAGTAAAGAAAAGGAACATCATTATTGTTCATGCAAAGAGAGGCGAACGTACACACTGGTTAATACCTTGACTCTCGTGAGAGTACCCTGCGTAGTTTGTCCGTAGTCAAGTCAGTTGTCGTGTCCAGGGCCTACCAGGCCCAACTGACAAACCGGCCCAAGAGGCCAACGGAACCAAAACAAACCCCTCATTCTCAAACTCTGCAAGCATATCTGATACCAGAGAAGAAGAATCCACCCAGGAAATAATCTGCTCTGTAACAAACGCAGGAGACACAGAACAGGCTGAGAGAGGGGGGTGGGGGGGGGGGGGGGGGGGGGGGGTTGCACCTTCCCCGACGATGAAGAAGAGGCAGACTAGGCCTCAAACTAGAAAGTTTGCGAAAACTAGAAGAAGAAGAAGCCTGAGGTGTATCCAAAAGCTTCCCCTTAACATCCCGAGATAGCTTACTAGAAAAACCCCACTAGACTGAGTCCATACTACAGGATCGACGGCCGACATGGCGACCGGGGGAACAAAGCATGTAACTTGTAAGCACAACAAAATATTTCAAATAATTATTAGCAATGAAAAAACGTGAAAATAATTCACACCAACTACATGCCGACAAACCTGTAGCCCCAAGGCAAAGGGGCAACCCAAACAGAGGAGGATGGCGGCTAGAATAAATAAGATAAACGAAAATAATAGCAAGAGCAAAGAACAACATGGCTGCTCCAAGTTGGAAAATTTTTTATTATGATTTAAAGTTGCCTCCCCGGAAGTGACGTAGCGAGTGGGATCCACGGCAGCTTAGTGGTATTGGCTGTGTAGACCAAGGGAAGTAATCTAGTCTTGTTAAGACTATAACTTTTTGGTCTTTGGTAAATTGGCATTTGCTCCAAATTGGAAGGAATAACTCATTCGTAGTGAAACGGTAACATGATAGAATAGATTGATAGAATTTTAGTGCACGATCTCCATAGTTTGCAAAGCCGTTTTCATTGGGGTGTAGGCCTACTTTATTAACGCATGAAGAAGAAATATAGATCTCCTTACCTGGAGCCATACTTGTTTGTGCAAGTTGGTAAACGTTCCCTTGGCATGCTCGAGTATTTAGAATTTAGTCGTTCATTCTTTCCAGTCTGTTTAATGTCCAAAGACTGTAGTACTATGTTCAGGAGATCTATAATCTTGTGCACGGAGGCTGCCATGTTAGATACAATGTTTTGATTGGAAGCGCCCAAATCGGTCACTAAGGGAAGGTTATAAAACAAGCAGCTTTTCGCAGGCAAATTATTCCATCCTAATCTCCGAAACTTAACTGTTCTTCCCAAACCTCTGATACTCTGGCATAAATCTTTAAGCGTAATAATCTCTCTCTTGTAAACAACCTACCAGTAGTCTACACCTAGCGAGGAAAGCGTTAGGGATTAAGAAATTAAATCGTGTTACGAGTTCGTTAGATTCTTAGGCTCAGTTAGTGTGCTGATAATAGCTTGCAATACTATGGTTCTGTTCATAGATGCGAAATACCATAAATAAGTGTTGAATAAAATATCAGTTGAAATTGTCAACCGTTTTTGTTTTCATCCTTAGAGCGATTGTGCTTTAAGTTCACTTAGTTCATTTTTTACTCGTGGGTTTCCCTTCCTCGGATTGACTGTTCCGGGTCTTGTGGACGGCATGTCTAACGTGGCCCTATCCTGACAACTTAGGCTCTGCCGTTTGTTGAGCATGCTGTCTATGGGACGGAATCCGTCGGTCATGAGGATGTGAAGCTTACAATAACATCATCAGTCCAAAATCCTCCAAAGTCGGAGTGTGGCTGCTCACGTGGTGGGGTAATCAAAAACGGTCACACACGTAATGTTCTCATCCCAGTTCGGATCCCTGGAGTCTTTGGGCCGGGGAACGACAACAACAACAACGACAACAACAACAGCTTCAACCAAAAATGCCACAAAGAAAACAAGCAGCAGACCTGCCAACCCCGAGTTTTCAATTGGAGTATTTTTTCACGGAAAGTGGTGTATTCTTGGAAAAAGTGGTGTACTCTAAGGAGAACTCTTTCTATACAAGAATGTAGGGATTAATTTGCACGGAACTACTTTTTGTCGCTGTCAATAGTACATATCACGTTCACATACATTCTGCGCGAACAGTGTCTTTTTCATCGGCAGAGACAGTCTGTGTCGGCATAAATGCTTCTATGCACATTGAGCCTGCTGCAGCTTGCTTCACCTTCACACGATCTTGATGCATTTTCCTGTTGCAGTGCCGCTCAATGTCAAACTTTCCAAAACTGGCAATGGAGAAGTCGACTTGACAGTAGCTGCAATGTGCGTAGGTCTTTCCTCGCGTCGACTCTCGAATTCCAGGGATAGTTAAATATCTCTTAAGAAATCTTTGTGATCTTGCTGGTGGCTTCTTTGTTTTGCCTACGTCAGGAGGCTCATCACTTTTGCATTTCGACATTTTCAGAAATTCTCTTCACTTCGGTGCGTGTTGATAAACCAACTTGGCGCGCATCACAAACCTTCTAGCGCCTAGGCCTAGCGCCGCGAGATTTGGCCAAGCAAGATTCGTTTGCAAGTTGTGGTTGCACTCCAACACTTCGCAGTTATGCTAAATTGCAGATTTCGAACGAACAATCGTTTCGGGGATCGAAAAATTTCACTACGATTTTTTTATGTTGTATTTTTTATTCACCTGACGTACTGGTCGCATTTTGGGTAAATTGGCATACAAAATACGCCCAAATCGTACCGGTTGGCAGGTCTGAAGCAGTGTCAACAGATAAGTGAATGAAAGTTAGGTTGGAAGAAGAAATTAAGAAAAACATTGGTTTGATCAACTCTACCTCTGCACTTGTGCACAGTGCTGTTAGCGATGTGGATAGGGCCGGTGACCTCAGTCAGGTTGAAGGCGTCATAGGCACCATATTTGACAGTGACGTTGTTGATCAGGGGCACCAAGGGACTGGCACTGATAGCTGCTATGGGGTAGTAGATGCCTGGCTCTGAGGTTCTGTGATAATAAAGATGGCTTTATAGCATCATATAGTAATAAGCCAACTGTCCGTCCGTGTGTGTGTGTGTCTGTCTGAAACACAAAACGGGCCTTATAACTCCGCCGTTTCTTAACCGAATCGCCTCAAATTTGCTGTCAGGCTTGCTATGGCCCGGGCAAAGCCTAGCAGCAAATTGGAAGACAATCGGGAGAGGGTGTCACTCTCAGAGCAGCGCCAACGTGAAACGGGGCCTTATAACTCCGCCGTTTCTTAACCGAATCGCTTCAAATTTGCTGTACTCAGCGTTACCAGTACTTGGCGTTACCGTTACTAGGCGTTACCAGTACGGTGCATTGCCAGTACTAGGCGTTGCGCTAGTAATAATAATATAGGTATGGGTCTACATCTATCGGGTAGTAGATGCCTGGCTCCGAGGTTCTGTGATAATAAAGATGGCTTTATAGCATAATAATAATATAGGTATGGGTCTACATCTATGGGGTAGATGCCTGGCTCCGAGGTTCTGTGACAATAAAGATGGCTTTATAGCATAATAATAATATAGGTATGGGTCTACATCTATGGGGTAGATGCCTGGCTCCGAGGTTCTGTGACAATAAAGATGGCTTTATAGCATAATAATAATATAGGTATGGGTCTACATCTATGGGGTAGATGCCTGGCTCCGAGGTTCTGTGACAATAAAGATGGCTTTATAGTATTATAATAATAATATAGGTATGGGTCTACATCTATGGGGTAGTAGATGCTCTGAGGTTCTGTGACAATAAAGATGGCTTTATAGTATTATAATAATAATATAGGTATGGGTCTACATCTATGGGTTAGTAGATGCTCTGAGGTTCTGTGACAATAAAGATGGCTTTATAGTATAATAATAATAATATAGGTATGGGTCTACATCTATGGGGTAGTAGATGCTCCGAGGTTCTGTGACAATAAAGATGGCTTTATAGTATTATAATAATAATATAGGTATGGGTCTACATCTATCGGGTAGTAGATGCTCTGAGGTTCTGTGATAATAAAGATGGCTTTATAGTATAATAATAATATAGGTATGGGTCTACATCTATGGGGTAGTAGATGCTCCGAGGTTCTGTGATAATAAAGATGGCTTTATAGCATAATAATAATATAGGTATGGGTCTACATCTATCGGGTAGTAGATGCTCTGAGGTTCTGTGACAATAAAGATGGCTTTATAGTATAATAATAATATAGGTATGGGTCTACATCTATGGGGTAGTAGATGCTCTGAGGTTCTGTGATAATAAAGATGGCTTTATAGCATAATAATAATAATATAGGTATGGGTCTACATCTATGGGGTAGTAGATGCCAGGCTCCGAGGTTCTGTGATAATAAAGATGGCTTTATAGCATAATAATAATATAGGTATGGGTCTACATCTATGGGGTAGTAGATGCTCTGAGGTTCTGTGATAATAAAGATGGCTTTATAGTATAATAATAATATAGGTATGGGTCTACATCTATCGGGTAGTAGATGCTCTGAGGTTCTGTGATAATAAAGATGGCTTTATAGCATAATAATAATATAGGTATGGGTCTACATCTATGGGGTAGTAGATGCTCTGAGGTTCTGTGATAATAAAGATGGCTTTATAGTATAATAATAATATAGGTATGGGTCTACATCTATGGGGTAGTAGATGCTCCGAGGTTCTGTGATAATAAAGATGGCTTTATAGCATAATAATAATATAGGTATGGGTCTACATCTATGGGGTAGTAGATGCTCTGAGGTTCTGTGACAATAAAGATGGCTTTATAGTATAATAATAATATAGGTATGGGTCTACATCTATGGGGTAGTAGATGCTCTGAGGTTCTGTGATAATAAAGATGGCTTTATAGCATAATAATAATAATATAGGTATGGGTCTACATCTATGGGGTAGTAGATGCCAGGCTCCGAGGTTCTGTGATAATAAAGATGGCTTTATAGCATAATAATAATATAGGTATGGGTCTACATCTATGGGGTAGTAGATGCTCTGAGGTTCTGTGATAATAAAGATGGCTTTATAGTATAATAATAATATAGGTATGGGTCTACATCTATGGGGTAGTAGATGCCAGGCTCTGAGGTTCTGTGACAATAAAGATGGCTTTATAGCATAATAATAATAATATAGGTATGGGTCTACATCTATGGGGTAGTAGATGCTCTGAGGTTCTGTGACAATAAAGATGGCTTTATAGCATCATAATAATAATATAGGTATGGGTCTACATCTATCGGGTAGTAGATGCCTGGCTCCGAGGTTCTGTGATAATAAAGATGGCTTTATAGCATAATAATAATATAGGTATGGGTCTACATCTATGGGGTAGATGCCTGGCTCCGAGGTTCTGTGACAATAAAGATGGCTTTATAGCATAATAATAATATAGGTATGGGTCTACATCTATGGGGTAGATGCCTGGCTCCGAGGTTCTGTGACAATAAAGATGGCTTTATAGCATAATAATAATATAGGTATGGGTCTACATCTATGGGGTAGATGCCTGGCTCCGAGGTTCTGTGACAATAAAGATGGCTTTATAGTATTATAATAATAATATAGGTATGGGTCTACATCTATGGGGTAGTAGATGCTCCGAGGTTCTGTGACAATAAAGATGGCTTTATAGTATTATAATAATAATATAGGTATGGGTCTACATCTATGGGTTAGTAGATGCTCTGAGGTTCTGTGACAATAAAGATGGCTTTATAGTATAATAATAATAAAATAGGTATGGGTCTACATCTATGGGGTAGTAGATGCTCCGAGGTTCTGTGACAATAAAGATGGCTTTATAGTATTATAATAATAATATAGGTATGGGTCTACATCTATCGGGTAGTAGATGCTCTGAGGTTCTGTGACAATAAAGATGGCTTTATAGTATAATAATAATATAGGTATGGGTCTACATCTATGGGGTAGTAGATGCTCCGAGGTTCTGTGATAATAAAGATGGCTTTATAGCATAATAATAATATAGGTATGGGTTTACATCTATCGGGTAGTAGATGCTCTGAGGTTCTGTGATAATAAAGATGGCTTTATAGCATAATAATCATATAGGTATGGGTCTACATCTATGGGGTAGTAGATGCTCTGAGGTTCTGTGACAATAAAGATGGCTTTATAGTATAATAATAATATAGGTATGGGTCTACATCTATGGGGTAGTAGATGCTCTGAGGTTCTGTGATAATAAAGATGGCTTTATAGCATAATAATAATAATATAGGTATGGGTCTACATCTATGGGGTAGTAGATGCCAGGCTCCGAGGTTCTGTGATAATAAAGATGGCTTTATAGCATAATAATAATATAGGTATGGGTCTACATCTATGGGGTAGTAGATGCTCTGAGGTTCTGTGATAATAAAGATGGCTTTATAGTATAATAATAATATAGGTATGGGTCTACATCTATGGGGTAGTAGATGCCAGGCTCTGAGGTTCTGTGACAATAAAGATGGCTTTATAGCATCATAATAATAATATAGGTATGGGTCTACATCTATGGGGTAGTAGATGCTCTGAGGTTCTGTGACAATAAAGATGGCTTTATAGCATAATAATAATATAGGTATGGGTCTACATCTATGGGGTAGTAGATGCTCCGAGGTTCTGTGATAATAAAGATGGCTTTATAGCATAATAATAATATAGGTATGGGTCTACATCTATCGGGTAGTAGATGCTCTGAGGTTCTGTGATAATAAAGATGGCTTTATAGCATAATAATCATATAGGTATGGGTCTACATCTATGGGGTAGTAGATGCTCTGAGGTTCTGTGACAATAAAGATGGCTTTATAGCATAATAATAATAATATAGGTATGGGTCTACATCTATGGGGTAGTAGATGCCAGGCTCCGAGGTTCTGTGATAATAAAGATGGCTTTATAGCATAATAATAATATAGGTATGGGTCTACATCTATGGGGTAGTAGATGCTCTGAGGTTCTGTGATAATAAAGATGGCTTTATAGTATAATAATAATATAGGTATGGGTCTACATCTATGGGGTAGTAGATGCCAGGCTCTGAGGTTCTGTGACAATAAAGATGGCTTTATAGCATAATAATAATAATATAGGTATGGGTCTACATCTATGGGGTAGTAGATGCTCTGAGGTTCTGTGACAATAAAGATGGCTTTATAGCATCATAATAATAATATAGGTATGGGTCTACATCTATCGGGTAGTAGATGCCTGGCTCCGAGGTTCTGTGATAATAAAGATGGCTTTATAGCATAATAATAATATAGGTATGGGTCTACATCTATCGGGTAGTAGATGCTCTGAGGTTCTGTGACAATAAAGATGGCTTTATAGTATAATAATAATATAGGTATGGGTCTACATCTATGGGGTAGTAGATGCTCTGAGGTTCTGTGATAATAAAGATGGCTTTATAGCATAATAATAATAATATAGGTATGGGTCTACATCTATGGGGTAGTAGATGCCAGGCTCCGAGGTTCTGTGATAATAAAGATGGCTTTATAGCATAATAATAATATAGGTATGGGTCTACATCTATGGGGTAGTAGATGCTCTGAGGTTCTGTGACAATAAAGATGGCTTTATAGTATAATAATAATATAGGTATGGGTCTACATCTATCGGGTAGTAGATGCTCTGAGGTTCTGTGATAATAAAGATGGCTTTATAGCATAATAATCATATAGGTATGGGTCTACATCTATGGGGTAGTAGATGCTCTGAGGTTCTGTGATAATAAAGATGGCTTTATAGTATAATAATAATATAGGTATGGGTCTACATCTATGGGGTAGTAGATGCCAGGCTCTGAGGTTCTGTGACAATAAAGATGGCTTTATAGCATCATAATAATAATATAGGTATGGGTCTACATCTATGGGGTAGTAGATGCTCCGAGGTTCTGTGACAATAAAGATGGCTTTATAGCATAATAATAATATAGGTATGGGTCTACATCTATGGGGTAGTAGATGCTCCGAGGTTCTGTGATAATAAAGATGGCTTTATAGCATAATAATAATATAGGTATGGGTCTACATCTATCGGGTAGTAGATGCTCTGAGGTTCTGTGATAATAAAGATGGCTTTATAGCATAATAATCATATAGGTATGGGTCTACATCTATGGGGTAGTAGATGCTCTGAGGTTCTGTGACAATAAAGATGGCTTTATAGTAATAATAATAATATAGGTATGGGTCTACATCTATGGGGTAGTAGATGCTCTGAGGTTCTGTGATAATAAAGATGGCTTTATAGCATAATAATAATAATATAGGTATGGGTCTACATCTATGGGGTAGTAGATGCCAGGCTCCGAGGTTCTGTGATAATAAAGATGGCTTTATAGCATAATAATAATATAGGTATGGGTCTACATCTATGGGGTAGTAGATGCTCTGAGGTTCTGTGATAATAAAGATGGCTTTATAGTATAATAATAATATAGGTATGGGTCTACATCTATGGGGTAGTAGATGCCAGGCTCTGAGGTTCTGTGACAATAAAGATGGCTTTATAGCATAATAATAATAATATAGGTATGGGTCTACATCTATGGGGTAGTAGATGCTCTGAGGTTCTGTGACAATAAAGATGGCTTTATAGCATCATAATAATAATATAGGTATGGGTCTACATCTATCGGGTAGTAGATGCCTGGCTCCGAGGTTCTGTGATAATAAAGATGGCTTTATAGCATAATAATAATATAGGTATGGGTCTACATCTATGGGGTAGATGCCTGGCTCCGAGGTTCTGTGACAATAAAGCTGGCTTTATAGCATAATAATAATATAGGTATGGGTCTACATCTATGGGGTAGATGCCTGGCTCCGAGGTTCTGTGACAATAAAGATGGCTTTATAGCATAATAATAATATAGGTATGGGTCTACATCTATGGGGTAGATGCCTGGCTCCGAGGTTCTGTGACAATAAAGATGGCTTTATAGTATTATAATAATAATATAGGTATGGGTCTACATCTATGGGGTAGTAGATGCTCTGAGGTTCTGTGACAATAAAGATGGCTTTATAGTATTATAATAATAATATAGGTATGGGTCTACATCTATGGGTTAGTAGATGCTCTGAGGTTCTGTGACAATAAAGATGGCTTTATAGTATAATAATAATAAAATAGGTATGGGTCTACATCTATGGGGTAGTAGATGCTCCGAGGTTCTGTGACAATAAAGATGGCTTTATAGTATTATAATAATAATATAGGTATGGGTCTACATCTATCGGGTAGTAGATGCTCTGAGGTTCTGTGATAATAAAGATGGCTTTATAGTATAATAATAATATAGGTATGGGTCTACATCTATGGGGTAGTAGATGCTCCGAGGTTCTGTGATAATAAAGATGGCTTTATAGCATAATAATAATATAGGTATGGGTCTACATCTATCGGGTAGTAGATGCTCTGAGGTTCTGTGATAATAAAGATGGCTTTATAGCATAATAATAATAATATAGGTATGGGTCTACATCTATGGGGTAGTAGATGCCAGGCTCCGAGGTTCTGTGATAATAAAGATGGCTTTATAGCATAATAATAATATAGGTATGGGTCTACATCTATGGGGTAGTAGATGCCAGGCTCTGAGGTTCTGTGACAATAAAGATGGCTTTATAGCATAATAATAATAATATAGGTATGGGTCTACATCTATGGGGTAGTAGATGCTCCGAGGTTCTGTGACAATAAAGATGGCTTTATAGCATAATAATAATAATATAGGTATGGGTCTACATCTATGGGGTAGATGCCTGGCTCCGAGGTTCTGTGATAATAAAGATGGCTTTATAGCATAATAATAATATAGGTATGGGTCTACATCTATGGGGTAGTAGATGCTCTGAGGTTCTGTGATAATAAAGATGGCTTTATAGTATAATAATAATATAGGTATGGGTCTACATCTATGGGGTAGTAGATGCCAGGCTCTGAGGTTCTGTGACAATAAAGATGGCTTTATAGCATCATAATAATAATATAGGTATGGGTCTACATCTATGGGGTAGTAGATGCTCCGAGGTTCTGTGACAATAAAGATGGCTTTATAGCATAATAATAATAATATAGGTATGGGTCTACATCTATGGGGTAGTAGATGCTCCGAGGTTCTGTGACAATAAAGATGGCTTTATAGCATAATAATAATAATATAGGTATGGGTCTACATCTATGGGGTAGTAGATGCCTGGCTCCGAGGTTCTGTGACAATAAAGATGGCTTTATAGCATAATAATAATAATATAGGTATGGGTCTACATCTATGGGGTAGTAGATGCTCCGAGGTTCTGTGACAATAAAGATGGCTTTATAGCATAATAATAATAATATAGGTATGGGTCTACATCTATGGGGTAGTAGATGCCTGGCTCCGAGGTTCTGTGACAATAAAGATGGCTTTATAGCATAATAATAATAATATAGGTATGGGTCTACATCTATGGGGTAGTAGATGCTCCGAGGTTCTGTGACAATAAAGATGGCTTTATAGCATAATAATAATAATATAGGTATGGGTCTACATCTATGGGGTAGTAGATGCCTGGCTCCGAGGTTCTGTGACAATAAAGATGGCTTTATAGCATAATAATAATATAGGTATGGGTCTACATCTACGGGGTAGATGCCTGGCTCCGAGGTTCTGTGATAATAAAGATGGCTTTATAGCATAATAATCATATAGGTATGGGTCTACATCTATGGCCTCAAAAGTTGAACCCTCTTACATCCAAGGACGTCAAAAGTTGTCGAGCTTTGGAAGAAAAGTATGTCATTGCTTCCAAAATTGCAAGTTACTGCACACATTCCACAATATACACACTTCCTTCTTTCTACATTTTTCTCAAAGAAAACTGTGGCCAGACTCTGTGAGTGCCTTCAATGCTGTACACCCCAGCTGGCTTGGTTAATTAAATTTAAACATACCTTGTCACGCCCATGCACACCCAGTTTTCCTGTCTTTTATTTTCTTTGAAGAAGCCAGAATAATTTTCTTAATAATTGTGGGCTTCGTGTGAAAAAGAAGAAACTTCAAGCATGAGAACAGTCTGAAGTCCAATCCTCTAAAAAAAGAAAGAGGTAAAATGGCCATCAAAGACAACAACAATGAAATCAGTTCCAACTTGACCATAAAGACACGTTAATGTAGTAAGAAATCACTGAAGCTATCTAGTACCTGAGAAAACAAACATTCTATACACTCAAAAGCGTAAAATCTCTGCCACCACAAACAAATCCTCTGCCAGAAATTATTAATCCTGTGAAAGGTGCAAGTCCTGATTACTGTTCTGGCCAAACTCACTTCCCATGAAAGGTGTCCAGGCCAGGATACAGCAGGTCCAGGTACTCCAGCCAGGACCAGGTCTCTGTGATCTTCAGGTTGCCCTCCTTGTACACATCGTGGGAGGAGGAGTTGAAGAACTGGATGCCTCGCCAGTGGTCCACTGCTAGGCCGGGCCGAAGGCCTTCACACTCAAAGCCCACCACCTGCTGTCCGTCTGTCAGAGAGAAAGACAACTGTGAAATAATTTATTATATCAAACAACTGACAAGACATGGAGAACACCTTCACACTCAACCCCTGCTGTCCATCTGTTAGAGAGAAAGACAGTTGTGAACTAATTTATTATATCAAACATTATTCACTGACAAGACATGGAGAACACCTTCACACTCAACCCCTGCTGTCCATCTGTTAGAGAGAAAGACAGTTGTGAACTAATTTATTATATCAAACATTATTCACTGACAAGACATGGAGAACACCTTCACACTCAACCCCTGCTGTCCGTCTGTTAGAGAGAAAGACAGTTGTGAAATATATCAAACATTATTCACTGACAAGACATGGAGAACACCTTCACACTCAACCCCTGCTGTCCATCTGTTAGAGAGAAAGACAGTTGTGAACTAATTTATTATATCAAACATTATTCACTGACAAGACATGGAGAACACCTTCACACTCAACCCCTGCTGTCCATCTGTTAGAGAGAAAGACAGTTGTGAACTAATTTAATATATCAAACATTATTCACTGACAAGACATGGAGAACACCTTCACACTCAACCCCTGCTGTCCGTCTGTTAGAAAGAAAGACAGTTGTGAAATATATCAAACATTATTCACTGACAAGAAATGGAGAACACCTTCACACTCAACCCCTGCTGTCCGTCTGTTAGAAAGAAAGACAGTTGTGAAATATATCAAACATTATTCACTGACAAGACATGGAGAACACCTTCAGATTCAACCCCTGCTGTCCGTCTGTTAGAAAGACAGTTGTGAAATATATCAAACATTATTCACTGACAAGACATGGAGAACACCTTCACACTCAACCCCTGCTGTCCGTCTGTTAGAGAGACAGTTGTGAAATATATCAAACATTATTCACTGACAAGAAATGGAGAACACCTTCACACTCAACCCCTGCTGTCCGTCTGTTAGAAAGAAAGACAGTTGTGAAATATATCAAACATTATTCACTGACAAGACATGGAGAACACCTTCAGACTCAACCCCTGCTGTCCGTCTGTTAGAAAGACAGTTGTGAAATATATCAAACATTATTCACTGACAAGACATGGAGAACACCTTCACACTCAACCCCTGCTGTCCGTCTGTTAGAGAGAAAGACAGTTGTGAAATATATCAAACATTATTCACTGACAAAACATGGAGAACACCTTCAGACTCAACCCCTGCTGTCCGTCTGTTAGAAAGACAGTTCAGAGCTCCCCATTCTGTGCGTCAAATGTGCGTGACAGACGCATTAAAACTTCGTACTGGGGGTGAAACGACGCACTATAATTACTACTCGAGGGTTATGAGACGCACTATAAATCTGCCGAGTGGCACCCAGCGCAAAATGTCAGCCTTATCTGAATGGCGCTCTCTCTCTATCTTTCTTTCTCTACCTCCCCCCCCCCCCCATTCGCTCACATAACCCCGGTCCGTCTTCCATAAATAGACAGGACAAGCATTGGGTTAGAAAGAACAAAAATCTCCATCACTTGAAAGGCATTAGCACAAGGTGAAGGTCAGGTCATGATAGTACTTGATCATTCTAGACTGGTTACAAGTTCAATGACCTTTGACACATCCTGCTGTCCGTCTGTTAGAAAGAAAGACAGTTGTGAAATATATCAAACATTATTCACTGACAAGACATGGAGAACACCTTCACACTCAACCCCTGCTGTCCGTCTGTTAGAAAGACAGTTGTGAAATATATCAAACATTATTCACTGACAAGACATGGAGAACACCTTCACACTCAACCCCTGCTGTCCGTCTGTTAGAAAGACAGTTGTGAAATATATCAAACATTATTCACTGACAAGACATGGAGAACACCTTCACACTCAACCCCTGCTGTCCGTCTGTTAGAAAAAAAGACAGTTGTGAAATATATCAAACATTATTCACTGACAAGACATGGAGAACACCTTCACACTCAACCCCTGCTGTCCGTCTGTTAGAAAAAAAGACAGTTGTGAAATATATCAAACATTATTCACTGACAAGACATGGAGAACACCTTCACACTCAACCCCTGCTGTCCGTCTGTTAGAAAGACCTTCACACTCAACCCCTGCTGTCCGTCTGTTAGAGAGACAGTTGTGAAATATATCAAACATTATTCACTGACAAGACATGGAGAACACCTTCACACTCAACCCCTGCTGTCCGTCTGTTAGAAAAAAAGACAGTTGTGAAATATATCAAACATTATTCACTGACAAGACATGGAGAACACCTTCACACTCAACCCCTGCTGTCCGTCTGTTAGAAAAAAAGACAGTTGTGAAATATATCAAACATTATTCACTGACAAGACATGGAGAACACCTTCACACTCAACCCCTGCTGTCCGTCTGTTAGAAAGACCTTCACACTCAACCCCTGCTGTCCGTCTGTTAGAGAGACAGTTGTGAAATATATCAAACATTATTCACTGACAAGACATGGAGAACACCTTCACACTCAACCCCTGCTGTCCGTCTGTTAGAAAGAAAGACAGTTGTGAAATATATCAAACATTATTCACTGATAAGACATGGAGAACACCTTCACACTCAACCCCTGCTGTCCGTCTGTTAGAGAGAAAGACAGTTGTGAAATATATCAAACATTATTCACTGACAAAACATGGAGAACACCTTCAGACTCAACCCCTGCTGTCCGTCTGTTAGAAAGACAGTTCAGAGCTCCCCATTCTGTGCGTCAAATGTGCGTGACAGACGCATTAAAACTTCGTACTGGGGGTGAGAGAGACAGTTGACATGGAGAACACCTTCACACTCAACCCCTGCTGTCCGTCTGTTAGAAAGAAAGACAGTTGTGAAATATATCAAACATTATTCACTGACAAGAAATGGAGAACACCTTCACACTCAACCCCTGCTGTCCGTCTGTTAGAAAGAAAGACAGTTGTGAAATATATCAAACATTATTCACTGACAAGACATGGAGAACACCTTCACACTCAACCCCTGCTGTCCGTCTGTTAGAAAGACAGTTGTGAAATATATCAAACATTATTCACTGACAAGACATGGAGAACACCTTCACACTCAACCCCTGCTGTCCGTCTGTTAGAAAGAAAGACAGTTGTGAACTAATTTATTATATCAAACATTATTCACTGACAAGACATGGAGAACACCTTCACACTCAACCCCTGCTGTCCATCTGTTAGAAAGAAAGACAGTTGTGAACTAATTTATTATAACAAACATTATTCACTGACAAGACATGGAGAACACCTTCACACTCAACCCCTGCTGTCCATCTGTTAGAAAGACAGTTGTGAAATATATCAAACATTATTCACTGACAAGACATGGAGAACACCTTCACACTCAAAGCCCACCACTTGCTGTCTATCTGTTAAAGAGAAAGACAGTTGTGAACTAATTTAATATATCAAACATTATTCACTGACAAGACATGGAGAACACCTTCACACTCAACCCCTGCTGTCCGTCTGTTAGAAAGACAGTTGTGAAATATATCAAACATTATTCACTGACAAGACATGGAGAACACCTTCACACTCAAAGCCCACCACCTGCTGTCTATCTGTTAGAGAGAAAGACAGTTGTGAACTAATTTAATATATCAAACATTATTCACTGACAAGACATGGAGAACACCTTCACACTCAACCCCTGCTGTCCGTCTGTTAGAAAGACAGTTGTGAAATATATCAAACATTATTCACTGACAAGACATGGAGAACACCTTCACACTCAAAGCCCACCACCTGCTGTCTATCTGTTAGAGAGAAAGACAGTTGTGAACTAATTTATTATATCAAACATTATTCACTGACAAGACATGGAGAACACCTTCACACTCAAAGCCCACCACCTGCTGTCTATCTGTTAGAGAGAAAGACAGTTGTGAACTAATTTAATATATCAAACATTATTCACTGACAAGACATGGAGAACACCTTCACACTCAAAGCCCACCACCTGCTGTCTATCTGTTAGAGAGAAAGACAGTTGTGAACTAATTTAATATATCAAACATTATTCACTGACAAGACATGGAGAACACCTTCACACTCAAAGCCCACCACCTGCTGTCTATCTGTTAGAGAGAAAGACAGTTGTGAACTAATTTAATATATCAAACATTATTCACTGACAAGACATGGAGAACACCTTCACACTCAAAGCCCACCACCTGCTGTCTATCTGTTAGAGAGAAAGACAGTTGTGAACTAATTTAATATATCAAACATTATTCACTGCTTTCTGTCATCTACTATCTGACTTATTGGCCCATTTTCCTGCCTTCTTTTCAACAAATCTTCCCCAAAAAATGCTCCTACAAGCTCCTCCAAAATCGGAATGTGCCGGCTGAATGCAGCGGGGAGACCAGTAAAAACTAAAAGATGGACACAAATGTACCTTACCCACCATGGCCTTATGACCTGGGAATGCAAAACAAGTGATGTGTGTATCATGCAAGCTAAATGCAAAAGGCTCTAAACCTTCATAGGCTTGGATGCTCTTTAACCCTCTTATATTCGGATTGTTTGAGACCAAACTTCTGCTAGATTTCGTATTCTTTTGGCAAATGTAGCCCAAAATGGGTTAGTGTGGTTCATGCTTCACCATTGCTAGAAATGTCTACAGCCATGATATTTTGCATGTGTGGTCATGAGGCTTTGTTCTCAGGTGTGAAGTGTGTTTTGTGCGTCTCAGAGTGAAGGGTCATGTCATTGTCAACTAAATGTCACCAAATGTGTCACATATTATGGTTAACATGGTAAAACAGCACACTGACATGCAGTTTATTCATGCGCATGCACGTTAGTAGGGTGAAAATGAAAGCTGAAGCCTACCTGACCTAGTCTGTTCTCTGTCCGTCGCTTCAGTTCATACTGCTAATCCAGTGAGTGACACAGCAAATTGTCAACTGTCACCAAAAAAAACTATTTGGATGTAGTTCAAACCACAACTGTACATTGTTTGTATACACTTTCACACACTGTAATACACTTTATAAAATACACACACACTCAACCAGAGCTGTACAGTGATACGTCACAGTGTGTACCACCACTGTCATCGTGTCATTGGTGTCACCCCATCATATAGGTGTGCATACCCCACCCCCACCCCCTACCCTCCACTACTGTGCCATGGTAGTCAAAAAAACATTAATTCTTGCGATAATAGAGAGCTAGCTGACAGAAGAGCACAGTCATGAGGCCAAAGACAGACTGTCGCTGTCGTTTGATGCCCATCACAATCAACATGTACCATCACAATCAACATGTAGGCCTAGGCATTTCGTCAGCTGTGACCCTCCAAAGTGAGTCAAGTGTGGGCCTTTGTTTACTTGCTTGTGTGTTGCGCATCTGTTTGTTTTGTCTGCTGCTGTTTTGAAGAATGGGTGGGGTAAAACAAAAAGAAATAATCGAGAGGGGCCGCAGTGTTTGGAAATGCATGCATGGGCCAGTTGTTATCGAAATGCATGCTGTGCTGCATGCCGTACCGAGGCCGCCATTTTGTTTGAAGCGATGCTAGCTGAGTGTTGACAACCTGACTTCGGAATTGCTAACGTTTTGCTCTACACCACCTCCTAAATCCACATCTGACTCTTCTTCTAACTCTTCATGGTCATATTTTTCCATTTCTTCAATAATATTATCCTACTCATCTACCGAAATGCCGAGAAATCCTAACAATCACACACAGTAGCGCGAGAACAGACGACAAATTCAGTCTCATGCTTTCATTTACAACTGCTACACTGACACGCATGCAGTTTTAGCTCTTCGTCTATGAATGGACACAAATTACTATCCCATAATACTAGAAGCAGTTTCATTGGTCTGTCCCAAGGATGCTACCAACTTTTTGATTCATTCTACACACTTTCACGGGGTCTGCACGTGATGGAAAACTACCAGATTGAAGGTCACGGCCAGTTACGCTGTGAAAACATAGGGGGGTATTGGGGAATTCCTGTTACGTTACAATGTGACTGCGAGAGGGTTAAGGCTTGCTTTGCTTTTGAGTCAGGGAAATTAGAGAAAAGCACTCAAATCCCACCACCTGCTATCCGACTGTTAGAAAAGGGAGAAGATGAAAAAGGTTTTATGCAAGATTCATGTAGCCTGAATTTTTTTCATTAAAAAATCATAAGCTTGAAAGATTCTGCATTGGTGTAATAGAAAGATTATATATGGAGACCAAAATCGTTTCTTTTAATTACCCCAAGCAAATCAAAACCATGATTGACTCAAAGCTTTATCAAATTATTTCCAGCACTTCATAACTGTTTCAGAAAATTCCTAAAACATGCAATACAGAATAACTACAAAATTGCAAAAGAAATGTTGGCAATGCTTTGCTGAAATTTTGCTTCACCGGTTCATTGTGTAAGACCAACAAGTCGCTTATTTGATTCCTTCCACAAACTTTTGTTAAGGATCAAAATTTAGGCTTACATAATATTTTTGTTTATTTTCTGCATCACATTCTTTTTGTGTTCTTTTAATGTAGCGTTAAACTTGTTGCATTTGGTGCAATAATTTGATCTGAAATCAAACTGAAAACCGATCAAACTCCCTACCACAGATATGAGCGCCATATTTGATGCGCGACACCCCGGAGCAGTTGAAGAGGCTGTTTTCGGTGCCGCTGCAGGCAGGCCTCTCCCACAGCATGTAGTCCGTCAGGTTACGGGCAAACGAGTGGTAGGTAAAGTTCCCCTTTAAAAAGCCCAGGTGACGACACGTCACGTTGACGTCCATTTCTGTGAAACTGAAAAACAAAGACCACTTTAAATACACTTTAGACGTTTAGTTGTGTTGTGTTACCACCAAACAACCGTGCATCATATCTATTGCTATTATCATTACTAATCTATCCTTAATATCATTACTATTACAGCACATCGGCTCTGATGCTGCAGCCAACGGGATGGGTTGGCCAGCAGTCCTCAAATCCCTTTGGCCGAGAGTGGGGATGTACCCTGGGCAAGGCATCCCCACTATAAATAAATTCTAGCTCAGCCCGCCAGAATAGCATCTGCCCCCTCTGCTTGCAGTCATGGTGGGAAATGAGTGACTGGCCTACATTACAACACTTACTTTTGATAGTTGGTGCAGATGGCTCTCCATTTCCCCTCATAGACCAACTTCAGACGCCCATCCTGAGTTTTGCTACCCCCAGACAATCGTGCGTCAGTCACATCTACTAGTACAAGTATTATCATTACTATTAAATTCATAATAATAGTATATAATGATATGATAATTATTACAAAACTTACTTTTGATAGTTTGTGCAGATGGCTCTCCATTTCCCCTCATACAGTAGGTCCAGACGTCCATCCTGAGTTGTGTTACCTCCGGACAATCGTGCATCATATTTCCAGTCCCCTGTCGGTGCTCCTGTGTCCACTCCCTCAGCCTTGGTCATGGTGATTCTACCCCCATCCTCCTCACTCCCCTGTCAAAATAGTATCAACAAAAATGAAGGACAGGAGTCATGGTGATTCTACCCCCATCCTCCTCACTCCCCTGTCAAAATAGTATCAACAAAAATGAAGGACAGGAGTCATGGTGATTCTACCCCCATCCTCCTCACTCCCCTGTCAAAATAGTATTAACAAAAATGTATAGTTGTATTAGCGCAGTGGTTGAGGATTTTAAAACTGAGGATATTCTTGTTGTGGGGGATTTCAATTTCCCTGAGATTGACTGGAGTCAAGAGAGTACCCATAAAAATAAAGATCACCCATCTAGTAAATTCTTGGAAACTGTTCTTCAGTGCTATTTCCGACAGAAGGTAAAAGAACCTACTCACCACAGGGTCCTCCAGAAACCCAACGTGCTTGACTTATTTTGACCAATGAAGATGACTTTGTCTCAGATATAGAGTATTTACCGCTCCTTGGGAAGAGCCATCACTCAGTTTTAAGTTTTAATCTGAGTTTAAAAAGAGGAAAGTTTTTAGACCTGCGACTACCAAATTTATTGTTAGTAGGGGGGACTATGAAGGCATGAGGGGGTATGTAGAGTCAATAGACTGGCACATTTTGAACGATGAGCTTTCCATCGATGACTGCTGGAGCGGGGTGAGTAGGATAGTCCAAGGAGCATGTGATAAGTTTGTCCTTAAAGCTAAAGTGTCCCGGGAGGGTACACGCAGGAGGGATCCAATTCCTATCTCACTGTTGGATATTATAAGGAAAAAAAGAAAAGCATTCAAAACATACAAAAAATGCCCAACCCAAGAAAATTATAACCTGTATGCAAGAGCTCGAAATCAGGTAAGGCGAGCATCTAGGAGGCATGTGAAAGAAAGAGAGCATCGCCTAGCTAAAGAGGCAAAAAGTAATCCAAAGGCCTTTTTTACAAGACTAAACCAAGGGAATCTATTTCAAAACTAAAAAAAGATGATGGGACCTTTACTGCAAATGATCAGGAAAAAGCTAATGTTTTAAACAAGTTTTTTGGCAGTGTGTCACAGATGAAGAGTCAGACAGTTTGCCTGAGATTAATCGAAAGGCAAGTACTAACATAGATTCATCATTCAGTAACAATGTCCGTCAGAGAACTGACGAAAAGAGAACTGGCCAATGCTAGGCTAAGACATCCACCATGGAAGCGTTCGACAAGAATCCACAGTTAGAGGAAATGGCCACACACCAAAACGACAACATGGCCACACACCAAAAGAGCAAAATGATGATCAGCTGTCCAGATTGTCAGCCAACTGTGGTTATTGCAATAGGAAGCACATGAGAAAGAAAAAGAACTGTCCAGCTGCAAAAACACGCTGCAGAAAGTGTAACAAGGTGGGCCACTTTGCCATTGTCTGCAGAAGCTCAGCTGCAGTCAGAGAACTACACCAAGATGAAGAAGAGCAGGAAGCAGAGTATTTTGTTGGAGGGGTGCAGGAAGGCAAACCGACCGACGCAGGATGGCACATCAAGCTGAAGATTTGCGGACAGCAATTGACCTGGTGCATTGATACTGGCGCCCAAGTATCAGTGATGCCAGACCACATCTTCAGGCCATCATTTGGGAAACTACACCATCCTGATCGCCCACTCCTGGGGCCTGGAGACCAGCGCCTAGAAATCAGCGGGTTTGCCTACCTCAAGCTTTCCCATGGGAAGACCACCATCACTGAGAAGGTGTACATCGGAAAGACCTCCAAACTGCTGCTTGGAATGCCTGCAATCCAGAAACTGGGGCTGATCCACGACATTCCTGGCGCATTCACAGTGCGCGCCATTCGCACTATGCCCAGCAAGACAAAAGGCAAGATGAGGGACGAGCCACCTGCAAAGTTTCCTTCCAAAGAAGATGTGAAGAAACAATATCCGCAGCAGTTCAAAGGATTGGGTGAACTCAAGAGCATGCAGCACATCGAGCTCAAAGAAAATGCAAAGCCATTTTGCCAGACCGTCCCAAGAAGAGTTCCAATTCCCCTCTTGAAGAAGGTTGAAGCTGAACTAGAGAAGATGGTCAACAGCAACGTCATCGAGCCAGTGGAGACGCCAACAGACTGGTGCGCACCAATAGTCGTCGTCCCAAAGCCAAATGGAGACGTTCGAATCTGTGTGGACTTGACCAAGCTGAACGCCAATGTCAAGAGAGATATCTACCCCATGCCGTCAGTTGAAAAGACGCTGAGCAAGATTGCCCAAGGCAAAGTCTTCTCCAAACTGGACGCCAACTCAGGGTTCCACCAGATCAAACTGGACGATGAGACCTCCAAACTGACTGCATTCATCACTCCCTTTGGACGCTACCGCTTCAAATGGCATTTCCTCAGCGCCTGAGTACTTCCAGAAGAAGATGGACCAGATCCTTCAGGGACTTGAAGGAATTCTTTGCCACATCGACAACATTCTGGTCTTTGGCAAGAACAAGAAAGAACACGACGCCAGGTTGAAGACAGTTTTTTGGACAGAC
Source organism: Phymorhynchus buccinoides (assembly GCA_017654935.2). NCBI lineage: Eukaryota > Metazoa > Mollusca > Gastropoda > Neogastropoda > Raphitomidae > Phymorhynchus > Phymorhynchus buccinoides. The sequence goes on along the minus strand of CM065684.1, from coordinate 68,048,737 downwards.
TATCCCAGAGTGGCCTGACTCAACGCCGACAAATTGGATTTTTCTCTGACCCGCCTCGAATACTTGGGCCAAGTGATCGATGCAGTTCTAAGGAGTCAAGAGGCCAAGGCCATAATCAACATGAAAGAGCCAGAAAATGGTCAACCAGCTCATGAAGTTTGTGCCAAACCTTGCGAAGAAATCGAAGCCTCTGAGAGACTTACTTCGAGCCAAGGCAGCATGGACATGGGGACCAGACCAGCAAGAAGCGTTCAAGACTCTGAAAAAGGACCTTTCATCAACTCTTGCGCTGTACAGTCCGGAGCGTGAGACGGTGGTTTCAGCAGACTCCAGCAGCTATGGCCTGGGAGCTGTCCTTCTTCAGCGCCAAACCAACGGCAAGCTTCAGCCTGTTGCATACGCCAGCCACTCACTGACCTCAACAGAGCAGCGATATGCACAGATTGAGATATAAGCTTTGGCGGTTACATGGAGCCTTGAACACTGGACAAATCTCCTTGTGGGCATGAGATTTGAGGTTGAAACCGACCACAAGCCACTGGTACCACTCTTCTCAACAAAACTGATCGACGAGCTGCCAATCAGAATCCAACGATTCAGAATGAGACTGATGAGGTACGACTTCAGCATACGCCATGTCCCAGGGAAAGAGCTATATACTGCAGTCGCCTTATCCAGAGCACCTTTGCCAACCACAGAGACGAAAGACAACCTGACGCAACAGGCAGACGCATATGTCCACTCCATCCTGGTGACTCTGCCAGCCAGCGACAATAGACTGGAGATCAGAGCAGAACTACAGAAGGACGACATCCTGAAGGTGGTCATGCATCATGTTCAGAACGGGTGGCCAGAGTAGAATACCCTGAACCGACCTCTAAAGACCTACTTCAATGAGAGAGCTAGCATGACGATACATGAGGGTCTCCTGCTCCGAGGAAAGAGACTAATCATTCCAGCCACACTGCAAGACGTCCTTCGAAATCTCCATGATGGGCATCAAGGAGTCAACAAGACGAAAGAAAACGCTGCAAACTCAGTATGGTGGCCCAGTATCTCCAGGGATATCGACCAGATGGTGAAAACCTGTCCGGAATGCAGCAAACACTGAAAGGCGAGAATTGAACCGATGAAGGGGACACCATTTCCTGAGAGACCCTGGTCCAGGATTGCAGCAGACTTCTTCAATTACAATGGCAAGTTTTTCCTTCTTGCTGTTGACTACTACTCCAGAAACATTGAAATAGCCCTAGTCTCCAACAAGGTCACAGCATCAGAGACCGTTGCCAAGATGAAGATCTTCAGTCGCCACAGCATCCCAGACACCTTGGTGACAGACAACGGCCCGCAGTTCGCCGCAGAAGACTTTAATTTCTTTGCACGATCCTGGGGATTCAACCACATCACGTCCTCACCCCATTACCCCCAGTCCAAAGGCAAGGTTGAACGTGCTGTTCAAACCGTGAAGAACCTCATCAAGAAGACCAGCGATGAGTACCTTGCCCTCCTGATGTACAGGAACACCCCCTTACCCACTGGTTTTTCCCCTGCCCAGTTAAGTATGGGACGCAGTCTCAAAACCAGAGTCCCATGCCACCCCAGCCTCCTCCTACCCCAAACCCCTGACCCTTTGCTGGTGAAGAAGAGGGAGAAGGAGTACCGAGACCAGATGAAGATGGACTTTGACAAACGCCACCGGGTCGTCGCTCCAGAAAAGCTGTCACCTGGTGATGCAGTCTGGATCCCCGACCAGAAGAAAGAGGGCACCATCATCCAGCACCACGTGGCCCCACGATCATTCATCGTAGAGACATCTGACGGTGGCCTTCTACGCCGCAACCGGCAGATAATGCGAAAACTCCACCAGCCAGCAGGCGAGGACAACCCGACACATACCCCACTTCTACAGGCTGACCCGCCGGTACAACGCCTGGTTCCTGTGAACAACGCCGACGGCAACGCGGGTGACGCTGAAACTCTGGTACGTCGTCACCAGACCAGAGTTACGTCTATGCCCAGATCAACCCATCAAGGCGCCGCAACGCCTCATCGAGGAAATGTGAAAACAAAAAGACGCTGATGAAAGACTCAGTGCTGCATGTGAATATGAAAACAAAAGACGCTGATGAAAGACTCAGTGCTGCATGTGAATGTGAAAACAAAAGACGCTGATGAAAGACTCAGTGCTGCATGTGAATGTGAAAACAAAAGACGCTGATGAAAGACTCAGTGCTGCATGTGAATGTGAAAACAAAAGACGCTGATGAAAGACTCAGTGCTGCATGTGAATGTGAAAACAAAAAGACGCTGATGAAAGACTCAGTGCTGCATGTGAATGTGAAAACAAAAGACGCTGATGAAAGACTCAGTGCTGCATGTGAATATGAAAACAAAAGACGCTGATGAAAGACTCAGTGCTGCATGTGAATGTGAAAACAAAAGACGCTGATGAAAGACTCAGTGCTGCATGTGAATGTGAAAACAAAAGACGCTGATGAAAGACTGTGCTGCATGTGAATGTGAAAACAAAAGACGCTGATGAAAGACTCAGTGCTGCAAGTGAATGTGAAAACAAAAAGACGCTGATGAAAGACTCAGTGCTGCAAGTGAATGTGAAAACAAAAGACGCTGATGAAAGACTCAGTGCTGCAAGTGAATGTGAAAAAAAAGATGCTGATGAAAGACTCAGTGCTGCAAGTGAATGTGAAAACAAAAGACGCTGATGAAAGACTCAGTGCACCAGAATGCATAATGAAAAGATCTAGGGTCCAGTGACATAATTGATATTTTATAAATTTAGTCATGTTTATAGAGGAAGATTCTTGTCGAGTCTAAAGCAGTTCAATTTGATCTTTTCTTGTTGAGTCTTATTCTTAAATATTTTAATTTGATTTCCTGTTTTTGAAAAGGGGAGATGTAGTGTAACTAACTGTGCCTATGAACTACACGCTTACAACCAAGGACAGAAAAGTCTGGAAATGCTTGCCACGTCATCAGCAGCTAGGCACTGCATGGAGTACTTGATCATTAAATTCTCTTGAAAACAATCCCAACGACTGGTCTATGCATCGAGCGACTCAATAGATAATCTGTAATTAGACTTAATAATAATAATAATAATAAATATAATGAATATTTAGGGCGCTTAATCTTAACAAAAGCCCTAAGCGCTTACAATCATGTAAAAACAATACAATACTAACAAAATGAAAAGCTAGACAACACACAAAACACTCACACGAACTTAAGGTCAAACACACACACACACACACACACACACACACACACACACACACACACACACACACACACACACACACACACACAAACAACACACACACACACACGCACGCGCACACGCACACACACACATGACTCAACGGATAACCTTTGCAGGAGGAGGATGAGAAAGATTATGTTTTGAAGAGAGTTGTTTTGAGGGAGGACTTGAAAGAAGAGAGGCTGTTTGAGGTTCGGAGTGCAGAAGGGAGGCCATTCCAGGAGGAGGGAGCTTGGAAAGAAAAAGAACGTTCGCCAAGAGTTCTGGCACGGAAACGGGGGATCTGCAGAACGTGAGTGTCAGAGGAGGAGCGAAGCAGTCTAGTGGGAGTATAAATCGATAGAAGATCAGAGAGATATGATGGGGCCAAACCATTCAGCGACTTGTAACATAATAGAGAGAGTTTATACTCAATGCGCTTTTCAACAGGGAGCCAGTGGAGAGATTGAAGCAAAGGAGAAACATGAGAGGTCCTCGGGCATTTCAACAAAGGCACAGCCAGTGAGTGCCTGGTTTCAGGCAGGTAAGCTGTAGACTTCTACAAAGGTACAGCCAGTGAGTGCTTGGTCTCAGAGAAGACAGGTGATCCGTAATTAGACTTCTACAAAGGTACAGCCAGTGAGTGCCTGGTTTCAGGCAGGCAATCTGTAGACTTCTACAAAGGTACAGCCAGTGAGTGCTTGGTCTCAGAGCAGACAGGTGATCCGTAATTAGACTTCTACAAAGGTACAGCCAGTGAGTGCCTAGTCTCAGACAGGTGATCTGTAATTAGACTTCTACAAAGGTACAGCCAGTGAGTGCCTGGTCTCAGACAGGTGATCTGTAATTAGACTTCTACAAAGGTACAGCCAGTGAGTGCCTAGTCTCAGACAGGTGATCTGTAATTAGACTTCTACAAAAGTACAGCCAGTGAGTGCCTGGTCTCAGACAGGTGATCTGTAATTAGACTTCTACAAAAGTACAGCCAGTGAGCGAGTGAGTGCTTGGTCTCAGACAGGTAATCTGTAGACTTCTACAAAGGCACAGCCAGTGAGTGCTTGGTCTCAGACAGGTAATCTGTAATTAGACTTCTACAAAGGCACAGCCAGTGAGTGCTTGGTCTCAGACAGGTAATCTGTAATTAGACTTCTACAAAGGCACAGCCAGTGAGTGCTTGGTCTCAGACAGGTAATCCGTAATTAGACTTCTACAAAAGTACAGCCAGTGAGCGAGTGAGTGCTTGGTCTCAGACAGGTAATATGTAGACTTCTACAAAGGCACAGCCAGTGAGAGCCTGGTCTCAGACAGGTAATGCGTAATTAGACTTCTACAAAGACACAGCCAGTGAGTGCTTGATCTCAGACAGGTAATCCGTAATTAGACTTCTACAAAGGCACAGCCAGTGAGTGCTTGGTCTCAGACAGGTAATCCGTAATTATACTTTTACAAAGGCACAGCCAGTGAGTGCTTGGTCTCAGACAGGTAATCCGTAATTATACTTTTACAAAGGCACAGCCAGTGAGTGCTTTCCACCGGGATGGGTAAAAAAACTGGGGGAAAAAGAGTGCAACTGTAAGGGGATCCATGAGTCACAACCATGTGGTCTATCACTATCAGTAAACAGTTTAAAAATAATGAGTAGATTTGTGTACAGTGTGAGTGTCATGTGTATGTACAGTACTGAATGTGTACATGAATGTGATTGGGTGTGCGTGTGTGTCTATCTGTGTCCATATGTGTGTGCATGAGTGCGTGAGTGAGTGAGTGTGTGTGTGTGTGAAGAGTGTGTGTGTGTGAATGTGTGTGTGTGTGTGTGTGTGTGTGTGTGTGTGTGTGTGTGAGTGTGCGTGTGTGTGTGTGTGTTGTTGTATTCGTCTCCCTGTCTTCATGATTTCAACTTGTGTTTTTATAAGAACTAGCGCAACGCCCCATACTGGTAACGCCTAGTAACGGTAATGCCTAGTACAGGTAACGCCAAGTACCGTAACGCTGAGTACCGATTTCGCCGGGTTCGTGAAATATTATACTTTTACTTTTGTGGCTGAAAACCCAATTTTTAGACCCCTACTACTTTCAAGGCCTACCGATCTCCATGACCTTGACCGTGACCTTGATCTGGTATGCAATCATCAGAACAACCGTAAGCCAAAGTACCTACATACCAAGTTTTGAAGTCCCTAAGACAAACGGTGTGGACGTTATAGCCCCTTAAATATTTTCGGTTTTCAAGGTCATACACCAAGGTGAAGGTCACAACGGCAATAATTTATGCGCGGATGCCTTCCTCTCATGGTGACACGCCACCACACAAAATTGGAAACGATTCAGTGAAGCGGTTCAGGAGATATGCGTGGGACAGAAAACCCCAATTATTAGACCCCTACCACTTTCAAGGCATACCGATCTCCCTGACCTTGACCTTGACCTTCATTGGTACACCACCAGCAGAACGGCCATAAGGGAAAGTACCTCCATGCCAAGTTTGAAGACTCTAGGACCTGCGGTGTGGAAGCTATGGCCCCTTAACGGTTTTCGGTTTTCAAGGTCATATGCCAAGGTCAAGGTCAGGGTGGCAACAAGTTTTGGATGCCTTCCTCTCATGGGGATACACAACCACACAAAATTTGAAGCGATTCGGTCAAGCGGTTCGGGAGATCCTTGGGACAGACAGAAAAGAAGAACAAACAAACAAACCAAAAAAAGAAACAAACCTGAACGAAAACATACTCCTTTGCGATCGTAGATCGGCAAAGGACTAAAAAGAAAAACGAACTGAAAGCCTACTTAGTTAAACCAGAGAGGTTCTTAATCTGTGGTTCAACCATTGTAGCTCCGTTTTAATAAATCTGGGGACCCACAACTAAAACAAAAAAAACATTCATTCTTCTCCATGAACACCCCCCACCGTACCCCACCCCCAACCATCCCCCCCTTGAACACCCTCCACCATCCCCTCCATCAGCCCCCCTCCCCCCACCAGACCCCCCTCCCCCCACCAGTCCCCCTCCCCCCTCCAGCCCCCCCCCCCCCTCCTCCTCCGCCCGGAGCAGGTACAGAGGCAGACAGACAGACAGACAGACAGACAGAGAGAGAGAAATACGAAATACGAATGTGTTTTATTGAGGGTAAAAAGGATAAGCTACAATAGCTTCTTTACACCTTGCCCTCTCACTCACACATTCATACCATGCATCAAGCAAAGCCAAAATTGACATAAAACAATCAAGTCAAGAAAATGGAACAAAATTTGGCACATGAAATAATTGAAAAAGAAATCAAAAATGGGATTTAAAGCAAACATGGATAATACTTAACAATGGTGAACTTGAATTGGTAGTTTAAATTGAGTACGAAAAAAGGGAAACCATTTTGAGACAATGACAAAAAAATTTTCAGAATAAACCCAATTTTAAGGAAGAAAAAAAAAAAAAACAAAAAACATTACATAACATGGGAATATGAGAGAGGGGACAGAGAGAGAGAGAGAGAGAGAGAGAGAGAGAGAGAGAGAGAGAGAGAGAGATAGAGAGAGAGATTTTATAAGAATCTAGGCATAGCTGATGGCATTAGTAACGTTTGAAGTAAAACTCATTAATTAGCATTACTAATAAACAAGATTGTCTATTAGGAGCTTGTGATAAGATTTTCGAAAGGAAAATACGCTAGTTCTATTTTTTAGATAATCAGGGAGGTCGTTCCACAGTTTACCACCAGAGAATGTAAGGGATGATTTATATAGATCTGTTCTGGGGCGGGGCATTATTAATTTGGTTTTGCTTCGAATTGTATGGACTTTAAATTTAGTAATAAGATATTTTGGTGCTAGCTTATTTATGATCTTGTACATAAGGGTACCTTTATTTAGTAGGCATTTCAAATCAAATGGTAGAATGTTAAGTTCTTTATAGTCATTGGTTTCTAGGGATGACGATTTAAGGAGTATGAGTTTAAGAGAGCGTTTATATAGTCTTTCAACATGTTTGAGTGTGTTTTTACTAGCTGAATCCCAACATGTTGATGCATAATCAATATCAGGTTGGATATAGGCATGGAAAAAAAGTCTACGAGTATGTTGATCTAAAAAGTGTTTAATTCTATTGAGCTGAAATACTTTTTTAGAAATTTTCTTGGACAGAATGTCCATGTGTTTTGACCATGATAAGTTGTTGTCAATGTATAGGCCGAGTAATTTGAGAGAGAGAGAGAGAGAGAGAGCGAGAGAGAGAGAGAGAGAGAGAGAGAGAGAGAGAGAGAGAGAGAGAGAAATAGAGAGAGACAGACAGAGAGAGAGACAGACATAGACATACAGAGACAGAGAGACACACAGAGAGACAGACAGACATACAGAGAGAGAGAGAGAGAGAGAGAGAGAGAGAGAAGAGAGAGAGAGAGAAGAGAGAGAAGAGAGAGAGAGAGAGAGAGAGAGAGAGACGAGAGAGAGACGCACGCGCGCACCCGCCCCTCCCCCCCCCCCCCCCCCCCCCGAAATGTAGGGGGGGGGCACATCTGGACCTATCCCAGAAAGAGTGTTTCATAATCATTTTTCACTTTGACCCTCGCGCACGCACAGAGAGAGAGAGAGAGAGAGAGAGAGAGAGAGAGAGAGAGAGAGAGAGAGAGAGAGAGAGAGAGAGAGAGAGAGAGAGAGAGAGAGAGAGAGTAGTACTTCTTCTTCTTCTTCTAAGTTTCTTGTTCTTCGGGTCGTTCAGACATGTTTCCTGTCATATTCACGAGCATAGATGCATCATGCTGCTGTTATGTGCCTAAGTAAGAAATAATTAGGCCCAGCATGTCTGACTTCGGCTAGAGGAAATCTTGTTTGAAAGTATTTCTTGAAAAAAGGCAGGAGAATTTCTGTCAATTACGAACGTAGATGCATCATGCTGCTGTTATGCGCCTAAGTAAGAATAATTAGGCCCAGCATGTCTGACTTCGGCTAGAGGAAATCATTTTTTGAAAGCATTTTCTTGAAAAAAAGGCAGGAGAATGGACCGGAAAGGCAGAAACGATAGTAGATAACAGCATGCAAAGGGAAAAGGCAGAATCAAAGAGACTGACAGATTAGAGGTAGTTATAAGCACATAACTTCCAGAAGGTGGGGGAACTATTTGTACGGAAGACCCCCTCCCACTCCCAGTATCCTTAGGGGGGGGGGAAGATTGCTGCGTTCTACTCCCACCCCACCCCCCACCCACACCCACCACCCCAAAGAGCCAAAGACATTGAAAAGAAAGACTGACATCTGGTCCCTTTTCCCCTATAGTGTGGACAGAAACACTGGTTGTGTCCCTTTTAAAACATCTTTATGACATAACATGTCGATAGGCCAGTTGAATTCTCCGTTCAAATTCCAATCCGAGTCTTTGCATAGCCGCCATTGTGACACTACCCCACTAACGATAACTCTATCAGCCAGGCTCGCCGTAACTCTTAAGTAGTCCATCTTCCCCTTTTAGAGTCTTTGGTTATGTGTCAAGTGTTGGTTGAAATTAGCGTCCTGCAAAATAAATCGATTTATAGCGCGTGTTGAAATTTTGCACGACGATAGTCACTATCCCTGGTCACGCATGTTCCAAATCTCGAGTCAATGTCGGGTCTGGTTACGCCACGGTTTGTGCAAACGTGAAGCGGCCTGTCGGCGCCCGTATCTCCGGCATTTCTGAATCGATTCGCTTCCGGTTTGGCACACAGGATAGTCCCCGGCCCCGGTCATCTTCCTGCCAAATTCGAAGGCAATCGGCCCAGAAACGTACCGGAGATACGGGCGCCGAGAGGCCGGCGGATGCGCGTTTCACGCATTTGCGAAACCGCGCAAATGACACGGCCACCTCGGTTGCCGTTGCCATCGCCCCGTGAGGGCTCACAGCAAATTTGAAGCGATTCGGTCGAAAAACGGCGGAGTTATAAGGCCCGTTTCGTGTTTCAGACACACACACACACACACACACACAGACAGTTGGCTTTTTACTATATGATGATGTGTCAGTGTGTGTGTGTGTGTGTGTGTGTGTGTGTGTGTTTGTGTGTGTGTGTGTGTGTGTGTGTGTGTGTGTGTGTGTGTGTGTGTGTGGTGTGTGTGTGTGTGTATATGTGTACGTGTGTGTGTGTGTGTGTGAGGAGAGAGAGAGAGAGAGAGAGAGAGAGAGAGAGAGAGAGAGAGACGAGAGAGAGAGAGAGAGAAAGACTGAAGACTATTGGGCAGGGCCCATTCTTTCAATGAATCAATCTGTCCTTGGGACAAAAACTAGCCTAAGGAAAAGAAGAAAAAAATGTCTGTTTCCGAGAACATGGCTAAAAAAAATAGGGTATGCAGGTAGGCTTTCATAGTTTCAAACAAAATTTTCTTCGCGGTGCAAGATTTTTGCCGTATTTGCTGAAAGTGAAACATGTGAATGTGAGTATCATTACTATCAATCAACAGATTATCTTTACCACTTGACTGTTTTTCACATACGCATGATGTTGCAGCAAGCATAGCAGTAATATTGTACTGCGGGAAAACAATTACAAAAAGAAGGAAACAATAACTTTGGGAAAGAAACATACCTGAAAACTCATGCAGCAACTGAATATGCAGCTTTCACGGGTTACCATCAATTCTCGCCAGTCACCAGGTACAAATTGACGGACATAGAAATGGCAATCGCGTGCCTTGCGCCCACCATTGTGTTGGCGGATGTTGATCACGAAAAGTCTGCGCGAGTAACGGTCCTTGACTACGCCGAGTGAGAGTGCAATGGTTGTTTCTCTTGCTGCTCAAATTGCTTTTTGCTTCTTTTTTTTTTTTAAAATTCGTCACCAAAAAAAATAAGGGTCGGCAGCAAAAACTAGGCTCGGTCGGGTTACCGGAAACAGACTTTTTTTTTTTTTTGGCCTAATACAAACAATTAGGCAAGGAAATAATATATATGAGCATGCATGATGAAGCAAGGCATCAAAGTAAAGAACCATTTAAGGAAAACGTCGCTACTTTGCCCTTACTCAAATGCAGAAAGAGAGAGCGCATGCATGCATTTATGCATATATGTGTACATTATACATCTCGCTGTCTCTGTCCCTGTCTCTCACCCTGGCAATGAGCGTCTCATTGACAATGATGCCAAAGCCAGGGCCAAACTTGAGTACAGCACCAGGATCAATCCAGTCTGTCTGTCTCTCTCTCTCTCTCTCTCTCATTTTTTTGTTTTGATTTATTTTATTTTTTCCCCAGGGCTGGGTGGAAAAAATCATTGTATCTTGCTTATCTCTTGTTCCCCTGGTTAAATAAAATTTCGTTTTCGCTTTTTGTTTTCTCTCTGGTAATGACTGAATGAGGCAAAGAGAATTATTATGGCCTTAGGTTAACAATGATGCCAAAGCCAGGGCCAAACTTGAGCACGGCCCCAGGCTCTCTCTCTCTCTCAATCCAATCTCTCTCGTCTCTCTCTCTCTAAAAATCAATCTCTCTCTCAATCTCTCATCAATCATCTCTCTCAAATCATCTCTCATCGTCTCTTCTCTCGCTCACAAAACCTAGGCAATGAGTCAGTTGCTCCTACCCGTTGACAATGATGCCAAAGCCAGGGCCGAAACTTGAGCACGGCCCCCATAGCTCTCTACTCTCTCTTCAATCCAATCTCTGCTCATACATCTCTCTCTCCTTCTCCCAGCTCTCTCCTCTCTCTCTCTCCTCTCTCATCGCTCACCCTGGCAACTGAGTGTCCCGTTTGACAATGATGGCCGAAAGCCAGGGCCAAACTTTTTGAGCACGGCCCCAGGCTCAATCCAAATCTCTCTCTCTCTCTCTCTCGCTTCAGCTCTCTCCATCTCTCGCTCTCTCATCATCATCCTCTCATCTCTCTCTCTCTCTCGCTCACCCTGGCAATGAGTGTCCCGTTGACAATGATGCCAAAGCCAGGGCCAAACTTGAGCACGACCCCAGGCTCAATCCACAGGCAGGACCCAGCAGGGATCTCGATGTTCCCGTAGATCGTGTGATAAGGGTTGTCCCTCTTCAACAGAGCGTATTTCCCCCTCACCACCCCACCAGACTTATACTTGGTAACGTACGGTTCTTGGCAATGGAGGGGTATGTGGGGTAGATAGTAGACGATTCCGTTAGCCACCACTGGCTTGTTATCCACTTGGGGTGGTCGGGTGAATGGTCCACTCGCTTGGAATCCGGGCAGAAAGATTGTTAGAAAAATTAAAACGAACATCATGGATGTTCTCCTGTTTGTCTCTCTGGTTGGTTGGTTTATACTAAATCTGTCTTTTACTTCTTATTCTTCCCTTTTGTGCCCACAATCAACAGGCTGATTTTTTGGCACTTTGGGTTGAGGTCCGAAGTGGTCGGTCACACTCCTATAGTCCTACCCAATCAAATGATGTATGGTCACTGCGCACAACTGCATGTGGCCTGAAGACCAGTAATTTGTCATTTTGAAAACCAGTCAAGAATTGTTGAGCCTTTGTTTTCGTTTTCTTTCATTCTTGAAGTCTTGCGTCTGCTTGTGACTTTTTTCTAATCCCAGTAACTCATAAAAACGTCACCTTGTGTAGAATGTTCTCACTAAATCGATCACATGGTTTTTTAATCTGAAAATTGTGGGGAAACAAATCCAGCTGAGCTTCAAAAGTTGATTTCCGGGTTTTCTAAGCTGGTTGGATG